>OY856409.1:735155113-735517613 GCA_963693085.1 Alisma plantago-aquatica | reverse complement strand
ATGTAAGCTACATGTTCTCAAGTACACAATTCTTTTACCCTATATATGAGATTATATATATATGTATATATATGTTTATACGTATATATATATATATATATATATATATATATATATATATATATATATATATATATATATATATATATATATATATATATATATATATATATATAGTCAGGCTAGAATACACTCGAGTGTACGGATCGCACGAATACACTCAAGTGTGTTTGCATATCAAGACTATTTTTTTCAAAATGTAAACCGTTGATCTTCACCGTCATACTATAGCTAGGCTACATACAAATTTTGAGCTCATTTGGATGAGTGTAAGTCACTCATCCAAGGGCAACAAAATCGACGCGCGAAACTAATTTGAAATGTATAATCTTTTCGGTCTTTATAACATGACCTATAAATGTCCAAATGTGCTCAAATTTTTTATATGAGCTATTCACAAGATCTTTAAGAAGATCAACGGATTAGATTTTTGAAAAAAATATTGCATCATAAAAAACTACTTGTGTATTCTACTCTGAATACACTCGAGTGTATTCGGAGCAGAATACACTCAAGTAGCTTTTCATGATGCAATATTTTTTTCAAAATGAAAAGCTACTTGAGTGTATTCTGCTTCGAATACACTCAGAGTGTACACTCGAGTGTATTCAGAGCAAAATACACTCAAGTAGCTTTTCATGATGTAATATTTTTTTCAAAAATCTAATCCGTTGATCTTCTTAAACATCTTGTGAATAGCTCATATAAAAAATTTGAGCACATTTGGACTATAAAGTAACTTTTCATGATGCAATATTTTTTTTAAAAAATCTAATCCGGTGATCTTCTTAAACATCTTGTGAATAGCTCATATAAAAAATTTGAGCGCATTTGGACATTTATAGGTCATGTTATAAAGATCGCAAAGATTATGCATTTCAAATAAGCTTCGCCCGTCGATTTTGGTGCCCTTGGATGAGTGGCTTACACTCATCCAAATGGGCTCAAAATTTGTATGTAGCCTTGTCATAGTATGGCGGTGAAGATCAATGGTTTACATTTTACAAAAAATAGTCTTGATATGCAAACAAACTTGAGTGTATTCGTGCGATCTGTACACTCGAGTGTATTCTAGCCTGACTCTCTCTCTCTCTCTCTATATATATATATATATATATATATATATATATATATATATATATATATATATATATATATATGGTCAATCTGAAGCTTACGCCTCGACTGCCTCAAGGCTTATGCCTCACCTCGCTGAGACGAAAACGCCTTGATGCCCTTCATGCACTTTAAAACCTTGCTTAATACTGTTAATAATATACTTGTGGACATGTCACATCAATGGGATTAAATTGGAATGATGTTTGGGAGGAAAGTGAAAAAAGTTGTCAAGTTGGTATGATTTGACCAAGGTTTGAATTTATTTCTTTCCACGCCTGCTTTTTCCGGCTATAGGGTTTTTGGCGGCAATACCGAACTTAATTGCCTGAGAAGTTATTTGATGCCATCTTTTGAATTAATAAGGTGGTCTTGTACCCCAAACACAACCTTAATTTTCCAATTTCAGGTTTGGCTTGGTACGACCCTTAAATGTGGCCTCCTTGTTGGGGCTTATTGTGGCCATCCAAGCATGAATTATATGTATATAGCTATGTATAAATTAAAATATTGTATATAACAGGGGGTGTTCATTATAACCATAAAATATTGTAGTTGGAAAGCTTATTTGATATTGCTATTCGAGCCATTTTTTTTGAGCACGTGAGTTTGGATAAGCCTAAGTGCCTAACAATGACACTAGGTTTTATATGTATTATCTCGAGGCATTAATGGTCTCTTTGAAAAAGCTTGATATGTGAAAGTTGGAAGTCATATAATTATGATAAGACCCTCTGTTCTCTGATATATAGAGGTGTAGAAAACGTGTTGAGAAACATTTTTACATGTAACATGAGCTGATGTTACCTTTGTTGTGGGCTAGTGGGTCGCTATCTACATAAGCCCGAATAATGCCACTAGATTATGAATGCCATATCCTGGGAATTTAAAAATGTCTCCTGAGAAAGGCTCATTCTAAAGAGTCATGAACATTTCAGTAATTTTGGATACGCCGATCTTGATTATGCTTAAGATTGTACTGATACAGCACCTGCTTCTGAAGAGTGAAAACATGTTGGGAAGCTTCAAGCTTGTTTACATGACTGTTACATGAGTTGATGTTATCTTTGTTGTGTGGGTGGCATTATCTGGATAAGCCCAGATAATGGCATTAGATCATAGATGCCATATCCTGGGAATAGAAAAATGCCTCGGTGAGAAAGTCTCAGTCTACAGAGTCATGGGCTTATCAGTAATTTTGGATACGCCCATCTTGATTATGCTAAGTTGCACTGATACAATACCTACTTCTGGATACCACCTTTCAGCGGGTGAAAACTTAGGTGGTTAAAACTTAGTTACTCGGATAAACAAAAAGCAACCATTGATGTTGCTAAATCCAGTGCTAATGTGGAGTATAGAACCATGTGACTATTTTTGAACTTCTGTGTTGAGCCATTGCTGAGAGAGTTTGATCTCTAACCTATCATTCCTATGCCTAACCCTTTATCCCATACAATGACAGATCATGTTTAGTTGAATTATCACTTTGTTAGCGTGAGCATAATCACCAGGAAGATTTGCACTCCCTGCAGTAAACCTTATGGCCAAGTTGTTGATCTGTTGACTGAGCCTCTGCCTGTATTGACAGCTAAGCTGGGCATGTATGGGTATCTGTGCTCTAGCGTTAGGGGAAGGTTTTAGGTTGATTATTTTTCCTTTTATTTCAATTTCTCTCTTTCGCTTTTACTTGTTATATACTTTTACCTACTTGGGTCGTGTATTCTTCCCGTCAGCACTACAAATAGAAAACACCCCCTTTCCGTCATTCTGGAAGTTATGACAAATCAGCTCTTCTTTGGTTTGCAGAGTTGATATTTTTTATTTGGTTCACATGCAATAGGTCATCGAAGATAAAGGGCAATAAATACATAGCGAATACCAATACTTACTTGCATATAGTGTTTGTGTACTATTTGGTTTCAACTCTGTCTACACTTGTGCATATAGTCAATCAGTAGCTCTGAAGATCTAATTCAAGACCCATATGATTGTTCAGTTGCTGGTCTAAGAACTGGGAGAGGAGAGGCATGCAATTTTCTAACGGTTATGCACCAAGGATCAACCTTTGAGCTTCTATGTATCTGTTTTAGTAATGGAAGAGCTGATATTACTTGTTTATGATTTTCATTGATGATATTTTGGTAAAGGATGAAACTAGAGTTTGAGTAAAATTTAAACTAGAGGAACAATAGAACACATTGAATATTAAATCTTGTTCGGCGGCAGAATTTATTTTGGATTTATCTAGCATAAGCTTGCCACATCTATTACTTCAATCCCATTTCCCTACGAAATTATACATGTTTTCCAGTTTGAGAAGTGAGATTTGATTCTGTATCTTTTGCTTGAATTGACATTTGAGTCTAGAATCACAATCTTACAACCAAACACAACAAAATAGATTAGGACAAGACAAAGCTCAATCCTGAGTCAAAATATACCCAAACCCTAATGATATGCCAAATGGAGCCTCGAGTATTCAGATGATTAGAAATGAACACAAACTACATGTATTGCAATTTTAGAAAATTGTAGTAGTCATGTTGGACGAAGTAAATGTCTCTAAATGCAATCATAAGGAACCATACTTTGGGTTACATTATTAATTTTGAATGTAAAGTACAATTGCGATCTCTGATAGGATTACTAAAGGGTGGATAAAATGATGTATTACAAACTGTCTTACTCTTATGTGACCATAAGATTGTACTTGGTTTCAAAACGAAGGTGTATATAAAGATGACATGGATGTTGTGGTGGCCGCCTGGGCGCTGACTAGGCTTCGGGGAGAGGGGGTGTTCCGCTTATGCCAATATTTGGGCCTTCCTGGGTGCCCACCTGGACCACCTGGGTCGCTAGGTGGCTGCCTAGCCTGCGTGCGTAGCCTTTACAGGAGTTGGGCGTCTACTTAATTGGTCGGCCGACCCACTATTTTTTCTATTATACCTGAAGTTCCACTTAAATGTTGATTTCTACATCAGCTTAAGGCTGCCATTTTGTTTTTATATGAAGTCCAAACAACAAACCATTTTGAAGTTTTAGACCCACTTCAACTGTAGGGGTTATTACCATATTAGCATGCATGGTAATATGACATCTTGTCCAGTAATTTTCTTTAATTGACTTGTAAGTCTTTTATATTGGAGTTTTCAATATGTTCTACAAATCCGAGCTACAATAATACCTTCTCCGCTATTTCTTTGTATAACTATATTGGTAGGAGTTTAATTTATATATATGTGTGTGTGGGTGTGTGTTTGTAGTAGGCTTGTATATATATAGTAGGTGCACACACACATATATTACATCTTAATACGTAATCTATAAAATATATGCTTAAAATCTCAACACCTGGGCGGCATGGGCGTTTATGGATATATATTACATCTTAATACGTAGTCTATAACCTTATGAATAAGTGTGAATATGGTGCTTGCTTTTCGACATGTCTGCTTATTTGACGTCTATCCTCATCTCATTCTCACCTACTTGCTTAGCACAATTGCTTGTTCCATGGTTAATTGCAGAGACATCTATTCGTATGGCATAACTGCTTGCCGCTTTTGATTTTTTTAATTTTTTTCCCAATCTATTTCTATAACCCTATGAATAAGAGTGAACGTGGTGCTTGCTTTTCGACATGCCTACATGTCTGCTTATTTGATGTCCATTCTTATCTCATTTTCACCTACTTGCTTAGCACAATTTCCGGTTCCATGGTTAATTACAGAGACATCTATTCATGTGGCGTACTGATTTTTTTTTTTTCAATCTATATGTTGAGTTATTTTGGTCAAGCTATATAAAAATGGTGAAAATGTTATACAAGTGCCACGTGTTAGGAGTTCATTTGATCTAGCCAGTGCATGTTCTACCAATTTGATTGTATGCTCATTTGACTTCATCAATTTTTCGAAGGAGTTCCAACAAATTATTGTGTGTTCAGTCAGCCTATCTTAGTGCTAATTAGCTCATTTTGTTTGTGTATTCAAACATTTGTCTGAGTATTAAGTTCCAGTCTATTTGTGTGCTTACAAATTGGAAGGAGTTAGCTGGCTTTTAATCAACATGTTCTCTCTTAATATGATATATATATATCATATTAGCGCATGGCAGTCATCATGAGTGCAACAAACAAAATAATTTTGAATTTAGATTTTGATTATGACGCGCTACAAGTTGGAGAGAGCCAACTGGTCAACTGACCGAATGCCTTTGCATGTGCTCCAGTAGCTTGGCTATGTGCTCATTGGTCCTTTCATTGTTTGTATTCTAGCAACATGTATATTTGTTAATTAATCCAGTTTCTATGTGTGCTAATCAATTATTTATATATATATATATATATATATATATATATCATATTAGCGCATGGCAGTCATCATGAGTGCAACAAACAAAATAATTTTGAATTTAGATTTTGATTATGACGCGCTACAAGTTGGACAGAGCCAACTGGTCAACTGACCGAATGCCTTTGCATGTGCTCCAGTAGCTTGGCTATGTGCTCATTGGTCCTTTCATTGTTTGTATTCTAGCAACATGTATATTTGTTAATTAATCCAGTTTCTATGTGTGCTAATCAATTAATCATGTTTGTATGCTTATAGATTAGGAGTCAATTGTCAATCGAGCTACTCTCATTCTCTCTTAATGGGAGTTCTTTTTTTGTGATTCACAAACTTTTTTACACTGTCCTTTTTACTTTTGTTGTGCATACTTGGAGAGTAGGAGTCAACTGAGTGTTAACCGAGTTATTCATTTCTAGCAAGTTGTATGCAATTATTGTTATGAACAAGCCTGAACGTGGTTATTGCTTTTTGACATGCCTACATGTCTGCTTATTTGACGTCCATCCTTATCTCATTTTCACCTACTTGCTTCACACAATTGCCGGTTCCATGGTTAATTGCAGAGACGTCTATTTGTGTGGCATACCTGCTTGCTTTTGATTTATTTATTTATTTTTTTCAATCTATTTTTTGAGTTATTTTGGTGAAGCTAAATAAAAATAATGAAAATGTTATACAAGTGCCACATGTTATGTGTGTGTGGTCATTGGTCTAGCCAATGCATGTTCTACCAGGTTGATTGTATGCTCATTTGACATCATTTTTTTTAAAGGAGTTATAGCAAATTATCTACGCTCGTTGATCCAGTTTATTTGTGTTCAATCAGTCCATCTCAGTGCTAATTAGTTCATTTCACTTGTGTATTCAAACATTTGTCTTGAGTATTAAGGTCCAATCTATTTGTGTACTTACAAATTGGAAGGAGTTAGCTAGCTTTTAATAAACATGTTTTCTTTTATATATATAAATATATATTAGCGTATGGCAGTCATCATGAGTGCAATAAACAAAATAATTTTGAATTTAGATTTTGATTATGACGCGCTACAAGTTGGAGAGAGCTAACTGGTCAACTGACCGGATGCCTTTGCATGTGCTCCAGTAGTTTGGCTATGTGCTTATTGGTCCATTCATTGTTTGTGTTCTAGCAACATGTATATGTGTTATTTCGGTCTCCATGTGTGCTAATTAGTTAAGCATGTTTGTGTGCTTATAGATTAGGAGTCAATTGTTAATCGCACTACCCTCACTCTATCTTGATGGGAGTTCTTTTTTTTTGTGATTCACAAACTTTTTTACTCTTTGTTTTTTTACACTTCTTGTGCATACTAGGAGTCAACTGGGTGTTAATTGAGTTATTCATTTTTAGCAAGTTGTATGCAATTATTGTTATTACTAAGTATGAACTTAGAAGGAAAATCTTTTTTTGGCTTAAATTTTAAATATCATCTATTCATTTTTATCATGTGGTAGTATACATTTAAGATTTTATTGTACTAATTCAACTACCACTCACGTGCTTTGGGCTAGTCTATAAAATTATCATCATCATCATCATCATCTAAGCTTTTGGCTAGTCTATAAAATCATCATCATCTAAGCCTCAGTCCCAACTATGTTGGGGTCGGCTACATGGATCCTTTGTTTCGATTCAGCTCTATCATGGGTCATATTCTGGTCGAGATGCAAAGATTCAAAATCTCTCTTTATAAGCTCTTCCCATGTTAATTTAGGCCTTCCTCTTCTATTAATTGTGCTTGACTCAATAGCATTACTTTGTATAGGCGCATTAATCGGTCTGCGTTGCACATGTCCATACCATCTGAGTTAACCCTCGCTCAACTCGTCCTCAATGCTCGCCACCCCCACTTTATTCCTGATATAGTCATTTTTCAAGCGATATTTTCTTGTCTTCCCACATCCATCTCAGCATACGCATTTCAACCATGTTCATCTTGTTGAGACCTTGTTTCTTCACCACCCAACATTCACTCCCATAAAGCATGGCTCGTCGTATAGCTGTTCTATAAAATTTGCTTTTTAATCTGAGAGGGATCTTTCGACCACAAAACACTCCAGTTGCACTCCTCCATTTCAACCATCCTGCAGTGATCCTGTGACAAACGTCATTTTGGACATCTCCATCTATTTGAATAATAGAACCCAAGTAACGAAATTTATCACATTTGGTATATCGACTCCGTCCAACTTGGCTCCACCATTCACACTGTGAGATTGGCTGAAATTGCAATGCATATACTCAATTTTGCTCCTACGAATCATCAATCTATTTGATTTCAATACCTTTCTCTAAAGTTCAACTTTATTTGGCTAGTCTATAAAATACATGCTTAAAATCTAAACACTTGGCCGACATGGGTGGTTGTATATATATATTACATCTTAATACTTAATCTATAAAATATATGCATAGAATCTCAACATCTAGGTGGCATCGACGCATATATATGTTACATCTTAATACATAATCTATGAAATATATGCATGAAATCTCAACATCTAGGCGACATGGGCGCTTATATATATTACATCTTTACGTAATCTATAAAATATAAGCATAAAATCTCAACACCCGTGCGGCATGAGCACTTATATATATATATATATATATATATATATATAGAGAGAGAGAGAGAGAGAGAGAGAGAGAGAGAGAGAGAGAGAGAGAGAGAGAGAGATGCTAGAATACACTCGAGTGTACAGATGGCACTGTACACTCAAGTGATGTTTACATATGAGAGAGAGAGAGAGAGTTAGGCTAGAATACACTCGAGTGTACAGATGGCACTGTACGTCAAGTGGTGTTTACATATCTATCCAATTTTTTTGACAGATCAAAACCGTTAATATTCGTTGTTATCACAAATAAAGGCACATCCAAAATTTGAGCTCATTTGAAATTTTCCAAGTCACTCTTTAATGCCCAACAAAATCGACTCACAAAACTAATTTGAATGACATAAGTTTTGTTGCCTTTGGATGCATGACCTGTAAGTGTCCAAATGAGCTCAAATTTTATGTAGTATGTTCATATGATATTTAAGAAGATCAATGGTTTAGATTTTCAAAATAAATGTTGCATGATGGAAAACGACTCGAGTGTATTCGGTCTCTGGTACACTCGAGTGTATTCTACCCCGACTCTCTCTCTCTATATATAAATATATATGACATCTTAATACATAATCTATAAATACATGCATAAAATCTCAACACCTGGGCAACATGTATGCTCAACCCAAAAACGTCCACTGCCTGTCCGCCTCGACAACCATGAAGGACGATACTTCCAGCCATATAAAAATCGAATTCAAAATTCATCTGACGATCTTGCAGAATCCAACATTCTGAAAATATGTAGAAAATTCGGATAAAAGCTGATGAAGATATAGTAATAATTCATCTTTCTTGCAAAAATGGCATCAAATTCATTACATGAAAATTTGTGATTTTATTATCAACAATTTCAATATTACATTTTAATACATAATCTATAAATTATATGCATAGAATCTCAACACCTGAGCGGCATGGGCGCTCAAACCAAAGACGTCCACTGCCTGTCCGCCTCGATAACCATGAACGACGATACTTCCAGCCATAGTAAAAAAATTGAATTCAAGATTCATTTGACGATCTTGCAAAATTCAGCATTCTGAAAATATGCAGAAAATTCGGATATAAGTCGATAAATATCTAGTAATAATTCAGCTTTTTTACAAAACCGGCATCTGATTTGTCGCATGAAAATTTGTGATTTTTGTTAACAATTTAAATATTATAAAAATTTGTGACTATGTTTCTTGCCGTGTGGTATGCGAGCGAATGTTGTGTAGTCAAGAACCAAGTAATGAAAAAGATAAAAATCCCAAAATGAGAAGCTAACATTTGAATGTATGGTGGGACTAGAAAAACTGTATCGGAAATCCTTATTAGGAATGACAAATTGAGGGAGAACACATAGCACCATATAGAATTGTTGTCATGTTAAATGTAGTCAGATTGTTTTGTGTTTTCTTTAGTGTAACATGTTAACACAATTCAAGTAGACAAAATCAAGATATCTTTTCCTTGAATTCCAAAAGGCCCCATGTTTAAACAAATACCAAAACCTTCTCCATCGATAGTAATAGCACACAATGTTCAAAATTTCGTATAAGTTGACAAAATTTTACCATTATTTCAATGCCGATGGCCACCGTACATAGAAATGGCCTTACATGTTTGTACTTAAGGAATTTCGCTAGGAAAAAAAAATTAAATTTTGACAATTTTTTTAGATTTCGATGGAATTAGGTAAATTTTGATGAAAAAAGGTTCATTTTGTCCGTATTTTGACAATTTTTTTGAGAAACACAAGTATTATTTCGAGAAATGAGGTACAATGTATGTAGATTTTACTATATGATTCCTTGGGCTTGTTCGGGGCAATCTAAGTTATGTTGGTTCTCTTTCTAGCCAAATTCTCTCTCTCTCCCAAGCTTTTAGAAAGCGCGAATCCGGTAGCGTGCGGACGGGACCTTGTAGCCGATTAATTGCCGGGCTGACGATTAAGTGGGCACTTTTTAGAAAAATGGATTTCCGATTCCTATAAACTTTTATGCAAAATTACATACATATGTATATAAATACTATATTTTTGAAATTTTTATACATATCTAAACATTGTACAAGACAATATAAAACACCCAAATAGTTTATAACACAACTATGCAACAATGATTGTATCTATATAATATAGTAAACAATAAACTTGTCATAGATAAAACACCCTACACATAAAATAATAAGTGTATATGCAAGATGCAACAACAATTTTGTATCACATGTTTACATAGCTAAACAGTAAACAATAGACCTATCATAGCTAGCTTACAAACATATTGTTACATTCGCACGACATCAAATAGTCAACATTACTACAGTACATTTAATCAAAGTATGCATTCTAAATTATGCAAATCGGGGCATATAATGTACCATACAAAGTATGCATTCTAAATTAGAACTAGGTATAGAACATTTAATGTATGCTAGTTTAATATATTATAGTCAATACTAATCGGGGCATATAATGTACTTAATGTTATATGCTTACAACAGTTTTTTTCTAAAAACCGGGCAAAAAGTGGGTTAAGCGGGCAAAAAGCGGCCGCTTTTCTCAAATCTGCTTAAGCGGCGCTTAAGGGAGTTTTTAGGCGGACATGACCTGTTGGCGATTAAACGGCCGCTCAGTGCGCTATGGGAGTTCTTTGGCAAGTCGGTCCGCATCAAAATTTTATTTATTGTTAGTGAAGAAGGCTAATCCAGACTGATTCTAAGGGAATGGCTGGATTGGCCTACTTTAGATTTGGGAATACACTTTGGGGGCACACCACTCTATGCCAATCCAGACTAGAATGTACTGATGTTGCACACAAGGACAAAGCAGGCCGGTTGTCTGATACGGGATAAAGTTAGAAGAGATGTTTCCCAAAACCTCCTCTTTTCCTTGAATTCTATCAAACCCCTGCGTTATTTTTCTACCACATAAGCCATCCTTATTTGGAACTTTGTTTCTGTTTGATTTATGCCTTTTGCTTCCCCTACTCTCAGGCAACCCCGGCGCCGTTGTTTGAGATCAGACTGGTCTGGTCCTGGAATCCAAACTGGGTTGCTCCGAATCGTTGTCTGGCAAGTCAGTCAGGTTTTGGTCGGAATCTGTTTGCATCAAAGTATTTATATTCATTTTATTCTTAGTAAAAGAGGCTATTACGAACTAAGTTTCTAATCGATAGTGGGGGTGGATTGGCCTATTCTAGATTTGAGAATTACACTTTGGGACCTTAATCCCGTTTCAGTCCAGGTTACCAAAATATCAGTCTGTGCCAGTCCGGATTCCAGACTCGAATCTGCTGATGTAGCACACAAACACAGAGCTATCTGTTTGTCCGACATTGTAAAAGGAGATAGTTTTGGGTCTTAAATTTAACATTAATTGAAATGCACGATTAACCTGATCCAATCCAAATTATTTTGCACGATAATTATCCACCGGGGCTATTTTATATGTGAGTTGGCCTATTTAAATTGGGTCTGGTTTGCATTTCTAGACACTCATGATCAAACACCCAGGTTAAAATGGCCCATTTAATCTACAGGTAAATAACACCTTTGTGGTGGAACTTTAACAATGGCAGTTATCTCTAGGTTTAGAATTTACTATCCCTTGAGTTGTTTGCACGTTTATAATATAGACAAACCAATGTCTAATTCAGACCTACAATCCTCTTTTCCTGCTGTGGGACATGGTTATTCATTGATACTGCTATTTCCGAGGAAATAGGGTAAGCAGACTATGTATTTCAAAAATGAAAATAGAAACAAAATCACAAATGTTGCTGGGCTACATGGTCGAAGGGGAAAAAGTGAGAGGTCATTATCTTCCTTACTGTTGGTAACGGTAGGGAGTCTTTTGGAATTTGTTTGAAGTGGGTTAGCCGCTCGAAGGTCTTCCCAATACCCGATGATTCTTCACGGGAAACCGGTGCTCTTGGCAGAGGCATAGGCAATCTCTCTACCATGAGATTCATCGTTGCCATTACCTGTCCCATGAGGTGCTGGTAGATTGGATTCTCAAGAATAGCTGGGTCGATTTGGGAGACCTCAGGCACCCGATCTTCATGTGCCTACGGGTTGGGTTCTGGAATTCAAGGAAATGAAGGAAAGATTTTGGAAAAACTCTAAAGCTAAGAGGGGGACTGATAGACTCAAAACAGCATGGGGAGAGCTGGTCGGAGTGACTAGATTTCATTACAACGCAGTGAAAATATGACCCAAAACAAGCTGAACGGAAGTGATCCATTTAGGATACATTTGGTTTCCAGGTTTCAGTGGGATTCATGAGAATTCTGCATTCCGTTAATCCTGTATTAGGATTGTACTGGGATTTCAAAGTTGACGAAAATGTATAGTTGACGTTTGGTTTAGCTGTAGCTCACATGAAATCTAGAGTGACCGTCACAAACTGAAAAATAAGAACGGGTGTTGCCTGTAGAAAAAGCGGCAACAAGAAAGCAAAAGGTGGGGACCAGGGCGTTGAGACAGCAGGACGCCGTCCTGTGAATCGAAATTGAAAGTGTCATCCCACACTCACTGCATATCAGAAAAGTACAGGATTTCTTGCTTTTTCCCTTCCAACAAACCAATCATAAGAGCTGCTGGATGAAGAATTACAATCCAATGCAGCCAGATCCATTAAATCATACATGCACTTAGTTGACTGCTACACTGGAGAATGATACTTAGACAATATAAATGATACATTGATTCCTATTTCCTAGTTGCTTCTGTGAAATTATTCTGGCACAAAACAAGCTGAATGGAAATTAGTCCATGTAGCAGATTACAACATTGTTAGAATTGATACTTAGATGATACACATGATACAGTGTTTTCTTTTTCTGGTTGCTTCTGCCAAATTGTATCTGGTTTGCTTGTTATTACAGTTTTTCATTCCCCCCAACAACTAATATCGACCATGTATCTAATCATTGCAGCGGTATTATTCCACCATCCGCTGAAGAGTATCCAATCCTGGGCCTTAACCTATTGAGGTTACTGGTTCAAAACAGAATTGCAGAATTTCATACTGAATTGGAGCTCCTTCCAGCAAGTGCCCTGGAAAATCCATGCATTAAGCATGCCGTGGAACTTGAGCAATCTTTCATGGAAGGGGCCTATAACCGGGTCTTAAGTGCCAGGCAGACTGTCCCCCATGAGACCTATGTATATTTCATGGATCTTCTAGCAAAGACAGTAAGGTAAATTTACATATTTTCATTCTTTTCGTCTGTATGGGCTAGAATTCAAGAAATACTCTTAAATGTCTATTTCTTTTAAACAATGCAGAGATGAGATTGCAGGTTGCAGTGAGAAAGCATATGATTATCTGTCTGTTGCTGATGCTAAGAAGATTTTGATGTTTTCTTCTGATAAAGATCTTCATGATTATGTCTCCGAGGTAAATAATCACGGAGCATGTTTTGATTGTTTGACTTATATGTTCCTATATACTAGTCATCAAATTACGAAACTCCGTACTCTTACTGTGCATGTTTGGTACAAGGAGCTGTTTTTGTTAGCATAAGCAGAGTATTGGTATATTAGGCTGACGTTATTGTGCTCAACTCTTTTGATAATCTGAAGACTTTATGGCATGAAATCATTATATCAACTTATACGGTTATTAAAAAGTCTCATTTAACCCACACATGGTCGCTTAATGCTACATAAAGGTGGTACTGAACTAGTGATGTAAACTTGCCTTTTATGTTTGGGTATCCTCAATTATCTCATACCTAATCTCAATATTCCGTCAACTGTAGGAACACCCGGAATGGGAGATAAAGGATGGGTCTGTTTTCTTCCAGAAAGCAAAAGAATCTGCTCCTTGCAAGGAAATTCCGTCATTGCAGTTGATCAACCAAACTCTTAGTTACGCTAGGGAGCTGGAGCGCATTGTGTGAGCTGAGCAACTGCATATTGCTTTTCGTGATGGAACCTTTGAACTTGTCTAAATTCCAGGGCATTTGAGGAGACTTGAGTTGGCTGAATTCAGAATTTGCTTTACAAGTTGTCATTTTTTGGTACCTGCCACAGTATGTAGTTTGAAAGTGAGCTTTGTTCAACAATGTTGAAAATTATTTTAATATATCTGATTTTCAGGGAGACCATCTGTTCTGTTACCCCTTTTCCTGTGAAATATACGAAGGAATAGGATAGTAAGCTGGATCCTGTTCCAAAATGCTGTATGCATGGGAGCTTTGTGAGTCTTTTGAGTATTGGAAGTAACCAGATCGAAGAATAAAACCTTACTCGCGGATGCAGACTGGACCCAGTTATAAAATGCTGTCTGCATGGGATCGTGGTAAAATAGTTTTTAGTGATTGAAGTCGCCAGATGGAAGAACAAAACCTGACCTGCGGATGCCCTCCCGAACAGAAGAACTAAAACTAGTTTTCCTGGAGTCACTAGCTGAACACCCCTAAGATTATAATGAACGAGGTCCTTTAATTCATGCCCATCCTAAACCGCACACCAGGGAAAATTTCCACACCAATTCTAATATATGATACCTGCAACAAAACACAGTAGTTCTACTTTGGTACATGAGTTCCTATGGAGGCCCACTTGTAGTTATGTACGAGTTAGCCCCCTCAACACAACACTTCGCCCCAGTATGTTTATTGATGCTAAAGCATCTTTCTGTTAGCAAGCCCGACACCTGTCCCTTGCTACTCGACCAAAGATAACAGAGCTACTTCCCAATCGGCCTTCTTTCACAGTGACAGTAGGTTATCCCTCTTCATATTAATATTGGTGAAAATCATTGCTTTCAGATTGAACTACAAGAGCTATTTGTTATTGTATTGTTATTTACGACATTTGGACAAATTAATGTTTTCGTGTAGAACCGACGAAGTGGTGTGTAAAACTGCCTCGCTCTTCCATCTTTGTCCAGTTCTGATTGTAGACAGCTTCCGCAAGAAATCACCTATCCTTCTACTCCACCGCCCACTGTTCTTGCTACCTCTCAACTGTGCAGGATTGGCATCTGAGTTGAGTGTCTCCGAAGACCGCATGATTGGTATCTCATTTGAGTGGCTCGGAAGGCCGCCAGGTGCATTTGGCTTCTATTCTAAGTCGATTGACATCTTTTTTGATCTCGAGGAACATGTCTCTGATAGAGACACCGTGTGACTTACCCCAGCACAGTAAACCCTGGAGCTTGAGAGGGTATGGTCTGATCACCCCCTCCTGCGGCTTATTAGGGTGGAGTGATGTCTGCAGAGCGCCTTGTGTGATTCAAACTCGGGTCCTTAATTGGGATTTATTGAGCTCTTATTATGGGCTACTCTGGTCCGTCTATTCATTGACATCTTGAATGTGAAAAACATATTCTAAGGAGCTCCAAAAAGATGTTTGTTAAGAATATGTCCACAAACGAGATGATTCCCTGCAAGTTGCCTAGGTTGAGCAAGCACACTTTTAGTATCACTTTCATCTTGGCTGGCCCTTTATCCCACCACATAATGACCGTGAAAGGGGCCTTCTTTTAGCCATCTTCAATCGGGTTAGTGATAGTTTAATTTGATTTGATTTGATTTAAACCATGCTCATTGGCTTGGAAGCTTGTCTAATTGAACAAAACCTATAATATGTTTGAATTGAATAGATCCGAACTGGTTTGTTTGGCTTGGTTTCCAACCATGACTCTAGCAACTTTTATGAAAATGTAGAATATATTGCACTTAATTGAACCATCTATGATGATCTGATGAAGCAATAGAAAATAACACAACTAACTTTTGATAAATACAACACAACTTACAAAATGCTACAAACCGTGACAAACTATTTTAACACACATATGCTACGCATCAACACTATAGAGAAAGAGATTGTCAACACACATACTATTATTCATCGTGTATGTTGGTTTGATTTGACTAACCTATATCCTTAAACAAAAGCAAATTTTTAGTTCAATAAATCATAAAATTTGCAAAACTCAATCAAGCCAACCACCTTTGTAAAATCTAGGGTTTGGTTTTTGCCATGTACATTTTATTTTATTTTCACCCAAGTTAATAACTTTCTCCAGCCAATCATGTAGTTGTAGATGCCACCAATGTATTGTTTCCTTGGACCCCTTTCATTGTGGCATGAGTCATAACACACTATGGGCATGGGGTTCGACGTATAATTGTGTGTGATTGAGAGGGGGGAGGGAGGTAATGACCCCCCCATCCATACGAGGGGTGGGGGTAATGACCCCGCATCCATATAATTGAAAAATAGGAGAGAGTAATGTGTTAGAAACATTTTCCATGCCAAGGCGATAAGTATGTGAAGGCATTGAATAAGATTTTTGATTGGTCATCTTAGTTGGCATTTATGAGAACTTACCAAGCTTTAGTAATGAGACTGAGATTGAGGATCTTGGTCTACAAAAAGGTAAAACCTAAGATGTATTTTGAAACCCTGATCTTTCGTAATTGAATGGTTTAATGCAACACATAGAGTCAATCCCACTTGAAGTAAGAAAGTTATAATTAACCAATGTCAAATTATCTTGGTGGATCAACTAAGATAATGACTTCAAAATTAATTGTTATTAGATAGATGTAAAAAGAAACTAAGTTAGGTATCAAATAATTCAGATTAACAATTAGGCATAATATTTCACCACCATGGAGTTTATGAGCCCTAGGAAACAAACATTCCATAAAACCTTGATTGTCAATATATTCAAATTGCTCATGTATAAACCTCATTGGCAAGCACATTGACTAGGTGCTAGCTTTGCGGCAATATTTCATGCTACTGGGTGTGTCATGGGGTTGGCTTGGCACCACGTGTCAGGTCTCGAGCTTTACTCTGCTGGGGTGTGTTCAATGTGGCCCTGCCTAAGAGAGGTTCCTTAACATAAAAAATAGTTATACCTTCCTCTATCATGAGAATCATTTTCCATGGGAGTTTTGCAACAGAGTTCTTCCATTTTTTATGTTCAAATTCTCATTGCCCACACAATCTCATTATGAGGTTCATGTACAATTGAAATTGAGCCAAAGCGATAACTTTTTTTGAAAACAATTAACCGAGCAACACTAAACCTAAGAATAATTTCTAATGTTGTGCATATAAGGAGGATTTTCACTGAATCTAACTATTGATCACTCAAAGATCAATGGTGAGATTAACAAACAAAAGAGACAAGTGAAGTAGCAAACTTATTTATGTATTATAGTGTTATTTTATTACACAAACAAACTTATAACATGCTGTTATATATCTTGGTTGTCTATTATGTTTCTCTGAATAACAAAGGTGCTATTACTTTTCCAGAAGCTTGACATGAATGAAAATGTACTCCTTCGTGTTTGCACACACTGACATGAGGTTCGACATAAACTTGTGTGTGATTTGGGAGGGGGGATAATGATCCCACATCCATAGAGGTGGGTTTCAGCTAGTCTTCAAAGTTATCTTGATCCCTATGATCTACTGTATTAATGACATTGAAAAGTAGGAGAGAGGAAGGTAATAACTATGTGAATATAGTTGTTGAATACAAATTTTGTTTGGTTATCCTAGTTTTGCATTTTTGAGAACCACCAAGCTACCCAAATGAGATTGAGATTGAGGATGTTGGTGTACAAAAAAGTAAACCTAACATGTATTTCAAAACCTTGATCTTCCATAACAGAGTTGTTCAATGCAACACTTAGGGTCAATCCACTTGGAGTAAGAATTTCATATTTAACCAATACCAAATTATCTAGGTGGATCAACTAAGAGAATGACTTTAAAATTAATTGTTATCAAATAGATATAAAAAAAAGTCACCCAGGGATCGACAATTCATATTAGAAGTTAGATTTAAGATCTCACACCATGGAGTTTATGAGCCTAGAAAACAATCTCTTCATGAAATATTGATTATCAATATCTTAAAAATTTCTTCACTTCTTTATAAATCCCCTTTCTAGTCTATAAGAACCATATATCATTAAAAAATACACTCTCATGATGGTCAATCTCTTAATAACCCATTATGCATGCCATCACACCACAATTCTTTATTCTACTTGACATTAGAGAGAGAACTCACTACCTTGGTTTAAATCTAAATCATCCTCTAAAGTTCTTGATTAGATTAGTAGAGTATAAAAAACAATGGCAGAACATTCAAATTATCATGACATCAAGAAAATGAAGTACATTCAACAAATTAATAAAATACAATGAGAGTTAACACACTTGTACATGATTACAAAGAGAACATGTAGAATTTCGAGATACACCTTACAAGGATATAGTAAGGAGAAGAACATGGAAGAATCATTGTTGAGAGGAAGAGGGAATTGCTCAAAATATATCATTTCCACAAGTGGAGAATATGACATCTACCTAGATATTGACTTTTTCAATCCTCAATTTTCTCCAATTGTTTCTCCTTCCCAAAACTTCCTCTTGTACCCAAGATGGGATATCCCACTCCTAGTAGTTATGGGGATGTATTTATAACTTTTGAAGTTTTGAGTCTCATAGGGGTTTTGGAGCAAATCCTAATCATGTTTCTCAATTGATCAATTGGGTTTGTGTTAGAGTGTTTGTAGAATTTTCAATTCACCAAATGAATTTATAATTGACCAAATGAAGGAGTCTGTCCACTCTCCGATGGTTTATCAGAATACATAGAATTGAGTAGAGGATCTTTCTTCTTTCTATGACATCTGCATGTGTCTATTTGTTCTGTTAACACGCCACTTGACTCACTGGAGGTCACATGGACTCATGAAGTGTATTGCATGCTATTTTTGACTTATGGAATGACTGAGATGAACCCAAGCTTTACATTATCAACATTGGAGGTGTTAGAAACTGAAAAGTGTTATCAGTGTAGTTGGATTACATTTTTGTCATGTATTGTCTAACTTTATTCATCATTCAACCTTAACGTTACACTGAATTGCATGTATGCATTAAAAATATAAAACTTCTATAAATTAACAAAAATAGTAACACTATTAGATCAAATACCAAAAACAGGGATGAATGACTATTTGAAATCGGAAATTTGGGCCTATACCAAACTCCCTCAGACTTAGCTTGTTGCTTGTCCTCGAGCAAGATCAAAGCATCATAAGCATGACATCAACTCAAATTGCAAATGGGCATATAAAATCTAGATATTAACAAGGTATTCAACATGGAGCCCCCTATATAATCAAGTAAAGATTTGGTTTAGACACCACCTTCCTTTTAATTCACAAATTGACATTAACTCAACAATCGAAAGCATAATAAAGAGAAATTTACAATCATTTCGAATTCAATAATTTCACATGATTTTATAATATATCATAGTTTATAGACAAGTCAGATACAAGATCTGCAACCCAAGAGAATTTATTATACTATCGTTTAACGAATCAGAACAAATACTTCCTCTACACTTTATTGAATTAAGAATTAGATAAAAAAGATAGGTTTATTTTATAAATTTATTATACTTCCTCAGACTATGGAACCATTATCTACAGATCAACCCCTACAACTCATCCTAGTTGGGTTAGAGCTGTGACTTTTCCTCCTAGATAGAAACAATCTAGATTATCCTTCTTGAAGAGTCATTATGGATGATTGATTATAAAATTTCTTATAATATATTATTTAATTTAACATGCATAATGGTTTGTTTGATATAATATTAATGATCAAACTTAACTCATCTCAAGAGTAGTACGTACATGCATTAACTAAGAAATAAAGATAGTAAATGATGTAAATTTAGGAAATCTAGCATTTTCTAATTCAATTAATTTTGAAAATTAGTATCAATCTTTTACCTTTTTCCCAATCCATAAGAGTTGTTTTACAAAATTAATAAAAGGTTGACATAAAGGCTCATTATTGAATACATGAGTGTACATCATAAGTAAAATTTTATTTATTGCAATTAAGTTCAAGGAAATAGATGATATCATTGTGATAAGTTGAAAAAGCGTGACAATAGATAATTGATATCAGTTGAGAGAATTTACAACCCCTAGTATGGTTCCAAGATAAAATATACATCCTAGTCATAGAAATACAATCAATGCAAAAACCAAGTACACATTAAAAAATTAAAAGAAATATGAAATACAAAAAGAAAACTCAGATATTAACTACCCTCCACCCTAACATATAACTCTACTACTCTAGAGTAAATCTTAACTTTGGATGAAGGGGAATATCTTAAATGTTGAGCAATATGTCTATTGGACCAGGTCGTGTCATATATGGCCAATATGAATTCAAATCTATACCATTGTGGCTATAGTGGTATCAATATGACTCATAAGGTAAGAGAGGGGATTCCCATTTATTGGAAAAGTTTGAAATTCAAATTCTCACTCGTCATCAAGGAGAGTGATTATCCTATAGTGTGTTAATAAGATACCTTTTTGTAGCTTAGAATGGTATGCCCAAAACTAATAGATATTTAGGTGCCTCCTTGATTCCATCACAAAGAAGTTGTAAGGGAGATAAATTCCCTACATCGAACAATATGTCTCCAAAAAATATCGTATGGGTGGTCATTGAGAGATCAACAAGATGTATCATCATTTTGGTGGGTTTCATTTGAAGAGGCCCATCCTTTGACAAAAAAAGGTGGCATGATGCATACATATATATATATATAGAGTCAGGCTAGTGTACACTCGAGTGTACCGGAGGCACCGTACACCTCAGTCATTTTTGAAGATGTAGTAAATTTTTGAAAAATCTAAACCGTTGATCTTCTTAATTATCATAAGAACATACTATATAATAATTTTTAGCTCATTTGGACACTTATAGGTCGTGCATCTAAAGGAGGCAAAAATCATGCATTTCAAATTAGTTTTGTGCGTCGATTTTGTTGTCCTTGGATGAGTAACTTACACTCATCCAAATGAGTTCAAATTTTATATGTGACCTATTACTATTGTAACCATGATGATCAATGGATTAGATTTAGAAAAAATATGGTCTAGATAGGCAAACACCATTGGGGTGTACGACGTGATCTGTACACTCGAGTGTATTCTAGCCTGACTCTCTCTCTCTCTCTCTCTCTCTCTCTCTCTCTCTATATATATATATATATATATATATATATATATAGGGTAGCGATCCAGTGAGAAACATCCTACGGTGAGAGCATGAGAGGCATTTGAATAACTACAAATTCAGAATTGTTTTTAAAAATCCAACCATATAGATGGATAAAGCATCATTTCATTTACCTTCCCACAAAAAATCATTGCAATCAGACATTTCTTGCATGTCCATATGTACGATATACAATTTTTACATCCAACGGTCAGCCTGAAATTCAATATAGAGCGTCGAAAAGTATTTTGTTGTTGTGAATGATATACAAATCAGATGGTTATAAAATTTGGTAGGAAGGTAAATATTAAGGTATAATTGTGATCTATATGGTTGGATTAAGAAAAAATGATCCATGTGGAGAGTTATTCAAATGCCTCTCATGCTCTCACTAAGATTTGTTTCTCACTATATATATATATATATATATATATATATATATATATATATATATATATATATATATATATATATATATATATATATATATATATATATATATATATATATATATATGGTCCAATGGTTTCTTCAGACATGTAGAATCTCATATGTATCATGTTCGAGTAAAGGAAACTCTAACCTATAACCTTAATATCTAAGGGATAATGGCTTGTGATATCTTGTTAGAGGTGAATGTAAGCTTGATGGTCTCATAGTCATCTATTTCCCAGTCAACATCTCCTTTAGGAACTCAGATTATTTGGGTATCTTGGATTAAACTTTGAAAGGAATATTGAATTAAGATTCTTTAGGATGTCAATAAAATTTGCACACTACTTCATGACGAGAGACTTTACTAGTTGCTCCACGAAAGGAATTCTTGTTTGGTAAATGGTGCATCCCCTCTAGTGGTGCTTTTACACCCCACGAGGTCGGAGCGCAAGGGATGTGGGATCTTATGCTTTCAAAATTTGTAAGACCTACACTAACTACCTACGTCTACTAAGACACTACGCCCGCAAGCGCACGAGGTCGTGTCATAGTATAGGTGAGGCGGTAAGTACAGGGTCGATCCACGGAGATAGAGGGGGCACTAGAGTTAGAAGGCGTGAGCTATGTTCCTTTTGTGGAGCTAGGGTTTTAGGGTTTTAAGGTTGTTTGATGGTTTGATTATACCAAAGAACAAGTATGAAAGACACAATTGAAACTAAGTTATCAAAAACTGAACTAGCAATCTAGGGGACAAACTAGCTAAACTAAGGTAGGGGAAAGATGGACTAGACTAAGTAAGCAATTAGCAACTAAGGAACTGAATTAACCACTAACTAGATCACAAACCTAGATTAACACTAGCTAGCAAAACTAGGCAATTAACTAAGTTAACTAAAGCAATAGAACTACACTAGCATTAACAAGCAAACATAGCAGTTAAGGTTTTAAGCAATTAGATGAAGGAGGTGGGCCGTTTGGGAATGTGACCTTGACATTAATTGGGGGATGTCACCATAATAAGCAATTAGCATATTTTGTTCTAGACTACCAAACCAAACAACAAGGTGGGTGCTATGAGAATGTACCCTATGCTACTAGTTGGAGAACTAGGGATAGGTGTAATTCTCATAGGATTTACCAAGTCTAGGTCTCTAGGATAAGTGGTATTAGTCAATTGAGGACCAAGGGTAAGGATGGGAGTAGAGATGAGGATATTTGACCTCATGCCACTAGCCACCTCAGCCTTTAGGAAATCCTAGGCAATTGCACTAATCACACTTATACTAGTCACTTAGAACTCACATTTGCATGTAGGAAGAAGGTGATTATGTAGGAAGATAGGGGGCTAGCTAGGGATCCGAAATAAGGACCTAGGAGCCAATCCTAGGATAGCTACATAGAAACCAAAACATCCTAGAGGCAAATGTCTTCAAACACCACAAGGCAAGCAATTAATGTAATTAAACAACAATCACATGCACAAGTAATGGGAAAATGAGATACAAGCAAAGGCAATCATCATAGAAGTGAAATATGTTCATTAAAAATTATATTCCCCCAACATGGTATCAAAGTCACATTTTTGCCCCAAACAGCCCACCAAAGGGGGATTAGCCATACATGATCAAAATAGAAACAAAGGAGAAGGGGAAGAGAGTAGGAAACACCATGGATGCTTGGTGAAGGTTGACTTCTTCACCTCCTTGCTTCCAGCCACGAGCCTCCTCCTCCAATGGTGGCCAAGAGCATGGAAAAAGGGGAATGGATTGATAGAAACCAAGAGAAACTAGGTTTCTATGGTGGAAATGAGTGGAAAGTGGGTGGAAATGGGATTAAAGGCAAGGAAAGTGGGTGGATGGGAGTAATGGATGCAAGTAGTAGTGAGGGAGTAGCTGGGGAGCATCCAACCTAGTGCTATGGCCGCCACCCAGGTATATATAGGTGGTGGTGGAACCACTAGGGTAAGTAGGGGTAGTTTAAGAAAAGCAGTGCAAAGTTGTGTAGGGTCGGTGATCACCACGGTCATGGTGGGTGTGCCACGACCGTGGTGAGGGTAGTGGGGAACGGCCGTGGGGGTGAATACGGTCGTGGTGTGAAGGAAGTGGTGAAAAAGCGATGGTGGTGGCCACGGCCGTGGCGGAGTGCCACAGTCGTGGTGGGTAACATGCACCACGGTCGTGTGGCTTAACACGACCATTTTGGAGGAGGTGGAGGTGACCGTGGGATGGGCCACAGTCGTCTTGATCGTCTTCGGCCACGGTCGTGGTGACTTGGCCACGGTCGTGGTGTTCTGGGCAAAAACCCCGTTGGCAACTGAACTCTGGCAATTAATTCCCACGACCGTGGCAGGGTGCCACGGCCGTGTTCTTTTCTACTGACCACGACCGTGCTGATGGCCACGGCCGTGGTGTCTTCAATGGCCACGGTCGTGGCAGGTGGCCACGGCCGTGGGATTCTGTGGAATTTCCCTGTTGAACTTGGCACTTCATTACTAAAAAAGGCACGACCGTGGCATTGTGGCCACGGCCGTGGTGAGGCTTGCATGACTTGATTTCACTTCTGACTTTGTCATTTTCAGATGTCTTTGCTTGGGGGTGATTCTTGGCCACTAGAGGTAGGTTGAGGGAGACTTTGGGGCCTTCTTTGGGTCCCTCCTTGAGTGGGGGAACCCTAGAACTCCTTCTCTCTCTCTCTCTTCCATCTATACATGGTCCAAGTACCTAAAAAATAGTGCAAAGAACATCCATAAGCATATTTGCAATGATAATCATATTGGGGAAAAAGACTTGTAATCTAACATGTTTAGATGCAACTTAAGTACAAAATGGCATAGGATGGAGCCCTAAAATAGGGCTGCATCACCACCCCAAACTTAAAACATACTTGTCCTCAAGTATGCTCTAACTCAATCTCTCTACAAATTTTCCACAAACAAGAAATGACAAATGCAATGTAAAAGATGATTATTGCTGAATGGTATCAAAGATGACTGAGTGCATGCATTTCACCTCTCTCCTCTCCTTCTTTCACAATCCAATCATGAAAAGAGCACAAAGCACATGAACTTCACATATAACACTTAGAAAACACAAGTTATCCATACTTCTTCCATAAAGTTCCGGGTAAACCGTTTCATGATAGTGTTAATCGAGGATGACTAGGAGTGTTGTTTCACCTTCATGCGTTCAGTCTTATGTTTCAAATCACACCAAATGACCCACGTGGCTGTGGAAAAGGGCAAAATGAGCTAGGTTTGATGTTTCCTAGCTCAATAGGTATGAAAGTGGAAGAAAGGATTGCGGTAAGATTCTTGGAGTGTTTTTACACACTCATCTTTTCTTTATTTGAATGCTCTTAAACAGGAGCATCCTTTTATTTTATTTTTGCTTTTCTTTTCTTTCTTTCCCTTAGTGTAGATAGGGCATATGGTGGATAGAGTGAAGCGGGGAGATAAAGATATGGCCATCCCAAACTTTTGGAGGTGGCCAAGGCTGATTATGTGCACTATGGCATCTTTTCATGAGGCGGAGGGGTATGAAGATGGTGGAAGAATAGTCGCGTCAAAGAGGGGTCATTGGTATGATTTTCCACATAAGACATCCCGCATGAGTATTAATCCAACACTTCATCTAAGATATCACACCACATGAATGAACAAAATGAAATTGATATATCAAACAAGTAATTCCACAAACACTAAGCATTCAAAGCTTGCTCAATTTCACAATTCAACCAATTCAATCACAATCCTAAGAGAGGTGATGCACATGTAAAAAGTCAAACATTGATACCACTTAGAAACAAACAATGGTGATTCACTTGCATTTGTCAAAGGTCAACATTTTAATTCAAAATAGTAGAGATTGGGTCAAAACATACTTTTTAGACAAGAAGTCTTAAAATTTGGGCAAAATTGGCCAAAATGGTGCCAATTTGCACAAAATCACATCTAAACCTACTTTAGGGAATTTAAAGCATAAATCAGCAAATCCTAATTATCATGCATAAGAAACTACAAAAACTACATGAAGATGCGATGCATGGTATGAAGAAGCAAAATTTTTGAAAAATTACACAAAAATGTAGAAATCAACTACATGCCGTACAAAGATGCAATGAAAAGAAAAAAAAAACAATAAAACTAAACTAGATGGCAGAGGTGATGACAAAATGACAAAATGAGAGATAGAGTGGTACATACCGCCCTACCCACTGTTGGCTAAATTGACATTATGATAAAATCCCTTTGTTTCGATGATGACAACCATTTCATTCTTGTCGATCTAAGGAGCTACTTGAGTGTTGCAGGAATAAGGTGGATGACAAAGTACTAGGGAATCTATATGCTTGAATGCTTGTAAATTTCATGAAATGTAATCAGTTGTAAACTTGTACAAGTATATAATGTACAAGTACTTAGACATCATGTAAATCAAGCGTTAGATCTTCCCTAGCCAATCACTACACTTAGATAGGTCATCCCCTCCAACAGTGTCACCTATGCACACTCATACACATACTTAATGCCTTAAAGTGAAACATTGAAACAGGGTCAATCTCGGTCGACAAACTCCTCGACCGAGACACTCTCGGTCGACAAACTTCTCGACCGAGAATGACCCAAGTACCCGTTAGACACAACTGAGAAAGTAGTTGGCAGTTGGAGATGAACGTTGCTAACACTTGATCCAGAGAGCCTGTCGGTCGACAAAACTTCGACCGAGTAGGTGTCTCGGTCGACAATTCCTCGACCGAGATGGACTCTGACAGCAACTGCATAATTAATTAACTAGCCGTTGCTAAAGTAACTAACTTGTACCTAACGGCTAGTTAAGCACTTAAAACCCCCTAGAATGTGTCTAGAACGTCCTTAAGCACTTGTAGGCCATTCCTATAAATAGGACATGCCTTAGGACACCTAAATGCACCTAAGCTATACTTGTGATTCACTTGAGCATATTTGCAATTGAGCATTCAGTTTGTGAGCAGTTGAGCACATTGGCTATTAGCAACTTCCTTGAGATAATTTCGTGTCCTATAGGCTTACATCTCCTATCCACAGCAATCACATTTCCATACACATTGGTTAGGAGATCTATACGCTTGATCTAGGCAAATCAAGCCTTGTGCTTCAAAGGATAAGTTGTAATTTCCTTTTTCTTTTCTTGTTCACTGTTACTGTTGGTACTCTCCTTGCTACTCCTAGGTTGGAGGCTGTGGATTGGAGAGGTTGTTGATCTTCTTGGTGAAGAAGGGGACCTTGAGCTACTTCAAGAAGGCTGGTGCAACGGGAGGTTACTTCTAAAGAGGAAGGCTACTTCAAGGGGGAGCTTGGAGTTACTTCAAGAAGGCTACCTCGGGTTGGTGCATCTACTTCAAGTGAAGGCTGTTCAAGGGGTGTAAGAAAGTATTGTATTTTGTGTAATTCCTTGTGAAGGTAATAAAATTAATACTTTCAAAATCCCAGTTGGGTAAGCAACCGGGTAGTGGATTGACTGCCTTAGTATTTGCTAAGGTTGGAACCACTTTAAACACCTTGTCTCCTTCTTGTTATTGTAATTGTGGTTGTTTGAGTTAAATTATTTTGAAACAATTATAAAACCCTATTCACCCCCCCTCTAGTGGTTTTTCAATTGGTATCAGAGCAGGCTTCAAGGAGCTCTAATCGAGTCTTGAAGAATGAAGGGTGGTGGTGTTAACAACCGCAAGCAAAGCAAAAGCATGGACCAATCTTCAACAAGTTGCAATTGGTGCTTAGGAACAAGGCACACTACACTTAATTGTCCATGGAGGTCAAAGAAGGAAGATGCGCATAAAGAATGCCTTATTGCTACAATAAGTGAAGGAGAAGAAGAAGAGGTAAGCCTTTTTGATTTATCTAAATAAGAGCTAGTTGCTAGTCTTGAAGAGACACATAATAAATATATTGAGTGCCAGAAGAAATTAAAGAAATCTAATAAAGCAAATGATGAGTTACATGCTAAGCTTCTTGCTCTCACATTTGAAAATGAAGATCTCAAAAAGGTTATTGAAGATCATGATATTAAGCTAAAATCTGTAGAAGCAAATTGCAATCTTCTTTCCCTAGAAAAATTAAATTTGCAAACTCAAGTAAATGATCTTCAAAAACAACCTATTTTGTGTACACATCTAGATTATGATATTATTGTGAAAGAAAGAGATTCCTTGCTATCTAATCTAGATCAAGAAAAGTTAGACATCAATAAGAGAATGGATGAGATTTTTAAGCTGCAACAAAAAGTTAGTAGTTTGAGTAATAATGACACTCTTGATAAAATCTTAAATAATTCTTACCATCAAATTGGAAGGAGAGGACTAGGTTACAAGCCTAAAGGAAAATCTTATCAAAAACCTAGTTGGGGAAGAACACAAGTGCCAAAGAGCCGATCTATGTATGTACCTAAAGGCACAAATACATATGTACCCAAGAACAACCTAGAACAAAATCATAGAATGAGATATGAGGTTGATTCTATATGTTGTCATTACTGTTTGCGCCTTGGACACTATTCTTTTTCATGTCCTTACAAGAAAAAGGATGTCGAGTTAGTATGGGTTCCAAAACCCCCAAACTAAATGGATAAAATTAAGCTGAGATATGACCAAAGAATCTAAGTTGTATATCTCTATGTCTATCTCAACTTAACATAATAGGACACTAAGTTAATCCAACAAATTAAAATTTCCAAATATACATCTTAAACTACTTGTTTTAGTTTGGATTCTCAAAATGTATATGATTAGTTGAGATTTAACCTAAATGTTGCTTTGATATTTAAATATCTCAACCAAATCGAGCTCTAACTTGCATAATCTTATTTTGCTTAAATTAACAGTTCTAAAAATATTCCAGAAACTTTGTCGGTCGAGAATCTGTCGACCGAGTGAACCTCGATCGAGAAATTGTCGACCGAACATGTCACTGATTTCCAGTATGCTGTAAAATTGCTGAATTCTTTTTGTAATTGATCAAATTGCTATCATTTTGTGATTAATGACTGTATATATTTTGGAAATCATCCCTGAAAACTTATATGAGATTAATTTGGTTTATTCTCTAGATGATTTAAGTTAAAACTGAAATTATGCTTAGCTTAATAAAAAGGAAATTTCTGTTCTATCATTATTCACATGATTTTTCCTAAAGTATTTTCTGGTCTACCCATATAGAAATCATGTGATTACAATCATGGAATTATCATTTTTCATCATGATGATGCTGTGTTAGCACGAATAGATAATGATAATTGTATGCATGGATCCTTGATGATACATAGGCAAGCAAAATAATTCAATGATGACATGACTCTTAGAATTGCTTGCAACACATAAGATAAAAATTTCTCAATTGACATCTTTAAAAGACTTGAGATATTAACCGTGCTTTCATTTTTTTAAGAGGGTGTTTTCATATTGAGTATCACTAAAATTGATATCTAATCAAGTACTTCACATATGAGTGCTTAAATTGGAAATCTGCAATTTTTGCCTCTTGGTTGAAATAAAATTTGACCAAGGGGCGCTATGGTCGTAGTCAAGGACGACCTAAAATAAGCTTTGACAAAATGCTTATTTGGACATCATATTGTACTTAATCTTAGTATACTTTTGATAAAAGTCAAAATCAAAATTTAAAATCATATGTGACCTTAGAAGCTTTAAATTGCTTTAATTGTAAGATTAAGGGGGAGCTCATAAAACAACTTTGATTATTTGATTAAGAAGCTTACAAAAACATTGTAAACATCATTTGAAGCTAGTTATGACCTTAGTATTTTGACTCTTGGTTATGAAGAAATCTACAAATTTCATAAAAATGATATATCCTGTTCTTAAAGGAATTCTCTAAACAAATCAGGGCTTCACATCCCGTGCATTTGGTTAGAGACATCTTTATGTACTGAAAGATTAAAGGATTCTCATTTCATTTTCAGGGTTTAACATCTCTTGTAAAATGGGTGAGAAATCAATACATATGCCATGAACCTAACAAGATCTCATATCATCTCAAGGCTTAACATCCTTTACAAATGATTGAGAAACAAATTGTGGCTAAATTAGACAAAAATGATATTAAATCCATGTTCCTAATAGAATATCTATCTAAGGGGGAGCATAATATAAAATTAAGGGGGAGAAGAAATATAAAATATTCAACTTGGATATCTTTTTGAAATGACAAAGGGGGAGAAAGAATATAAAATCAAAAATATAAATGAGTCAATGAGTTTCATAACATCTGGCTACAAAAGGTAATCCTCAGGTATGAAACTCACATGCTTTATATTTCCTTATTTAATATTTAGGAAATGTTTGTCATCTTCAAAAAGGGGGAGATTGTTGGCTAAATTGACATTATGATAAAATCCCTTTGTTTCGATGATGACAAACATTTCATTCTTTTCGATCTAACGAGCTACTTGAGTGTTGCAGGAATAAGGTGGATGACAAAATACTAGGGAATCTATATGCTTGAATGCTTGTAAATTTCATGAAATGTAATCAGTTGTAAACTTGTACAAGTATATAATGTACAAGTACTTAGACATCATGTAAATCAAGCGTTAGATCTTCCCTAGACAATCACTACACTTAGATAGGTCATCCCCTCCAACAGTGTCACCTATGCACACTCATACACTTACTTAATGCCTTAAAGTGAAACATTGAAACAGGGTCAATCTCGGTCGACAAACTCCTCGACCGAGACACTCTCGGTCGACAAACTTCTCGACCGAGAATGACCCAAGTAGCAGTTAGACACAGCTAAGAAAGTAGTTGGCAGTTGGAGATGAACGTTGCTAACACTTGATCCAGAGAGCCTGTCGGTCGACAAAACTTCGACCGAGTAGGTGTCTCGGTCGACAATTCCTCGACCGAGATGGACTCTGACAGCAACTGCAGAATTAATTAACTAGCCGTTGCTAAAGTAACTAACTTGTACCTAACAGCTAGTTAAGCACTTAGAACCCCCTAGAATGTGTCTAGAACGTCCTTAAGCACTTGTAGGCCATTCCTATAAATAGGACATGCCTTAGGACACCTAAACGCACCTAAGCTATACTTGTGATTCACTTGAGCATACTTGCAATTGAGCATTCAGTTTGTGAGCAGTTTAGCACATTGGCTATTAGCAACTTCCTTGAGATAATTTCGTGTCCTATAGGCTTACATCTCCTATCCACAGCAATCACATTTCCATACACATTGGTTAGGAGATCTATACGCTTGATCTAGGCAAATCAAGCCTTGTGCTTCAAAGGATAAGTTGTAATTTCCTTTTTCTTTTCTTGTTCACTGTTACTGTTGGTACTCTCCTTGCTACTCCTAGGTTGGAGGCTGCGGATTGGAGAGGTTGTTGATCTTCTTGGTGAAGAAGGGGACCTTGAGCTACTTCAAGAAGGCTGGTGCAATGGGAGGTTACTTCTAAAGAGGAAGGCTACTTCAAGGGGGAGCTTGGAGTTACTTCAAGAAGGCTACCTCGGGTTGGTGCATCTACTTCAAGTGAAGGCTGTTCAAGGGGTGTAAGAAAGTATTGTATTTTGTGTAATTCCTTGTGAAGGTAATAAAATTAATACTTTCAAAATCCCGGTTGGGTAAGCAACCGGGTAGTGGATTGACTGCCTTAGTATTTGCTAAGGTTGGAACCACTTTAAACACCTTGTCTCCTTCTTGTTATTGTAATTGTAGTTGTTTGAGTTAAATTATTTTGAAACAATTATAAAACCCTATTCACCCCCCCTCTAGTGGTTTTTCACCCACCCCAAACTTTAGAATCATGCTGTCCTCAGCATGAAACTATAGCTTAGGGGGGGATAGGGGAAGTGTCATGGCTGCGGTGGTTGGTCTGGCATCTGCAGAGGATCTGGAGGAGGGGATGAGGCTGGAGCTGAGCTTGATGGAGGATGCTGGTAGTAGTGCCCCCAGTAGTCGTCCTGGGGTGGAGGGTAAGTCTGTGGATACCCAGCTAAACCACCCCAAAAATATGCACCCCATTCGAGGTTTCTTGCTGCCTGGGCGTGGTGATATTGATACAAGTGGTTGATCTGATAGTGCATCTGCTGCTGATCATACCACATGTGCTGTTGGGCAAGCTGCATGTCACCTTGGGTCTTCTGAATATTCTCAAGGTGTGCCTGGATTGTGGCCATGTCATAGGCATTCCCTGAGGGTGGCTGCAGCTTGGATGTCCCCTCATCCCTCCTTATTCTTCGGGGCTGCCTTTGTTATGCATCTTCATGCTCCTGCCCTTGTACATTAGATTCAACGATGTCTTCATGTACGACAGTGGCTCCCCTTGTATACGTCTCTTATGGGTGTTCTTGCTACCATTTCAAAAGTTTTTCTTTCAATTTGAAAAGAACTCCCAACATGGATAGAAGAGGCGCCGCGTAGTATGGCAGCTCGAGCTCGAAGTCCGACACACTAGTAGTAAGATAGATCATCTTCTTATCCTTCATCTTTATAGTGTGTGAGCGCACCAAGTAGTTGAGGTCAACAAACTCTACCTCAAGTGCATCTTGTAACCCCGAGAGATCGTATCCCAGTGCTAGTGCAATCGATGTCACAAACCCACCCATGACAAAGGCTTTTGTTCTCTTGTAGGGTATGGACTTCATATGATCAATCAAAAGAACACCAAGGTCTAGGTGCTTCTTGAGGTGCATCAATATCAAGACAAACATATCTTTTTGTGAAATGGAGCCTTGATTATCATACCTCCCCACAATTGTGTTTGCCAAGACCTTCTGTACATAGTGCATCATTGGGTTGCTTATGGCGGCTGTTTTTGATCTTCCTGCCTCATACACGCCGCTGCCTGTGATTGTCTCCCAGAAATAGGCATAATCCAGCTCTTTCTCCCTCTCTAACAAGCCATCATCCATTTTCATGGCTTCTTCAGGACTTGCAGCGAATATCCCATTCAGATCAGTGGATGTGAGGGTGTGCACATTACCCATTATGGCAAACTTGATTGTGTCACAACCTCTCACTTTCGTCCTTTCGAGAGTAGTGAAGAATTCTCAGGTCAAGGCGACGTAGGTTGGTTGTGGTGTTGAAAAGGATTTCTTGACGTATGTTGGTTGTAGCCCCGCTTCACTCTATCCACCATATGCCCTATCTACACTAAGGGAAAGAAAGAAAAGAAAAGAAAAAGAAAAGCAAAAATAAAATAAAAGGATGATCATGTTTAAGAGCATTCAAATAAAGAAAAGATGAGTGTGTAAAAACACTCCAAGAATCTTACCGCAACCCTTTCTTCCACTTTCATACCTATTGAGCTAGGAAACATCAAACCTAGCTCATTTTGCCCTTTTCCACAGCCACGTGGGTCATTTGGTGTGATTTGAAACATAAGACTGAACGCATGAAGGTGAAACAACACTCCTAGTCATCCTCGATTAACACTATCATGAAACGGTTTACCCGGAACTTTATGGAAGAAGTATGGATAACTTGTGTTTTCTACGCACTATATGTGAAGTTCATGTGCTTTGTTCTCTTTTCATGATTGGATTGTGAAAGAAGGAGAGGAGAGAGGTGAAATGCATGCACTCAGTCATCTTTGATACCATTCAGCAATAATCATCTTTTACATTGCATTTGTCATTTCTTGTTTGTGGAAAATTTGTAGAGAGATTGTGTTAGAGCATACTTGAGGACAAGTATGTTTTAAGTTTGGGGTGGTGATGCAGCCCTATTTTAGGGCTCCATCCTGTGCCATTTTGTACTTAAGTTGCATCTAAACATGTTAGATTACAAGTCTTTTTCCCCAATATGATTATTATTGCAAATATGCTTATGGATGTTCTTTGCACTGTTTTTCAGGTACTTGGACCATGCTTAGATGGAAGAGAGAGAGAGAGAGGGAGTTCTAGGGTTCCCCCACTCAAGGAGGGACCCAAAGAAGGCCCCAAAGTCTCCCTCAACCTACCTCCAGTGGCCAAGAATCATCCCCAAGCAAAGACATCCGAAAATGACAAAGTCAGAAGTGAAATCAAGTCATGCAGGCCTCACCACAGCCGTGGCCCCAATGCCACGGTCGTGCTTTTATTGCCAAGATCCAATAGCGTTCAATAGGGAAATTCCACAGAATCCCACGACCGTGGCCACCTGCCATGACCGTGGCCATTGAAGACACCACGACCATGGCCATCAGCACTGTCATGGTTAGTAGAAGAGAACACAACTGTGGCACCCTGCCACGGTCGTGGGAATTAAATGCCAGAAGTTCAGTTGCCAACATGGATTTCCTCCAAGCCACCACGACCATGGCCAAGTCGCCACGACCGTGGCCGAAGATGATCAAGACAACCGTGGCTCCTCCCACAGTCACCTCCACCTCCTCCAAAACGGCCGTGTTAAGCCACACGGCCGTGGTGCATGTGACCCACCACGACTGTGGCACTCCGCCACGGCCGTGGCCACCACCATACTTCATTTTTTCACCACTTCTTTCACACCACGACCGTATTCACCCCCCACAGCCGTTCCCCACTACCCTCACCATGGCCGTGGCACACCCACCACGACTGTGGTGATCACCGACCCTATACAACTTTGCACTGCTTTGCCTAAATTACCCCTACTTACCCTAGTGCTTCTACTACCACCTATATATACATGGGTGGGGCCATAGCACTAGGTTGGATGCTCCCCAGCTACTCCCTCACTACTACTTGCATCCATTACTCCCATCCACCCACTTTCCTTGCCTTTAATCCCATTTCCACCCACTTTCCACTCATTTCCACCATCCATCCATTCCCCTTTTTCCATGCTCTTGGGCACCATTGGAGGAGGAGGCTCGTGGCTGGAAGCAAGGAGATGAAGAAGTCAAGCTTCACCAAGCATCCATGGCGTTTCCTACTCTCTTCCCCTTCTCCTTTGTTTCTATTTTGATCATGTATAGCTAAGCCCCCTTTGGTGGGCTGTTTGGGGCAAAAATGTGACTTTGATACCATGTTGAGGGAATATAATTTGTAATGAACATATTTCACTTATATGATGATTGCCTTTGCTTGTATCTCATTTTCCCATTACTTTTACATGTGATTGTTGTTTAATTACATTAATTGCTTGCCTTGTGGTGTTTGAAGACATTTGCCTCTAGGATGTTTTGGTTTCTATGTAGATATCCTAGGATTGGCTCCTAGGTCCTTATTTCGGATCCCTAGCTAGCCCCCTATCTTCCTACATAATCACCTTCTTCCTACATGCAAATGTGAGTTCTAAGTGAATAGTATAAGTGTGATTAGTGCAATTGACTAGGATTTCCTAAAGGCTGAGGTTGCTAGTGGCATGAGGTCAAATATCCTAATCTCTACTCCCATCCTTACCCTTGGTCCTCAATTGACTAATACCACTTATCCTAGAGACCTAGACTTGGTAAGTCCTATGAGAATTACACCTAGCCCTAGTTCTCTAACTAGTAGCATAGGGTACATTCTCATAGCACCCACCTTGTTGTTTGGTTTGGTAGTCTAGAATGAAATATGCTAATTGCTTATTATGGTGACATCCCCCAATTAATGTCAAGGTCACATTCCCAAACGGCCCACCTCCTTCATCTAATTGCTTAAAACCTTAACTACTCTGTTTGCTTATTAATGCTAGTGTAGTTCTATTGCTTTAGTTAACTTAGTTAATTGCCTAGTTTTGCTAGCTAGTGTTAATCTAGGTTTGTGATCTAGTTAGTGGTTAATTCAGTTCCTTAGTTGCTAATTGCTTGCTTAGTCTAGTCCATCTTGCCCCTGCCTTAGTTTAGCTAGTTTGTCCCCTAGATTGCTAGTTCAGTTTTTGATAACTTAGTTTCAATTGTGTCTTTCATACTTGTTCTTTGGTATAATCAAACCATCAAACAACCTTAAAACCCTAAAACCCTAGCTCCGCAAAAGGAACATAGCTCACACCTTCTAACTCTAGTGCCCCCTCTATCTCTGTGGATCGACCATGTACTTGCCGCCTCACCTATACTACGACACGACCCCGTGCGCTTGCAGGCGTAGTGTCTTAGTAGACGTAGGTAGTTAGTGTAGGTCTTAAAAATTTCGAAAGCATAAGATCCCACATCCCGTGCGCTCCGACCTCGTGGGGTGTAAAAGCACCACTAGCGGGGATGCACCAAGCTTTCTGCCCACTCGGGAGTGTAGGAGTTGGACATTGGGCCCTGGTTGTTGCGGCCACCAAAAGAATGTAGAGCATTGACTTCCTCATCTACAGTATCAACAACCATTGAGGGTTGGCTAGAAGAGCCACCCACTTGATTCTTCATCATCAGCATCATATCAGCCATCATCTTCATCATATCGGGGTCGGTGGCATTGTGTGCGGGAGCCACGGAGGAAGGTGGAGGAGTATAGTTCTGGCTGCAATGCCCCCCTTTACACTACAAAAATTTTGACCTTTATTGAAGAACATTTGTGAGGAACCATAGATTGTGAATAATGATGTCTATTTGTGAGGGCTCATCCTTCAAATATGGGACCAAATCCCTCAACCATGTTTTTAACATCCTTAGAACTTTTATGTGAACACTAATCCCTCACAAATACATTACTCACTAATCACCCCGTGAAAAATACCATGCCAAATCTTTCCCTCCATCTCATATCCGTTCCCTCCATTCTAAAATACAACATTTGGAAATCAAAATAAAAAAGGAAAAGAAAAACCCTCGGCCGGTCCTCCCCTCTCCGCACCTGTCCCTTTTCACTCGACGAGCACCTCGCTTCTTGCCCTTTTCACCGGATCCCTCCACCCCGACTCTCCCCGATCTCTCCACCCCGACTCTCCAAATGCCTTTCTTATCTCCTCCCCTGCCATCTCCTTCCCCGTGTCGCCGTCGCTATTCCTTTTGTCGCTAACATCAGCCACTACTCCTCCCAATCATCGCAACTCCTCCTTCCATGCGACCAATCCTCTTTGGGTTTGCTAGGGTTTTGACCCCAATTTCTTCTCCTTCTATATTGTCTCTTTCCTCACCGTCTCCCCCTTCCCTGATGAAGCCCCACGCTACTCGTTCTAGCGATTGAAGGCGTAATGGTGCTCGTGCTCATGGTTTAAGGCATCAAAGTGCTTGTGCTTGCAACAACCATGATTCGACGATCAAGGATTCCCTGGTCTTGCCTTGAGAGGTAATGTTTCTTTCGTAATGTTCTCCTTCTTCCTCACTCTTTTTCATTCTCATACACATCTCAGTCTTTAGTGATACGCACGACTGCACCACCGCTACACCAATTTTGATCGGGCAGAGCTTGAGCATGAGCGTACTGGGCCGGAGGCGTAGCCCAGTTGTCGGAGACCCAGACTCACCGTCGAGTCTTGCGACGCAGAGAGGGGAACCCCTACGCCATCCTGGGGAGCTGTCAAGGCACCAGTAGCAGCAACAATGCCTGAGGGTTCAGATGCTGCCGCAAAACTTGATTGGGAAAGCAACCTCCATTAATCGTGCGATGTCAAAAAAGAGAGGACCATGGAGGTGGATGGGAGGTAGACAATCCTTTATGAGCCTGACCCTCTTTGCCTGTGGTTCAATCAAACTTTGCACACACTTCCTCTCCCCACCTTCTTCTCCGTCCTCTGCGTTCCCCTTCTCCGCAACGATCCCATAGGTAGTAGCATCTCTTCTTTAATGTATTTACAGTCTTCCCTTGTTATGAATTGCTCCACTACCAAAGCTCCAATTCCTCCACCGTCGTGTTTCCATTTGCCTCCCTACCTCCTTCCATCCCTTCCCTTTGGTCTAATTTTCTTCATCCGTACTTGGGTTATGTAGTACTGCTAATAGGGGGTTTGTACAATGTTTAGTAGTTTAATAGTACTACTAACTTGCAGTGTTTATTGCTGATATATGCTTGCATCTACTTAAAATTGACTAGGGTTGTTACATTTGTACTGATTGAGTTTTTCATTTTGAACAACATTGACTAGGAAGTTTTCATTTTATGGATTGGTCTGTTATTTAGAACTACATTTCCTAGGGTGTTCATTCTACGTGATAACTTGGTTGCTCATGTACAAATACCAAAGGGAGAAAGCTAGATTCTTCTACAACCTCTTCAGACTCTATGAGCTGGGCTTTGAGGGAAGAAACAATAGTGCTCGTGACAAGCCATTGACTTACTGGTATGATTCACTTGCACCTCTAGATATTTATTGTTATCCATTACTTATATGTTCTAATTCATGCTAGTTTTTTGCTCTCGTTTAAAAATTATCCTTAACACAGATAATTCTTAAACTGCTGGACCTATATAGAAATGACCTAGAATGTGTTTCACATGAAACACCCACATTACTGGACCTATATACATTCTAGGTTTCATTCCTAGAATATAATATGCTGGACTTTCCACATTACTATATCTTGTCCCCTCGTTTAATATGCTACACATTGCTGTTTGACCTATATAAGGTGTATAAATTACTATATGACATGTTGGTTTTATCATAATAGACTTGTATAAGGACAATTCTAGGATAATAGTTTAAGCCAGTTTCCTTTCCAGTAGCTTTCACATGATATCCTTTAACTTATGATAATTATCCTTAACACAGATCATTCTTAAACTGCTGAGTAGTCCCTTGTATATATTCACATTACATAGAAACAATGTCTTAATACTTAGACTACTCAACAGCTTAGCCAAGGGAAAACCTAAAAGTTGACAGTGTTGCCCCTGCTATCCATTAAAACATAGTTGTAACCTTATACATGTGGTTTAACAATAATAGCCCTTTATTCCACATGCAATGATTACCTTTGAATACCATCTTTTAGCCCCTGCTACCCAATTTCATACAGGTGTTTTATTAAACCACATGTATAAGGTTACAACTCCTTTACTGGGTTGATCAAACAGCAATGTTCATTACATGTCCCTTACAAGATACATATCGTGTAGTATAGATACTGGCTTGTTTAAACAACCAAAAAGGTGATAGCACTAAAGTCCAAGGATATCATGTGCATAAACACCCACAAACCACATCATCAAGGATCAATCTACTGCTAAACCTATGGACTTAAGGTTAAGGGGAAAGAATTCTTATGGCACTGTGTTTCTTTACCAGTAGGTTTAGCAGGGAAACTAATATTAAAACATATTATTTCCTACATTTTGTTTGACACAAAGGGACTGGTTCATTCAGATATAATTGCTGGAGATAATGGAGCTTGAAGTGGGGTACTAGGTCTTATTAAACATGAAAAACTGCATATTGACATGTGCAATAATTGGGTAGCAGGGGCAGAGACAGTGGTTTTCTGTCAGCTTTTAGGTTTTCCCTTGGCTAAGCTGCTGAGTAGTCTAGACATGTATACTTGGAGCCATTAATGTGTGCAAAAGCAATTTTCAAGAAAATGTACTACATTCGTGATAGTATTCTGTATAAGTTGCCATATGTTCACAAAACTATCTTGTCACTGGGACTCTAAATATGTGAATATAACTATATATGCAAGGGTTTACTTAATAATAAGTTTATTTAAATCTTTGGTAATCATAAGTTTTAAATTTAATATGAAATGTCTTAATAAAATCACACATGACATATTTTTTATTCTCATGTTTTCTATTTATTAGAATATTCCAGAAAGAAAACTCATATATTTATTTGTACATTATCAAATTGGCATATGTAAAATGTGTGTGAATGTTACATGTTGTAAACAATAACAAAGCACATGATGTAATATGCACAACAAATTGTAGTATGGATTTCACTATATAACATTAGTTTACTTAACACCTCAAAATTTGGGTTATCAAAGCATGTATCATGAGACCTTGTTTCTAATATAAATATTTGATTGAATAATGAGCAGCAATTATTTACAAATATGTTAAATAAGGTGTATGATATCAAATTTGAGACTCACATGACAAAAGCATAAATATTTCTTATCACCTTCCTATGAGCTCATGTATCTAAAGAATGGCTATCACCAACTACTGCATATTGCTATTTATTTATATAGACATTAATTAGTGAATGTCCTTATAATGACTTTTTTCACCTATTAAAAACTAAGGAACATGAAAAACTATTTGTTTCTTACTATATTCTACATGATACACAGTCAATGCCTGGTAAGAATTCATCATCCTAGTGGTGCTTGTATAAGCCTTCTGAATTAATAAGCAAACAGAGAAACCATCATTCTATTTGTTACTCCTTGATTAGGTTAAGGAATGTCACATAGCGTTGGGGGCATACTAGTTGTTGACGGGGGAAGAGTAATCTATATATAACCATCATTGCGATCAATATTGGAATTGCAAATAGACAAAGAAGGGGCACAAATAGGACAACATTCATGGAGACACTGCTCAGTCTCCTCCGAGGGATAGGGTAGAACCATGTTAGTGCATGTTATGTCATGTATGAATACATCATATAGTATTAGTCTTCATAGGATTGCAGTAAAATACAATGATCAATGAGGATGTTGATGCTGATAGACTAGATTCAATAAATCAAGGTATGGGTTCAACATAATACATAGTGGTGTTATTTCCTATCCATAAATGGGGCCCCATCCACTTGACACTGTGTACCATTATTGTATGAGGATTAAGGAGAAAGGCGATGGATTCAGACATGATGGTGTGTTTAGCAAAAGTTAGCTATAAGCTCTAAGCCATGCAGAGATAAATTGGCAGTTGGTATTTATTGGAGATGGGTGTAAGTGTAAGTACATGCACATGCATGAATGGTCAATATGCATGTAGGATACATTATACATATGCTATACAGAACTGATCTGAATCCATATGATATACATAACTTAATTTGGTCATTGCATATTGTTCCATTGACTATTAAGAAAAAAAGTTGAAATCTGCTACTCTTGGTTGCCTTATCCTTTTCTATATGGATGACGATTCTCTTTACTTAATATATAACGCTTTCCGGACTTATTCATCTGCATAAATCCCGTCTAGTCTTGACAAGTTGTCAATATAATGGTTGTGAAGAGCCCTAGGAGTTGGCTTGGAGTGTGCAGAACATATATCATTTTTGTCCCAGAGCAACTTGACGAAGAACTACAGAATCTCAACAAGTTTACTAGAATTGTCTATGATTGACACTAACCTAACATTTCTAATATATGCAGAAAGTCTATGTTATATAAATATTGGAGATTCACCTGAATATTTTCTCGATGGCTTCTCCACAAGTTTGCAATTTAATTAATGTGAGCATCTAATGTAATGATTACTTACTATATTAAGGACAACAAGTACGACATATTACATAACTTAATGCTGATCCAGCAACGTATAGCATGCTCAATAGTTAAAAAATTCAGACATGAGGTAGTATAATGTTTGCAATTGTTCTCATTTAGTTACACGTATTTGTCATATGTACTTTATTGCATAACTGGTCCATATATTAAAAAATCAAGGCCAACTACATGAATTCTGCACTTATATTTTTTCTATTATATCAGAACAAATATCATACTTTTTATTCTAATTTAAATAATCAAACACGAAGCTGACGAGTAGCCATTGTCCAGATAGCATGCTAGGAAAATGAGCATGTTTATGCTAATTAAGCAAGTTGATTCCATGGTTCTGAAATCACTTTATTGATTTATTCCCACTTTATTCATAGTATATTAATGAGTGGCTCTTCTGCTCCCATCAGTAGAAGATATAGCATTAAAAGGTTAAATTAGGAACTTCATATGTAGCTTCTCTAGAGACATGGCATAACCAAATTGAAATGGCTAACAATTATTTTTCCAAGTTAGAGAACTTCATATGTAGCTTCTTTAGAGACATGGCATAACCGACTTTAGACATGAAGTGAAGAAGTAGGTATGCACTCATTTGAAGATTCACCACGATACTAGTGAGATGCATGCTCATACCTTAATCATCATTTGCGTTTTAATCCCATAACACAACAATCATGATGAAAGATGATATTGGCATTGAGAAAGAAAGTGAAATCAATGAGGGAAACAAGGTCAAATGGAAATATGGAATTACATAACGTGGATGCAAATTTGACATCGGGTGAAGGAGTGATGGTTTCAATACTCCGAATTTCTATTCAAAAACCCATCTCCCAGTTTGACATTGGATTAAGGCCTTTTGGTGGTCGAAATATTGGATATAAGATGTGGTTTACCTGTCATATGGTGTATTGCACCTTAATCAAGGACCCAAAAACACAAACACACACAAGAAGTGTCAGTGAGCGAAGCTGATTTTGGTTGAAACTTGAGCAACTTCTAGCATGCTATCATTGTGTGACCCTTCCACTATGGGTTATGGTAGTTGATAGGTAGTATAGTGATACAACCTCATAGCCTCCATTAACAGCCTCAAGTTGGAGGACTAGACCGAGTGACCGTAGCACAATGAGCTACATCAAGATATCACACTACAGGTGTATTTCTCCATAAATGCACACCACACGCTCCAAAAAGATTTTTCAAGAGATGGGAGTTCCACTCTTGATAGGAATTGACTGGGAACCCCTCATGTTCTCAACAAGGGCCTGCTATGAACTGATGTCTGTCATTCGGTGTCTCAATTTTGAAGCTTCTAGACATCTATAGACAAGGGTAGTTTTGGGACTTTCTAGATTATGCCTAAGAGTCAACTGTCGTCTGCACGATCTTATACAAAACCAAAACAAAATTGTGCATAATTCAGACATGAAAATAACAATACAGTTTTTCTTTTAATGCATATGATTATCAAATAAGTCATGTAAATCTCATGATACTTGCACGTCTAATAAAATTAAGAGCACAATATTTGTATTGCAGAAGCGCTAAATAAAATAGGCTCTCAAAGTCTCCCTCTCTCACTCCCTAAGATAGAAAGTATAGAGACAACGGACAAACCAAAGACATCTACTTTCTATACTACCACTTCAGACTACGAAGTGACAACGGTTATTGTTGTGACTTGTGAGTGTTGGTCTAAAGGAAAATGGTAGTGTGATGCCTGTGCTGAGAACCTAAAAATATGTAAACCAATCATATCGGACTTAAGGCCCCAATGGGTGAGAAGATTCTACTCAAGGATGAAATCATTCACCTAACTTAAGTAACAAGATATTTTTAGCAATTAAATAAAATTTTGCAAGTCAAAAATTTAACAAATGAAATCACAACACTAATTGTCATAAACATCTATTCAGTATTTTGATATAAAACACAATCTTCGGCGTTGAGATCTCCTTCCATGACAGCCACGTTTTTCGATATGCGGCCTGTCGAGACAAAACCTCAATTCCATCCCATCTTACAGAAAAAAGAACTCTGATACCATAAACAAAACGAATTCAAGAAGAAGAGAGATGGGTAGGGAAGATGATGAAGCTAGGTTAGATAGCAACAGCTGCTTCAATATCTTGTGTTGATTCAACAGATAATTAGAATATATATGTGTTGGCCAACACTACCTAGGCCTTGTGAGTTTGTAACCACATGCACATCACATGCAGTACATACAACTTATAACAGAATCTATTAGAGGTGTCACTAGTAGCTCTAGTCTTAACTGAAAGAAGCAAGCATTTGGAGGTCCAAGATCATCTATGCTCGACTTCCTTTGAGGCTGTTGCCCTGAATTGTTCATCTACTTCAGTGAGTTTATTGGTTTGGTTAACAAGGGGTACTACAGGGATGCGAAAAAATATTGTTTTATTTAGAATGAGCCAGTGAATGGCGGTCACCCACATGCTACACAACACCTTATGGTTCTTCTAAGGTTAGGGCTTTGAACAACCCTCTCTGATACCACGTAAGAATATATTATTAGGGAAGGAAGCATTCTATTCACTAGCAAAACCTTACCATATTAATATATATAGAGAAGTAATAATACTGATTTAAACTTACAAACTATGTTATAAACCCATGCATATATGAAAAGAAACTAATGTTAACCAAATCTATTCTATAACATGTTAGAAGGTCATATAATGTATGCCTCAGTCTTTGGTAATCTCAAATAGGCCCAAGGTTGACGCAATTATAATTTCCATATCTTAAGAATTTCATTTATCCCACTTTAGTAATGTAATCACCTTGTAAAGTATTTCAACTGATGAATCATGTAAGAAATATTCCACATGCTTTAGTGATGCGTTTAAGAGAGAATCCTAATGAAACAGGGACCTGAATCTATCAATCTAATTGTCTATAGGCATAGGACTAATTAAACATGCTATTGAGTAATCAAAATAATTGTGATAATCGTTTGACTTTTAATATGGTGTTCTAAAACTAACCTTCAGGCAAATCAGTACTAAAGCTGTTCATTTATTTAGTAGTGTGTACAAGCGCGGCCTCACTGGAATTAAGTTTCAAAATTTTGGTATATAGGTTGAGAACATACTGTGGAAGAGCTCATGGCAATCCTGGAAAGAAGATCAGAACACGGCAAGGCAATGTCAAGGCAGTACGAGCTGCAGAATCCAATGGGCCCCAGGTTAGCATTGATGTATGTCTTTTTATATTCCATTATCTTTCACTACCAATAATACCATATTGCAGCAACAGTTTGATACATATTGTTATAGATTGTGCACTGTGGTGTACAAATTACTAAAAGCTACTTTTTTTGATTCGTCTGTCTAGTTTAAGCATATTTTCTCTCCTAACAGAATTTTTTTAACATGGAATGCCTTGACTGCATTGATTTTTGTATTACAGAGGCCAAAGTGCTCTACTTCTTAAGGTAACAAAAGTTGTAGAAGAGTAAGAACAAAAATATGGTCACCATATGGAAAATAAAAATAAAACATACTACTCACAGCTAATTACCAAACCCCTAGCATGCATCCTAAGAACATTGATGTTAAGATAACATGAATCAGATAACACATGCTCGGCTCTGTTGATGTATATTTCTAGAATAGTAAAGATGTAGACATGGAAGTGACCAAATACAGGGGAGCAACTAAATTCATGGTATAGTTGTAATGAAATTGTTCACAACATATATCAGTATGAACTACATGCATGTATACCTTTTTGGTTCAGTGTTAGTGTATTCAGCTATAAGAGGAATTAACTGTACCAATAAGTTGTGGCAAATATACCTTTTTGGTTCAGCAATCATTATCTCAAGTTCTGCCACTCTTGTGTCATCAGGATCATTCATATATATGTTTACATCACCAACCATTGCTGAAACAAGATATTTTTATCAGTACAAAGATAATCTCAAGAGTATTATTAAATCCATAGATGAAGCTTTAATTGGTATATTACAGATTTAGGCTGACAATTCCCACATCAACTCAGTAACATCCCAACGTACCACTAATTAATGCTATTCAGTCCATCACTGCCAATTTCAGTCCATCATTGCCAACACCACTGTTAATTCCTAACAGCACTGTTAATTCCTAACACCACTGTTAATTCCTAACACCATTGTTAATGCTATTCAGTCCATCACTGCCAATTTCCTTTGGGCATGTAAAAACCATGGGGTGGCATGGGAGATAATAGTCAAATTGTTCAACCAAGGAGGCCTATAGGTTGTCTATCATGGGGAAATTTTGATGAAGAACATGAAGAAGAGAATTGATAGATTCCTTGAAAATCATGATAATTTCTGGATCAAGTGGATGAAGACATAATGTGTAGCTTTTCTATACCCTCTTTTTGGATAGAGAGGATATGAAAAGAAATTTTACGATATGATGACATTAACATTTCAAAATACCAATGATAGATGGGAATAAAAGACCAAAATAACAACCCACTAGAACTATTCCTAGAGAACTTACTGGACTGAATGTAGGTTCCATGATAAACCTAGAGGGAAGTCGGGATACAAACTTCAACCAAAACTAGATTGGTGAGGAATCATAGACCAATGTCCTCAATATGATTCCCGCAGCTATAGAACTTTTCTGTAGGTATTAATGACAACATTTCAGGTGCTGGAAACATTAATGATAACTCTTTATAATATAAAGTACATTGCTGGAAACATTAAAGACTACAAAAGCTTACAGCTATATCTTACCACGGCCATTGAAGATATGGATTCACATAGTGTGTTACAAATCTTGAAGGATGGCCTTGGATATGCTTAGGAAACATGTAAATTGCAGTGTCTCTGTTACATAAATTGCTCTGAGACAATCATTCACTGAACAGTGTAGATATGACTTGGAGAGAGGTAATGTTTTATTTTAATGTGCACAATTACTCAAGCTTTCTATGACCTAGAGCTAATCTCTGCAAAGTCGTATACATCATTTGGTTGGTTGATGGTTGTCTCTGATCTGCTACAATTACATTTCAAACTTTTGGGATTCATTTGGAATAGGATTCTGAAACCCAAGTGTTTTGCTTTTTGTTGCTTCAAGTGGTTAAAGTTTTGAGCATGATTAACCTCCTTGCTGATAGTTTCCTTTGCGTTACAGAAAATCTCGGAGTCAGAAACAATTCTTTGTCCACATTGAGAGCTATGTTTTGCTCGCGGGGAAGTTGGTTTGAAACTAGCTTGGCTGTCAACCTGTGCTTTGGAATGGTAAGCAACGATAGATATGGCATAATGTTGGTGATTCCCCGTGCTGTAGCTGGGAATCTGATGCAATGCTTTCTGCCAGATCCCAAAGAAATGAACGAATGCCGGTCTACTATTATGCAATCTTCTGAGTGGATTTCAGCGAAGCTCAGGATAGTGGGTGAATACTCGATGCTGATTGTTATCCAAAATCTGAGGGCTGTCTACAGCCGGGCTATATGCTGATTGTTATCTTGCTCTAACCAAATTGCAGATGCAAATTTGAATACCCGATGTAACCGCATGAAAGATTGATTTCAAAACTTTACATTTGCAGATGCAAATTACATATGTACTCTTTATTTATATCAATGTTGAGCACACAATGTATGGATAATATTTTGCTTCAATAATAGAAATCGGTTTGAGGTGATTTAACATTTTTATGTGTCATTTTGGTGTTGAATCGTCTTATGATGTCATGTGAATTAGTATAAAAATATTACTTGAGGTTATGTATACAAAGTTTTCATTTAAAATTTGATATTCACTATAGTAACAATTAATTAACATTTAATAAATCATTCAATAATCAATAACCAAATCATTTACAGTAGTCCCTCATAAATATATTGATGAAGGTCCAGATTGACCATCAAAATTGCATTGATGACGACCACATAGCCCCTAAAAAATAATATTAATGAAGGCATTATCCCTTCAAAAATATATTCTCCAGGACCATCAAGTCCCTCAAAAATGTATTTATGAGAACTAAATAGTCCCTCAAAAATGTATTTATGAAGGCTAAATAGTCCCTCAAAAATGTATTCATGAAGGCTAAATAGTCCCTCAATATAACATTCTTGAGGGTCAGTTGGTTCGTGACAATTGTATTCATGAGGGCCACTGGTATTTGTCACGTGAGTTCTCTTCACGGACCATTTGTGAGGGCCAGACCCACAACCATCCCTATTTGTGAGGGCCTGTAGAGAGGGGTTTGTGACAGGACTCACTCATGAATAATGGCCCAATTTTTAGTAGTGTTAGTGGAAGCTCGGTGGCGAGAATTCTCGGCGAGATGCTCAAATAACAGCCATGATTCCTCGGGCGGCTTTGCCATGAACGTGCCCCCGCAAGAAGAGTCCACATTGTTTTGGCTATGCTCTTCAAGCCCCGTGTAGAACACTTGGACGAGCTGCCATAGAGGTATCTCATGATGAGGGCAATCACGAAGCAACTTCTGGAACCTCTCCCACACCTCGTAGAAGGGCTCGTTGTCTTTCTGGGCAAATGACATGATGCAACTCCTCATATAAGACAACTTGGCTATTGGAAAGAACTTCTTCAGAAACTCATTCTTTACTTCATTCCATGTGATGAGTTCTGGCTTCGTCACATACCACTCCTTGGCCTTCTCTTTGAGAGAGAAGGGAAAGAGCGTTCTTCTGATTGAGTCGTCGGTGGCGGCAGGAGTGCGGAAGGTGGAACACATTTCAAGGAACGCGTCGATGTGGTGGTAAGGATTCTCGTTCTCCATTCCGTAGTATGTGGGGAGAAGTCCCAAGAGTGCCAGCGGGATGGAGAACTGCTGACCAGGCATTTGGTCAACCAGTGTGGCGATGGGGGAGTTGTAGTTCCCCGGCGTGAAATACTCGTGAAGCGGGCGATGTGGCAGTGGAGGTGGAACATCTGGTGGTGGGTTGTTCTCAGCCATCTCGGCCTCTCGGTGTAGGTTGCGGTGATCTTGACACCTTCTTCTCCCAATCTCAGGGTCGTAAACCACCAAGTCGGTGCAAGTAGAACGCGTGCTACGCATGCACAACTATCACCTGTGCAAGTCACAAACAAACAACAAGGAGCCAAGTTAGCGAACCAATATGCAAGAGTAACACAAAGAATAAATAATAGCAATGGTGAGGGAAAAAGGAAAGGCTAAGCTACACTATCTAACTAGGCCGAGCACCTCTATCCCCGACAACAGTGCCAGAAAGCTTGGTGCATCCCTGCTAGTGGTGCTTTTACACCCCACGAGGTCGGAGCGCACGAGATGTGGGATCTTATGCTTTTGAAATTTTTAAGACCTACACTAATTACCTACGTCTACTAAGACACTACACCCGCAAGCGCACGGGGTCGTGTCGTAGTATAGGTGAGGCGGCAAGTACAAGGTCGATCCACGGAGATAGAGGGGGCACTAGAGTTAGAAGGCGTGAGCTATGTTACTTTTGCGGAGCTAGGGTTTTAAGGTTGTTTGATGGTTTGATTATACCAAAGAACAAGTATGAAAGACACAATTGAAACTAAGTTATCAAAAACTGAACTAGCAATCTAGGGGACAAACTAGCTAAACTAAGGCAGGGGAAAGATGGACTAGACTAAGAAAGCAATTAGAAACTAAGGAACTGAATTAACCACTAACTAGATCACAATCCTAGATTAACACTATCTAGCAAAACTAGGCAATTAACTAAGTTAACTAAAGAAATAGAACTACACTAGCATTAACAAGCAAACAGAGCAGTTAAGGTTTTAAGCAATTAGATGAAGGAGGTGGGCCGTTTGGGAATGTGACCTTGACATTAATTGGGGGATGTCACCATAATAAGCAATTAGCATATTTCGTTCTAGACTACCAAACCAAACAACAAGGTGGGTGCTATGAGAATGTACCCTATGCTACTAGTTAGAGAACTAGGGCTAGGTGTAATTCCCATAGGACTTACCAAGTCTAGGTCTCTAGGATAAGTGGTATTAGTCAATTGAGGACAAAGGGTAAGGATGGGAGTAGAGATGAGGATATTTGACCTCATGCCACTAGACACCTCAGCCTTTAGGAAATCCTAGGCAATTGCACTAATCACACTTATACTAGTCACTTAGAACTCACATTTGTATGTAGGAAGAAGGTGATTATGTAGGAAGATAGGGGTCTAGCTAGGGATCCGAAATAAGGACCTAGGAGCCAATCCTAGGATAGCTACATAGAAACCAAAACATCCTAGAGGCAAATGTCTTCAAACACCACAAGGCAATCAATTAATGTAATTGAACAACAATCACATGTACAAGTAATGGGAAAATGAGATACAAGCAAAGACAATCATCATAGAAGTGAAATATGTTCATTACAAATTATATTCCCCCAACATGGTATCAAAGTCACATTTTTGCCCCAAACAGCCCACTAAAGGGGGCTTAGCTATACATGATCAAAATAGAAACAAAGAAGAAGGGGAAGAGAGTAGGAAATGCCATGGATGCTTGGTGAAGCTTGACTTCTTCACCTCCTTGCTTCTAGCCATGAGCCTCCTCCTCTAATGGTGCCCAAGAGCATGGAAAAAGGGGAATGGATGGATAGAAACCTAGAGAAACTAGGTTTCTATGGTGGAAATGAGTGGAAAGTGGGTGGAAATGGGATTAAAGGCAAGGAAAGTGGGTGGATGGGAGTAATGGATGCAAGTAGTAGTGAGGGAGTAGCTGGGGAGCGTCCAACCTAGTTCTATGGCCGTCACCCAGGTATATATAGGTGGTGGTGGAAGCACTAGTGTAAGTAGGGGTAGTTTAGGAAAAGCAGTACAAAGTTGTGTAGGGTCGGTGATCACCACGGTCGTGGTGGGTGTGCCACGGCCATGGTGAGGGTAGTGGGGAACGGCCGTGGGGGTGAATACGGTCGTGGTGTGAAGGAAGTGGTGAAAAATCGATGGTGGTGGCCACGGCCGTGGTGGAGTGCCACGGTCGTGGTGGGTAACATGCACCACGACCGTGTGGCTTAACACGACCATTTTGGAGGAGGTGGAGGTGACCTTGGTATGGGCCATGGTCGTCTTGATTGTATTCGTCCACGGTCGTGGCGTTCTGGGCAAAAACCCTGTTGGCAACTGAACTCTGGCAATTAATTCCCATGACCGTGGTAGGGTACCACGACTGTGTTCTTTTCTACTGACCACGACTGTGCTGATGGCCACGACCATGGTGTCTTCAATGGCCACGGTCGTGGCAGGTGGCCATAGCTGTGGGATTATGTGGAATTTCCCTGTTGAACTTGGCACTTCATTACTAAAAAAGGCACGACCGTGGCATTGTGGCCACAGTCGTGGTGAGGCTTGCATGACTTGATTTCACTTCTGACTTTGTCATTTTCGGATGTCTTTGCTTGGGGGTGATTCTTGGCCACTGGAGGTAGGTTGAGGGAGACTTTGGGGCCTTCTTTGGGTCCCTCCTTGAGTGGGGGGACCCTAGAATTCCTTCTCTCTCGCTCTTCCATCTATACATGGTCCAAGTACCTAAAAAATAGTGCAAAGAACATCCATAAGCATATTTGCGATGATAATCATATTGGGAAAAAAGACTTGTAATCTAACATGTTTAGATGCAACTTAAGTACAAAATGGCACAGGATGGAGCCCTAAAATAGGGCTGCATCAGTAAACACATTTATAAGATGAATTTGCTCAATTATTTTCTTGAGATGCGACCTCATATATGGAAGTATCCTTCTCATTTTCTTTAGTTGGTTTAGTATTTCTTGAAATTGTGGTTCCTTGCTTTGTTAAGTCACATTTTGTAGTTACTTTCCACTTATCATAGTAACAAAATTGCCTTTTTTGATGGATTCATCTTTGCATGATCATAAATATGACTTGTTGGTGTTGTGAGAATATATCAATATGACTCAATAGTGTTTCATGTTCGTATCACTTACATATCCTAGGATTTGATCTTTCTTTGTCCTAGCATGAGGTATTTGGATTTATAAAAATCTAGAGTTAAGGTTGAATTATAGCCATGAGTTCTCATGTTAAATCAATCTGAACATGATCCATATTATTTATAGAAATTTGTAATCAAATCTGGATTGGCATTGAAACCGTCATGAGGTATGGATTCATATTTTGCAATAGTCTCCAAAAGTGAAGTGCATTTCATCTCTCCAACCCTATTTGCATGGTTAATTACAATGTCATTGATTTCTTCATCTTATTATTGAGTTCTTATCTAGTAGTTCACCCCCAATTGTGACATGATGAGGCATCTTCATTGATCTATCATCCCTTCTAGAATGTGTGAAAAATCTACTATTGTTTCAAATCATGGTGTAATTTTTTTTAACTACATGTCCAAAAATCTGTTCCTAATTTGTAGATAAACTCATTATTCATTTGAGTGATTCATGATCTGCCCCCCATATAGGCAACGAGGTTTGGTGGGAGGAATATGTTAAGAGCACTTTGACAAGCTCATCCAATGTTGCTATGTTGTTCTTAGGGACGTTGGCATATCAATGATGTGCTCAATATTGTAGATAAAAGTAGAATAGGTGGTTTCAGAGCTACATTTTTATGAAAACATTAATCATATAAGAGTCACACAGGTTGATGAAGACATTCATATTCTCATTTAGATATTCATTGTTCGTGCTAGAAAAAACTAGTTTTGTTTGATTATCTGGATGGGATATGCTTTTATGTTGATGTTATTGGCATCAAATGTCAATGTGGAAACCCTAGCCATAATGCAGCTGGTGATTGGGATGGCATAGTTGTAAAATGGTTTCTCCCCTACCATCATAGATGATCCTTGCTTTGTATTATGTGAAATACAGTGTAGTGTGCACCCAATCTCTAGATGAACATATAGAAGATTCTGTTTGCTAGAAGATCATGGAACAAGTTCCGCCCAAAAATAGAGTCTATCAATATTTTAATTATGAATGAATATATTTCTAGTTATCTCAACTTTTGTTCTAATATGTTTTATCCGCTCCTTGATAATGGTGCCAAAATTATGAAAAGAATAATATTTTTGATCTTAAACAAATGAAAACATAAAGATAATGCATTACATAATCTTGACCTCCCATAAGAGACAATGTCAATGCAATACAATTACTAGATTATCTAATTGGATCAATCAAGAGAAATGGTATATTAACATCATGGTCAAGTAGAAATAAATAGAGTAAGTAACTTAGGAATAAAATCAATCAAAGAAAGATTTTGGTCTAGGGTTTGACTAACATGTAACTTACGAGTTATAAATAACATAATCTTCACTCAACCTTGATTACCAATATAGTGAGATTCACTTACATTATTTGCAGTTACCCTTTAAAGTTCATAGGAAACACATGTTTCTTATGAGAAATATACACTCACATGATGGTCAATATCTTGATAAACCCATTATGCATGTAACTTTACCTACACCTTCTCTGTTATACTTTTATTAGAGATAATCAGTCATTCTCCCACCTAATTCCATACTCACTCTCCCAAGTCATTTTTTAATAACAAAATAGAAAAGAAGACAAAAAAACAAAAAGTTTTATATAGAATAAAGAAAAAGACATATGCTCAACTAATCAAGTTGATAAAAAATAATGAAGAAAAAATAATGTTTCATGGGATTATACCCCGATCCTAACTAGATAACTACTTACACTTATATGTTACTACATTGAACAACATGTATAATATTATGAAAAGAATAAAAGGGAGTTGAGAAGGAGAAGAAGGTAAAATAATAATGTGGTTGGGTGAGAGATAGATAGATAGATAGATAGAGAAAATATCTCCATTCCTTAGTTCCAATTGGTAAAGAATCTAAAATCCACCTCCACCTTATCCTTCTCACTCATCTCTTTTCTCTAGTTAATTTTCTTTAACAAGTTTTTACTATTGACTATAAGCCATACGCCCCTTCCTTATAGTTAAGGGAATGTAATTTTAGATTTTGGAGGTTTGGGGCCCAAGTATAGTGTCTTTGGATCAAACTCTAATAGCATTTTTCTATCATCAATGGCCCATTGATTAGATGGCATTGTATCAAAGTGTCTATAGACCTACTAGTAGACCAACTCAGTTTTATTCTATAGATTTGAGGAGTTTTCTAGCTGTATGTTGTCTGTAACATACTAAAACCTAACTTCCTAATCCCCAAAACCCTAATTCTATGAATTAGGTACCAATGAGTATAACTCTTACGATAACTTACAAACAAGGTATAGAATATACCCTAGCAAGGAAATATAATGGGTTTAGATGACCTAGATGTCTTGTTGGACTCAATGGAAATATTAGGAATCATATAAAGTGAATGTTATGACCTTTTCACCCTTGACCTTAGAAGGATGTATATAACCTCTAGGTTGCACTTAGATGCTTAGTCTTGATGAATAAGAATATAACTTTTACATAATAAATTTTAGATCTTATAGTGTAAACAACTCATAAACTTAAAATTAACTAATACAATATATTTCAAAAATTCACGTAAAAATATATGGGAACATTCATATAATTAATAATACATGCATGCAAATATATGAATGTGTCCCCAACCCTCGATAAGTAACTCTATAAGGAAGCTTGAATTTAAAAATGGATATGATTTTCTATAAGCTACAAAAATAGTAAATTAGGTAAATACAGTCCTAAAAATGAATCTAATTGCAAGATATTACCTATAGATATTTATTTGGTGGATAAATTTGGTATTAACACCTTTTAACCCTAATACATAATGGATAATATCAAAAGTGGAAGCTCGAGTAAAATATTGATGATACATGGATCTATTAATGAGAAAATTGTTCAATGTTTTTAATGATGATATAATATTAAAAAAAATAAACCCCAAGATGTTAGCAAGATTTATGAATTGGGATAACATATTTGATAATATCTTTAAACAATTATATATTAGAGGACCTAGTAACTAATCTAAAAAATGGAAACTAATCTCAAAATTGGATTCCACATGCTTTAAATATCCTAGATGTTAAGTTTCATTTCATTTGAACATTTAATGAACCATCAACTAGATTTTGAAAGAAAATTCAAAGTTAAATTTGATAATGTTGTGATTAATCAACCAATTTCCCAAAGTTTATTGAAATATTTGACTTTGTGCAAATTTATCTATCATGATTTGTCTCATTTCCTTTTCTCACTCAATCCAAGGGCTGTCTTATTCCTCATGAATTTTTCTCTACACCCAAACTCATCCAACCACCTCAATTTCTCACTCTCACATGTGAATTTCCCTTTTCAGTACCGCAATGGATGATTACTTCTCCTTGTTCTTTCTCCCTCTACTCTTCTCCTCATGGCCTATTTCCCTCTCTATTAGTTTCCCCTCACCTTTCTGTACATCCTGACCCTAAATACTCTGTGTTTGATGATCCCAATCATTAAAACAAACTCAGACACCCTTTCCTCCCATGTCTTCTTCTTAGTTCCATTTCTCTACTTCCCTATCCCTCCTAACTTCTATGAAATCATCACTTAACCTTCCAAGAACCTTTTAACATGGATCCACATGGATCCTATGGTCTTGTTCACCCTTGGGTATAGTAGTCATTCTCCATATAGTCCTGTACGCTGCCACGAGTTTTTTTGGCATGCTTCTTACCAACGAAGAGGCCAATGATCAACCAGAAATCTCCCTCATCACCTTGTGAAGGTATCCCACCCTTTAATTGCCCCTCTAGGCTATATGAATATATTTCCATCTTTTACCTCTTTTTTGAGGTTTGCTGGAAACATCAGTCATTTTGACTACCACCATCAAAATTTTCATCTTCTGTACCTTTGTTGGGTATCGTGGAACTTGCCATGAACTCTATTTCATGATCATCCCTTAATTTTGGATTTATACATACACTCACACAGTCTACTATAATGGAAATACCACTTTTCTCCTATGCACGCCAAAACCAATTTCTTGGTACGATTGAGTCAGGTAATTGATGAAAAATCCAAAGAAGATGAATCCCCAAATGGAGAAGGCTTTGATCTCAAACTTTTGTTGATGTTTTTGAGCCTTATTCATTTTTGGCATGCACATGCATAGGAAGAGCAATATTTCTTGTGTTTTACTGTCTGCCCCCCACACACTACTTTTATTTTGCTTTTTCTCTGGATGGTTTTTTATTGTTGTCCTCAACTAATAGAGTTTTGATTGTGCCCATTTCAAGATGATAGATTTACTACCTTGCCCCGCCACACATACAAGTTTTGATGCGTGATCTAGGGGCATCAATATCCTTTCACATATGTTTTCAATTTATAAACCAGTTAACAAATGCTACTAAAAATTTGTAGAAATTAATATACAAGTAAAAAAAGTACAAATAAATAGTAGATGGAATCAGAAAAACATTATCCACATGATGGTGTGGTTCTAGAGATTGAAATGAGTAATTATAAAGGTCACTTTAGGGTTTTAGTATTTGATTAAGATTAACCATATATTCATATAAATGTTTATCACATGGTTATGCCTTGATTGAAGATATGGGGTTTATATGTGATCTTCATAGAGGTAACCTCATGTATGTTGTATTCCTATATGAATCTTATTGAGTAATAACTTCTTTATTGTCTTTGTTGGACCTCTTTGAGGCAATTTGATATTGAAGTGTATCCTTATGTCTTGATGACCATTTGGATCTAGTATTCTAAAATAGATTGCATAATAACTCAAATTGTTGGAAATTCATTTTGGCCTCTAAAAAGTGTACCTTGTTCTTCCTATTTCAAGTTTTACCCCAATTTGTGGATTTGAACTAAATTGCTTTGTCCGAGAAAAGAAAACCTAAATGGAAATGGCCTACTTTTTCCTTATGTTGCAACTTACTTATGAGCATGATATATTTGATCCATTTCTATGGTGTAAACCTTAATGTTATGACTTATGTGGTGGATGAATTATATGTTTGAATTTGGTGACAAAAACTCTAATTATTAATAATATTTCACTTGTTTCTACATTATTACTGCTTGTTGATTCAATAGTAGTAGACTTACATAATGCTTTGGTTTTTGGGTATTTTTTGGAGCCTCAGGAGGCCTTATTACTCATATTTCCCTCTGTGTGCAAGCAAAATTACAAACAAATTGCACAAAATAGGATTAAATGTACATCTAACATTGCTTTCCATGAAATGTCATTGGGCGGGAGATTAAATAGTTATTCAAGAAGCCTTGCGAAAGCCATTAGACTTGAACATGCACTAAGAGATTTCTTCGCCATCCAATCAGATGCCATGTTGAGCTCCCTAAGTTCATAAATGACATTCCAGTTTGAAAATGAGTTCATCATCATCATCATCATCATCTAAGTTCTCAACACCCAGTTAGCAAAAGCTGTATTCCTGGTATAATCTTTAGAGATCATAGTCGTGGCAGTTCTACAGTCTAAACTAATTATTATATTCTACATTTTCCCCCTTCTTAAACACTTCTATCGTGAATAAAATTACATATAGCTCAGCTTGGATCAGACTGTGAGATTTTATCATTCTTGAGAAGCCTTCCTCCCATTGTCCCATACTATCCCTATCAACAACTACTATATCACTTCTTTTGTTCTTGAATGCTGCATCAACATTAACTTTCAACCAAGTAGGTTGCGGCTTGATTGAATTCCCCCCAACCTTAGGCTCATCTCCTCTCCCTCCATCGGCCCAATCAATATTACACGTGATAACTTCATGTCTAATATAACATACCTGATGGAATATAGTGTGCTTCTTGTATTGAAAAATCCACCCATTTTGACATCTCCAAATATATCAATAGACAAGGAGAAACAACTTTACATGGTTTGTGTTGTTCTTTAGATTCCATATATTCAAAGTTGGAGCATTCATCTCATTCATGAATTGAACATCATATTCCAATCTATTATTCCATTTTAGATACCCTTGACCTTGATACAATTCCTCATTGCATGGAGGATTGTCTCAGGTTTTGCACCACACCTACTACACGAATCATCATTTTCATCCTCTTGGTCACTACTTTTTTGGTTTGTCAGGATAACTTTATGACTTATAAGCAAACCGAACATTTTGATTCTGACTGGTACCTAGATAGACCATATAGCATTTCATTCACCATCAATAGACACCTTCTTCTTCTCTTGAAGCTTGAAGTAGGCCAATTTTGCTGTGTATAGACATTTTGCATATAATTCCATACTCTAATGTCGTTTGAGGCTCCTTGTATTGATGATCCTCATCACCACCTCCTTTGGGAGCCAATTGTGATAAAGTGAGTTTTACCCTTATTTTTATTCAATTCCAATTTTGCCCTCTTTATGTCCACTCATGACCCCAATTTATTTTTCTTGTCTACAAAATCAATGTTGATACTCAAATTCGAAATATGATGACCAATGTGATTTGTATACCCATTATGACATTACAAATTAGGTTAAATTATCACTATACCCAAAGAAATAAAATTTTCCATCGACCTTTATCATCTGGTACTCAAGCTTTTTCTAAAAATTCTTCACATTTGTGTGAAGCTATGATCCAAAATTTCACTCCAAATGGACATTCCTAATAATTTCTACGAAATTTTGAAGTTATGTGCTAAAAATCCCTTTTTATTTGCCTTTTTTTGACGTTTACCAGTTCAGCGATGTGCGGACAGCCTTAAGAGTGAACCCTGACCCTCAGATCAGGATCCCATGGATAGGATCCCTGATCGAGTGATCACAGGGTTGTCCCCTACCTCCCGTAACCAGTGGAGAGGAGACTATGTGACCAAATTTGCAATTGACTAGATACGACCCTATTTTGAAAATTGAAGCGAGCGAAAATGTTCACCTCGCCATTTTGAATTCAACTAGCCCTTATTCCCCTTCTAATTGACATGTTTCAAGATCAATCAAGGACTACTCTTTCAGACACTGCCATGGACACTGTGGCTAGTCAAAACCCTAAACCTAGCCCTCATCCATCTATAAAACCTCACCATCAGCTTTGGCGTGCCCCCACAAACTCAACCAATACCCTCGACGTCACTCTCTTGCCCTCCTCCTCATTTCCCCATTTTCTCCGACTGCCTCTCCACCATGATTCTGCCTCACTATGTGCGGGTCTGTGTAAGTAGGGCAAGCAACCGTGACCATTGGATCATAGTCAACAAGCGACCAAGACCAAAGATCTACGGACCCTGAGCCTCATTCCCCTCCTCATCTCCTCCTCTCCCTCGCACGTACCCGGGAGGTTGTGCATTCTTGGCTGCAAGATCTCAGCCATAGTCAAGGTTGAGTGAGAATCCAACGGCTGGAGTTTTTCCACAATCTCTTTTTTTGGTAAATATTCCACTTTCTACTAAAAAATTCCATTAAATGATCAGATCTTAAAAAAAAGAAAACTCTCAAGTCCTAACTCCAAAAATTATAAACCAATAGTACATTTTGATCACAAAAATCCAAAGAATCATTTAAAAATACTTATGAGACCTGATTCTACATTATTATCACTTATATACCTAAACTTTGATATCTTGCATCTACTTTTTGTCTAAGTAACTCAATAATCTTGATTAATATTTTGAAACCCTAGTATTTAACTTTGATGGTTATCTTGAGACACTAAAACCAAATTTGACTGAATACGAATATGAATCATGCATCTTGAAATAAGGATTAATCTTAATATTATGACGATTGAACTTAATTTTGTGAAATCTTTGGTCATATATTTGACCCATGACTCTACTTTTTATCAATGAAGACTTGATCTAATCTTGAATACCAATGATGCTTTTTCATCATGATGATGATCTAGAGACTTGATAATGACTTAAACAATGATCAATAATGATTAGGTTAACATATGTTCCTAAAATACCTAAGTGGGTCATTCACACTTGAAACATTCTTGTCACTTGTATAATATTGGACATCTTGAAATATTGTTGATTATAAGTGGATGATCTAACCCTAAGGTTGAAATAGGAAAATGTAACCCTAATCTCGAATATTGAAATATGATCTTCTAAACATCATGATCTTGAACCTTGATCCTATCCTTTTGATCTAGGATCTGACTCAAGGGGTTGATCTACTATTCCTTGGAATCCATACTCTGAACATCCACAAAAAAGGTACACTATTATATCTCCTCCTTGAACGAACTAATAGTATTGATGATGCCATTTATGTATCTCTTGATTTGTATACTTGGCTACATACTTGTTTGAGCTACTGTTCCCTACTGATTAGTCTTCTATTTTTCCTATATTATATTTTGAGACAAACTTGAAAACATAAATGACATTGCCCATTATGACTGCTCGTATTATGCTGTCGATAATGTTGATATTGAGTACAAGTGACCTCCTCATACGGAGGGTTGGCCTCCTACCTCATATGGAGAGAAGGATCCTGGTGACCTCCCCCATCTTTTTGGGGCGATGGAACCAAATAAAATATAAGCATGCTTCTCGATATCAACATAATGGGAAGTTTGTAATAAAATCTTGTGAACAAATATTGGTTTTGGAAATTCTCTTGTTATACATATTGAATATAAAACCTGCCAAGTGTACTATTTTTCTATAAACTATTTTATTTGTTTTTGATAGCATACCATGCAATTGCATTGGTTGTGTCATGATTTTCTTGATTTTAGGCAATGCAAAGAACTAGACACTATGCACATGCTATCTACTCCTTTTATCATATGCTGAAATAAAGACTACTACATCAAATCTAGACTTTTCATGGGAGCTAACTTTTAAAGGGGATGCAGTTGTTGGCTAGTTTTCTTATCTACATTTTTTGTACATGTTGCCTATGGGCACTATGTAATAAACACTTTGGTTAATTTCAATAAAATAAGAATGTATTTCCTTTTTGCATATTATTTGTGTGTGATTTTTGGGCCACTCAGGGATGGGCTCTCTAATCCCTTTAACACTGTCCATTTGGATAGTGGGATTGGGATTAGGGTAATAATGGTTCCGTGATTGTTATATCAGAGCCATAACACACCTCATATGCATTAATGAAATGATGTCCTTTATCGCTAAACCAAGGAAGCCCTAAAATTCACTACTGAGGTGTCTAGAAAGAGCATAAAGGAGGTTCTGACATAATTCCTCCTATCCATTTTCATGGTGGCTGAGGTTCCTCCTACTGCACTTGGCCTTAGTGAATCCAGAAATGGATGGAAGGACTTCATATAACCCTAGAGTGACTTCTAGCATATCATCTCTTCTTTAAGGACTACCCAAGCCACCTATTAGGAGAAAATAGGATGACTTCACATCTTCTCACTCTCATTAAGGTGTCATGACATGATCTATATACTCTCTCTATTTTGGGTAGTCTAAGGATGGAAAAGAACTAAAATTTGAAAATAATTTGAGAAAAATTATTGCAATATTTCCATGATATATCATATCTTTGATTTGAAAATTAAAAATGAGAAAACTTATATCAACCGAACCCTTGCAAATGGCCCCAAAAACGAGGAACACTAGGGATGGTGAAGGAACCTCTGGTGCCACAGATAAGGGAAAGAAGCCTCACATGAATGATGATGAAGATGTCGGTTCTAACAATAAGACCACCGACAGGGGGAGTGGGAAATGAAATAGAAAGCATTATAGATGCACTTTATAACCTTGCAGTCCAGACAACATATTTAGTGCCCAAACATCACCCAAAACCCATTACCATTCAAGATTTCTTGAAAATTATCCCAGAAGCCTTCTATGGTGAGGATAAGGATGATGTCTTAGATAAGGTTGATGCTTGGTTACTATCCATGGAGAACACCTTTAGGGTTTTAAAGTGCCCTGAACAAGACAAAATTAGTTTTGCCTGAAAGGGGTGGCCAAATTGTGGTGGGAAAATTATGTATGGTCATAACATGTCATCCCTATCAATTGGGAAGCCTTCAAACATATTTTCACCAACCATTTCCAGCCCACCTCTGAGAGAAAAGAGAAACAAAACAATTCCTCACCCATACCCAAGGTACCAACTCAGTGGCTGAGTACAACCGACAGTTCCATCACCTAGAGAGACATGTCACCAACTTCACAGATGAGTAGAAACTTGACCATTACATTGATGAGCTCTTCCTCACCCTAAAAGCTTTTGTGTCTTCATCCAAACCTACCTCCTTTTAAGAAGACTCTGACCATGCCTTGTCCATGTAGATAACCCTGGGAATGGGACACGGGAAGCCACTACCTACCCTTGCCTATCTAGGGCTTACTGAATCTATACCCATAAAGCTCGAACAGAAAGGGAAACCCCATAATGGTGGCAATAAGAGCAGAAACTGATAGAAGAATCACAGAAATCCTCCTGCTCAAAACCACAATCAAGGTTAGAACTGAAACTACAATCGTGGCCCTGCACAAAACCAGAATCCTGGCCAAAATAGAGGTCAAGGCTAGAATCCCAATGTTCCTCATTGCCACAACTGCGGTAACCTCCATTATGTCCAACACAAGTAATCATTCCCAATCTTCCACTTCTACAAATAGGAGGGACACTTTAGAGACACCCCCTCCAACATGGGACAAACATGGCAAACATTGACAGACCCATGTCTTTGCAATGAATGCAGACGAGGCAAATGCCAATGGAAACAAACTCATGGAAGGTACTATTTTATTCAAAAATTATTTCCAAAATGTTGTATCATGATTATCTTATACAAACTCCTTACACCAAATATATGTATACCTAGGATGCAAATCTATGACCATTCTGTTGTTACTCTATTTGACTCTGGGTCAACAAACACCTTCATGTCTAAGAGTCTGACCTCTATGCTCAGTCTTGAAACTAGGGATTTAGGGTACATACCTGATGTAACTACCCCAAGTGGGAAAATGAAAGTCTCCTACTATATTGTCAAAAAAGTCCCTCTATCTTATGCTGATCCTAACCTTGAGTCAGACTTCATAATCTTAGACATGGAAGACTTTGACCTCATTTTGGGGATGGATTGGATCCATAAAAGTCATGCTATGATCGATTATCGTGCCAAGAAAGTCATTATTTCCAAACCCAACCTCCCCATTTTTATAATTCTTAGAAGGAAAGATTGAAATCGAAATATTGTCATTTCTTTGATCAAAGCTCAAAACCTGATATCCAAAGGGTGTAAAGCATACCTGGCAACTATAACTGTAGTCAATCCTGATACACGTACCCTAGAAAACATAGATATAGTGTGTGAGTACCCGAGTACTTCTCTTGAGGAGCTCCCTGGGCTACCACCTGATCGTGACATTGAATTCTCTTTTGACTTGGCACCCGATACCACACCTATTTCTCGGGCACCCTATCCGATGGCTCCTACTGAATTGTCTGAATTGAAAAAGCAACTACATGAATTACTAGATAAGGGTTTTATCTTACATACTACATCCCCTTAGGGAGCACCCATTCTTTTTGTCAAGAAAAAGAATGGGTCTCTTTGCATGTGCATTGACTACCATATGATCAATCAAGCTACTATGAAAAACAAGTATCTGCTACCCAGAATTAATGACCTGTTTGATCAACTTCGTTCTTCCCATGTCTTTTCAAAAATTGATATTTGTTCTGGTTACCACCAACTCAAGGCTAAGGATGAAGACATCCCTAAAACTACATTTCGAACTCAGTACAGATATTATGAATTCCTGGTCACGCCATTTAGGTTGACCAATGCCCCTAGTATGTTTATGAACTTGATGAATAGTGTCTTCCAACCTTTCCTTGACTAGTTTATTGTGGTCTTCATTGATGACATATTGATATATTCAAAGGACACTGAGTCACATCGTACTCATATTTGCAAAGTTCTTGATATCCTCCAATCCCATAAATTCTATGCAAAGCTGTCTAAATGTGAATTATAGATTTCTAAAGTCATGTTCTTGGGTCACATAATTTCTGGTGGGAAAATTTATATTGGCCCCGCCAAGGTCTCGGCTGTCCTCAAGTGGAAAGATCCCAAAAATGTTTATGAGATTTGAAGTTTTCTAGGTATTCTTGGTTATTACCGAGGTTTCATTCAAAATTCAGTAAGATATCCTTGCCCCTCACAAAGCTCACCAAGAAAGAAGAGCAGTTTGTCTGGTTGAAGGAGTGCGAGTCTAGTTTTCAAAAGCTGAAGACAAAGCTGACCATTGCACCTATCTTAAGCCTTCCATTGGGAAATGATGGGTTCGTCATCTTCATTGATGCATCGAGGTTTAGTTTGGGTCGTGTCCTCATGCAAGAAAGAAAGGTAGTTGCTTATGCCTCTCGACAATTGAAGCCAAATGAGGTCAACTACCCAACCCATGACCTCGAGCTTTACATCATGATATATGCTTTGAATATATGGTGACACTACCTTTATGGTGCCACCTTCAACATCCTCACCGACCACAAGAGCATGAAGTACATCCTGACACAGAAGGACCTCAATATAAGATAGAGGCGATGGCTCAAGTACCTCAAAGACTATGACTTCACCATTTCCTACCACCATGGTAAGGCAAACGAAGTGGCCGACGCGCTCAATAGGAAACAAGCTAAATGTGCTGCTATTTTTGCTACTGAGTGGAGAAACATGGAAGTCATATCACCTTGGGCCCCAAGGCGTATGGGCAATATTCTCAGATTGGCCAACATACATGTCAAACCAGGCCACCAGTCTGAGATTTTGACAACCCAGAAGAATAGCAAGAATATTGAAGAGATGACTAAGCTACTAGAGAAACCCAAACACATCTGACAGTTGGTATGGATGGTGGAATCCGGTACAAACAATGCATATGGGTCCCTGAGGATTCAAATATGATAGAAACGGTGCTACAAAGATCACAGGTCAAAATATAGAATGCATCATGGATCAACTAAAATGTACAAGGATCTACAGAGGCACTTCTGGTGTAGGAATATGAAGACTAACATTACTAATTTCATCTCTAGGTGTTTGACCTGCCAGTAGATCAAGGCTAGACATCAACGTCCAGGAGGTCTCCTACAACCCCTACCTATCCCTGAATGGAAATGGGAAAACATCACCATGTATTTTGTGGTGGGTCTATCCTGGACCAGGAAAGCGAGTGACGCCATTTGGGTTGTAGTCGATCGACTGACTAAATCAACCCATTTTATTCTGATCAAGACAAAAACCAAAGTCCCAGAATTGGCTAGAACTTTACATTCATGAAATAGTCAGATTGCATTGGATTCCTGTATCCATTGTGTCAGACTGTGATGCAAAATTCACTTCTCCCTTATGGATACAAGTGCAAGAAGAATTGGGGACTCATATGAATTTCAGTACCGCATACCATCCTCAAATTGATGAACAGTCTGAATGGACAATTCATGTTGTAGAAAACTTGTTGAGATCATGTATCCTTGATTGGGGTGGTTCATGGGGCCACTACCTTCCTCTTGTTGAGTTCACCTACAATAATAGCTACCAATACAGTATAGGCATACCTCCCTATGAAGCTTTGTATGGAAGATCATGTAGGTCCCCACTTACTGGAATGAAGTAGGCGAAAGACAGATTCTGAATTTTGAGGAATTATAGCTTTATTCTGATAATGTCAACCTAACATAGCAAATACAGAAAAGGGCACATGCCTGTCAAAAGTCTTATGCTAATGCACACATGAAATATACTCAGTTTCTTATAGGTGATCATGTTTTTATGAAGATTCAACCAATTCCATCCATCGTGAAGAACAAAGAGAAACTTAGCCCCAAATACGTGGGCCCATTTGAAATTTTAGACCATATTCTTAAATGTGCTTACATGTTGTCTTTACCTCCACCAATATAGCATGATGCACAATGTCTTTCATGTGTCAAACCTTAAGTGGTATGTCAAGCACCCTAGCCATGTCATTAATCATGAGCCAATCGAATTGAAGGACACCCTTGTATACTAAGAAGTTCCAGTCAAGATAATTGATACTCGCACCAAGGAGCATAGAAATAAGAAGATCGATATGGTTAAAGTGTTTTGGAAGCACCATGATAGTGATGATTCTACCTAGGAGTTGAAGTTAGACATGGAGGAAATATTTCCTGACCTTTTCACGGAATTCTGAATTTTGGGGACAAAATTCCTAATGAGGGGAGGATGTGATAAAGTGAGTTTTACCCTTATTTTTTCAATTCCAATTTTGCCCTCTTTATGTCCACTCATGACCCCAATTTATTTTTCTTGGCTACACAATCAATGTTGATACTCAAATTCAAAATATGATGACCAATGTGATTTGTATACACATTATGGCATTACAAATAGGTTAAATTATCACTTTACCCAAAGAAAAAAAATTGTCCATCAAACTTAATCATCTGGTCATCAAACTTTTTCTAAATATTCTTCACATTTTTATGAAGCTATGATCCAAATTTCACTCTAAATGGACATTCCTACTATTTTCTACAAAATTTTGAAGTTATGTGCTAAAACCCCTTTTTTATTTGCCTTTTATTTGATCTTTACCAGGTCAGCGATCTGCGGACAACCTTGGGAGCAAACCCTAACCCTCAGACTAGGCTCCCATGGATTGAAGCCCTAATGAGCGATCATAGGGTTGTCCCCTACCTCCCACCATCAGTAGAGAGGAGGCTATGCAGCCAAATTTGCAATTGACTAAATACGACCCCGTTTTGAAAATCAAAGCCAATGAAAACGTTCACCTTGACATTTCAAATTCAACTAAACCTTATTCCCCTTGTAACTGGCTATCTTGACATCAATCAAGGATTACTCTCTCGGCTGCCTCCATGGACACTGTGGCTAGTCAAAACCCTAAACCTAGCCGTCATCCATCTATAAAACCTCATCATCAGCTTTGGCGTGCCCCCACGAACTCAACCAACACCCTCAACGCCACTCTCTTGCCCTCCTCCTCTTTTCCCCATTTTCTTTGGCTGCCTCTCCACCACAATGCTGCCTCACTATGTGCGGGTTTGTGTGAGTAGGGCAAGCAACCGTGATCATTGGATCACAGTCAACAAGCGACCAAGACCAAAGATCTACAGACCCTGAGCCTCATTCCCCTCCTCATCTCCTCTCCCTCACACGTGCCTAGAAGGCTGTGTGTTCTTGGCCGCTAGATATCAGCCACAATCAAGGCTGACTGAGAATCTGATGGCTGGAGTTTTTCCTCACTCTCTCTTTTTCTGGTAAATATTCCCCTCTCTACTCAAAATCCCATTAAATGACTAGATCTTACAAAAATGATAACTCTAAATTCCTAACTCCAAAATTGAAAACCAATTGTCCATTTTGATTAGAAAAATCCAAAGAATCGTATAAAAATACTTAGAAGATCTGATTCTACATTATTCTCATAGATATACCTAAACTTTGATATCACATCTACTTTTTATCTAAATAACTCAATAATCTTGATTAATCTTTAGAAGCCCTAGTATACGACTCTGATGGTTATCTTGAGACACTAAAACCAAACTTGACTGATTATGAATATGAATCATTCACCTTGAAATAAGGATTGATCTTAATATTATGAAGATTGATCTTAATCTTGTGAAATCCTTGATCATATATCTTACCCATGACTCCTTTTTATCAATCAAGACTTAATCTAATCTTGAATACCAATGATGCTTTTTCATCATGATGATGATCTAGGGACTTGATAATGACTTGGATAATGATTTTAATCTTTAGGGTTAACATATGTTCCTAAAATACCTAAGTGGGTCATTCAAACTTGAAACATTCTTGACACTTGAATAATGTTAGACATATTGAAATATTGTTGATTACAAGTGGATGACCTAACCCTTAGGCTGAAATAGGAAAATGTAACCCTAATATCGAATGTTGAAACATAATCTTCTAAACATCATGATCTTGACCCTTGATCCAATATTGTTGATGTAGGATCTGACTCAAGGGGTTGATCTACCATTCTTTGGAATCAATACTCTGAACATCCACCAAGAAGATACGTTATTATATATCCTCCTTGAACAGACAAATAGTATTGATGATACCTTTTATGTAACTCTTGATTGGTATACTTGACTACATACTTGTTTGAGATACTATTCCCTACTGATTAGTCTTGCATTTTCCCTATATTATATTTTGAGACAAACTTGAAAATATAAATGACATTGCCCATTATGACTGCCCGTATTATGATGACGATAATGTTGATATTGTTGATATTGAGTACAAGTGACCTCCTCATTAAGAGGGTGGAACTTGTACATTGGCTTCCTACCTCATATGGAGAGAAGGATCCTGGTGACCTCCCCCATCTTGTTGGGGCGATGGATCCAAATAAAATATAAGCATGCTTCTCGATATCAACATAATGGGAAATTCATAATAAAATCTTGTCGAACAAATATTGGTTTTGGAAAATTGCTTGTTATACATTTTGAATATAAATCTCGCCAAGTGTACCATTTTGCTATAAACTATTTTACCTGTTTTTGATAGTATACCATGAAATTGCATTGATTATGTCATGATATTCTTGATTTTCAGTGATGCAAAGAACTAGAGACTATGCACATGCTATCTACTCCTTTTATCATCTACTGAAATAAAGATTGCTACGTCAAATCTGGACTGTTCATGGGTGCTAACTTTTAAAAGGGTTGTAGTTGTTGGCTAGTTTACTTATCTACATTTTGTTTCCATGTTGCCTATGGGCCCTATGGAATAAACACTTTGGTTCAGTTCAATAAAAGAAGATTTCTATTTCCTTTTTGCATATTATCTGTGTGTGATTTTCGGGCCACTTAGGGATGATGACTCTAATCCCTTTAACACTACCCATTTGGACAGTGGGATTGGGATTAGGGTAAGAATGGTTCTATGACACCAATCTTTCAAGAAGTTGATATCACAATTTCCTTCCAAATTTAGCAGGATATGCACCAATAGGTCATCTAACTCTAGAGGTATGTTTTTAATGATGTACTGATGAAGGGTTCCAATTCCTTTCACACAACTATTGTCCCAAACCATCATGTTCATCCCACTCAACAATTTCATGTGAGTGTTCTCCATCATGAACTTCTTTCTTTTTAGAATTGATGTGCAAACTCTAGAGTACTGAGTCGGCGGACCATCCACATAGTTCTTGAACCTTGCATCCATAGTTTTGCTCCAAAATCTATCTATGTAGAAGCACACTTACCATGCATGTTTTGTAATGAGTGCCTGGTTCCAACCGTGCATGGATTTTATACCAAGGCCTCCCTTCTTCTTGCAACTAGTCACCTTGTACCAGGCAAACAACAAAATAGATTTTTCTTTTCTACCTCCACCCAAATGAAACCAAGAATCATGTTTTCCACAACATCACAAACTTTTAGGGGAATCATTTCCATTTGCATAACAAACATTGGTATTTCTATAATTGTGGCCTTAGCCAAACAAACCCGGCCAGCCAATGACAGACACCGAGATGACCAAACATTAATTTTTCTAGTGAGCTTGTCTAGGATATATCCATAAGTTCTTTTGTCTACACGAGTGTATAAGTGGTACACCCATGTATCTCCCTAATTCACTCTTATTCTTGAATCCACATTCATTGTAGATCTCCTCTCTGATGTTTCTAGACACACTTTTAGAAAAGAAGATACGAGTCTTCTCAACCAAAATTGACTCCCCAAAATCCTCAAACTGCCCAAAACACTCCATGATTGTCTTGGTATTCCTCCTGTCAAGTTTCACAAATAAGATTATGTCACCCGCAAAACATTGATGTGAAATCTTGATGTTGCCCCTGGGAGTTTCATAGGTGACCATTATTTTGAGTCAACTCTCATCTGCATCATCTGACTTAATCGTTTGACACATAACACAAAAATATAAGGTGACAAAAGATCTAGCCTTATGAACATGCTTCTTGTTGTCTTCTTCTTCATACCATGCATAAGCTCCTGAACCAACAATATGTTGTCTATGTTTTTCTTGCCCGAGATGAAACTACTCTAAGAAGGTAATATCCATCCTAGGATTCATTGTTTCAATCTTTCTACCACAGTCTTCAACACCACTTTAAGACCAATATTGTTGAGTGAAATTGTCCTGAATTGTCCACAAATCTCAGGCTTGTTACAATTTTGGAATGAGCATGATGGTTGTGCTACATACTTTCATACTAAGTGCTCCACCAACCAGTGCATGGATAATCATTTGCATCATGGAATCTTTGATAGTTGAACAGTTCTTCTAGACAAATAAGGTGTATATTCCATTAGGTCCAACCTCATTTTAAGGGTTCATTTCTTTCAAAATAACCCAAACTTCATCTACAATAGCAATCTTGTTGTAATGTTTCATCTCAAGTTTAGTATAAATTTCTGTTATAAACTACAAAATAACATTGTTAGTGGAAATTAGAGTCATGGTTAGATCCTTGATGTTATTCAAGACATGTTGTCTCAGACTATCCTAATCTTGGATTTAAGACCCTATACCATCCTTCAACGTGGTCACCGTATTGGTCCTCCATCGTTGGTTGATATACACCTGGTAAAATTTTGAGTTGTTATCACCGTTCGTCAACTAGTTATTATGGCTTTTCTCTTTCCACTCCTCCTCCTCCTCCTTTAGCACTGTGTTGAGTTATGCTTGCAAATCCACACATATTTAGTCAGATATATCATTGAACTATTATGCTAAGTTTTGTTATAGATGGGAAATATTATTGATGTGTCTGTCTTTATTTTTTCTTCTTCTTCTTTGCAAGTACCTATCCTAATTCATAATGCCCTTTGTATCATAAAGCAATGCCTCATTGAAATTTGAATCTCTATTCGAATAAGTCTTGAGAGCGGACTCAAAAGCTTTATAATCTTCCTCATACCATATGGTTCTAGCGTAGAACCTAGGAACCTGATTATGTTGTTTCCTAGTTATGATGAGTATGGGGAAATGATCTGATTCAATTCTAGCTAGATGTTCAACAATGGTGTTATGATATATTGTTATGAATTCATTGTTTGCAACATCCCTATCTAAGCATTCTTGCAAAAAACCATGGCGATATGTGAACCTCTACCTAGAATATCCCAAGTCAGCTAGGCTGCATTCATCAGAGTGTTTCTAAAGGTTGCAGCCTCATTGTAATTGAAAAGTGAGCTTCCACTTTTCTCTGAGCGGGAAAGATTAGTGTTAAAATCCCCGACCACAAGGCATGGTTTTGAGAGTTTATTTCCCATGGTAATAAGCTATTTCTACAACAAACTCCTTATTGTTACATGGGAATTGACATAAACAAAGGTCACAAGGATGTCACAATTAACACATCATGTCATAAATTGACGATGAGTGTTGACGATGACCACCCTGCATTGCCTCTCGTTCCAATAAAATCTCACCCGAGAAGCCCCTTAACTTCAAACATGTGTGACTTTGAGAAACCCAACCTTTTTGGTCATTGATCCAAGGTTCACAGGTTGATGCAACCAACAAATGATGCACATTAACATATTTTTTAAAGATTGGCAAGTTTCTTTGTTGCCCATCCCTCCAATGTAAAAACATAAAACACCTGATTGATTGATTAGAGGGGATTACTTGTTCCTCAGATCTGATTAGGCACCATATTCTCTACATTCCTCCCTCCATCATGCTCAGTTGCATCCCATAATCCCTCATAAACCTTTTCCAAACTTGCCAACCTCATGCTCTTCCTCTGTGGCACCGATGGTGATTTTGGTTTGCCACTTCCCTTGATGATTTTTCCCATTATATTTTCATCTCCTTTGTCTCTATTTTCTCCTTCGAGTTGCTCATACTCTCCATCCTCCATGGGAACATCCAGGTTTACAATGTTGATTTGTTTTTCTTCCTCTCTCTCACTATCCACCCTGATTACTTCAATTACCTCGTAAACATAAGGCTTTTCTACAATGTGGACATGCTCCATCTTATCCTCCTAATTATCTAATTGTGCCTTCTTTCCTAGCTTTTCCATAGTAGTACTTGTTGGGAAATATGGTACAAAGCAGGAAATGGATTTTAAAATTTTATTACCATATTCCCCATAAATAGTAGATGACATCAATACTATAATGCATGAAAGATGGTTTATGTGATATACCTGGTCCTGGAGTAAGTCCAACGACAATACTCGTCGTTGTAGATGCGTAACTCTGAATCCTAGTTGCACTGGGACATGTATGACTACTGTGTCTCCTATTCTGCACCACAGACTACAACCACGAACATCGTCTTCTTCAATAGCTCCTCTTGTCACAGACTACTAGTTGATGTTGTCCTCCAAGTGGAAAACAACGACTTCCCGCCTCTATGGTAGTCCACACAGACTGCCTAGAACTCCTGTCATCCTACTGGACTGGATAGGAAGGAGTTGTCCCTCCTGTTGGCATACTAGTCACTAGCTTGCTCTCCCACCACGACAACTCTCAGTTGTTCTCTCCCTTAGCTATCCCTCCCTAGTCAGGTAGGACTAGCCTGGGATCTCGTCGTTACCACAACCAGAGAGGACAATAGTTATCAGAGGAACTGATTCTCAGTTGTCTATGTTGTATTCTGGAAAGCCCCTAGTACCCCTCTATTTATAGTAGAGGCCAATGTCAAGGTTTCCAGTTGCTATTCGATGCAGAATTAATGTGAGGGAGTGGAAAGGACCAGAAGAATTCAAAATTTCACAACAATTCTAGAAATTACACAACCTACGACAACTAAAACAGCCGTTTGGAAAAGCTAGATGGCCGTTTGGCACATGAGATAGTTGTCTCGCACTACGAGACAACCGTTTTGTAGTTTCTAGTTATACACAAATTTGACAAATCAATTCCCATCAATGTTAGACATTGATTTCCTTGTACAACAAGTATTGCTCAAGAGAAACGAATAGGGAAACAACTAGAACCTTCCTCAACCAAACTAAACCATTTTCCCCATGTGAGATGGTCATCTCGGTTCACCCATACAGCCGTCTGGTGATTCGAATTGAACCCGTTTGGTCAGGTCAGTTCATTCCATTGCCAATTTCAACTCACAACTAGGCCTGACACCCAGATGCCCATCTCAACACCTGAGACGACCGTTTGACACTCCAAAAGGCCGTATCAACACTCAAGATGGGCTTTTAGAAGTGTTGTCAGCCTATTTGTTGTCTGAATCAAATGCCTAAATATTTTAGCACTTAATTCAAATGTCATTCGAGGTCCAAACTCCTCTTCTAGGTCAAGACCTATGTGTGTGATCCTATAGGTCCCGTATTACATTGGCAGTGAGTGCCCATACCAACTTATGACATCACAAGAAAACAGTGGTGCCTAGTCGCACATCATTACTACCCAAGTAAATGGGAAAGTTGGGGAACAACTTCAACCTACAATCTGTGTATGGTGCTGTAGTGTTTGTATAGTTCCTTTATCACTAATGTCCATGTTGAACTAGAGGCATGGAGAAGTCACCCTCATTATTATTCAATCCTTTTCTTCAACCAAGAGCAGACTATCTGAGATATTTGTAAGCTTAATATCACATATTGACTCACATGCACATGGCCATACTTTTCTCAATCTCTCTAATCAAGAGGCCCAGGACATCACACTCCAATTGTAGGGACAAATCCCATGTATATCACTCACAGTCAATCCCCATGTGTCAAATCCACCCAATCATCACCGTTATAACAACCCATGTTTCAAGACTATGCTTGATGGTGTCAAAGTGTACCCAACGATATGTGTTATGTATAGTGATTTCAGGTATAAAGAACCACAACCACCACCATCACTATGAAAGCTGACTATGACTTCCATGATGATGGCTTCCATGTGTCAGTCTCCCAGTGGTTCTATCTGATACACTGTTCTCTAACATGTATCTATGTGCTTCGTCTGATATCACCACATCATGACTAATGAGATTTAGTCATCAACCAACTCACACTCTGATCTTATGTGTCATTTTTATCCATCAAACTTCCACAATGACAACTGATCAGGGACATAATGAGAATATGTATATTTACTCTTAACATCTGTATGATCTCATACACAAGGATAGTAACTTGAATACATATGTCATTGAGTTAAATAATTCTTTATACATTTATAATGTTACATCATTATCCATTACTGAATTAAATTGAATAAATTGGAAGCTTGCCTTTTATTAATAATCAAATCATTTTTACATGATATGACATTACAAGAATCACATGATTGGATCTCTAGGCATACATAACCAACAAAATCCCACTTGCACTTAGAGCCAATCACCCACAAATCTTATTCTGAGTGACCTAAACATGACCATCATGTTTCTACTACAAAAGTGGTTTTGTCAAGGAATCAACAACATTGCTCTCAGTTGGAACTTTGCAAACCTTCACATCTCCTCACTGTACGATTTCTTGTATGATATGATACTACCTTTGTATATGCTTTGAGCCTTGATGCGATCTGGGTTCCTTAGCTCGTGCAATAGCTCCATTGTTGTCACAATATAGCTCGATTGCCTCACTGATGTTACGAACGACCCCAAGTTCTATGATGAACTTGTTAATCCATACAACCTCCTTTACTACACTTGATGCAATAATATACTTGGCCTTTTTATAGAATCGACAGTTGTTTCTTACTTGGAACTCTTCTAGCTCATAGCTCCATTGTTGAGGCAAAATATGAATCCTGATTGCAATTTATAATCATCTTGATCAGTCTGGAAGCTTGCATCGGTGTAACCTTTTACCACCAACTCTTCTCTACACCATAGAATAAGAAATGATCCTTAGTCCTTCTCAAGTACTTGAGGATGTTCTTTATGGCTATCTAGTGAGCATCACCTAGATCTGACTGATATCTACTCGTCATGCTCAAAGCATACGAGATGTCTGGACTAGTCACAACATTGCATACACGATCGATCCAATGGCTGAGACATATGGAATCTCACTCATGCGTTCCCTTTCTTCACAAGAAATGGGACATTGAGCTCTAGATATGGGATCACCATGGTGCACTGGCATGTTTCCTCTCTTTGAGTTCTCCATGCTAAACCACTTCAACACTTTATCAATGTATGTGCTCTGACTTAGTCCGAGAAGTCTTTTGGATATATCTCTATAGATCTTTATCCCCAAGATGTAGGATTCTTCTCCCAAGTCTTTCATAGAGAATGTATTTCCTACCCATGTCTTTACCTTTTATAAAGTAGGGATGTCATTCTTCATCAATACTATGTCATCTACATAAAAAATGAGGAATTTCACTATGCTCCCACTAACCTTCTTGTACACACAAGGTTCATCTTCATTTTGAGCAAAGCCAAACCATTTGACTATCTCATCAAAAATGAAGATTCTAGCTTCGAGATGCTTGTTTCAATCCATAGATTGACCTTTGTAGCTTACTGAATCTATTGGAAAACTTTGGATCTATAAGCCCCTCAGGTTGTGCCATATACACATCCTACACAAGATTCCCATTAAGGAATGCAGTTTTAACATCCATTTGCCAAATCTCGTAGTCATGATAAGCTGCAGTAGTAAGCATGATACTAATGGATTTAACCATGGGCAATGGAGAAAAGGTTTTGTCATAGTGAACACCTTGAACTTGTCTGAAACCCTTTGCAACCAATATACCCTTATAGGTTTGGAAATTTCCATCCATGTCAGTCTTCTTCTTGAAGACCCACTTGCACCCTATGGGTTTTACCCCTTCAGGTGGATCCACCAAAGTCCATACTTTGTTGGTATACATGGACTGCATCTCAGATCTCATGTCCTTAAGCCATTTCCCAGACTCTAGTCCCTCAATAACATCTTTATAGGTAATTTTCTCATCATCTATGACCAATTCACTGCCTTCTTGAGTCACAAAATATCCAAATTGCTCAGGTTCAAGGTGTGTCCTATTAGACCTACGAGGTTCCTGTGTTACCTTAGGAGTTTGAGATTCCACAATACCTTGTGATTCTCTAGGTTCCTCTGGTTCATGTACTGGTTCTATGTTCTCTTATTGATCTCGAACCTCTTTGAGTTCTACTTATCTCCCACTGATTACTTTGGAAATAAATTCCTTTTCAAGGAATGAAATATCTCTGGAAACAAACACTTTGTTGTCAGATGGATTATACAAGTAGTATCCCACAACTTCTTTGGGATAACCAACAAAGAAAAATTTTTCAGATCTAGGGCCAAGCTTTTCAGGAAACATTTTCTTGACATAAGCTTTGCAACCCTAAATCCTCATAAAAGACATTTTGGGACGCTTCCCAGTCCATATCTCATATGGTGTCTTTTGAACCGACTTAGATGGTACTCAATTTAGTTTAAGCATGGTAGTTTTTAGATCATACCCCTAGAAGGCTGTTGGAAGCTTAGCTAAACTCATCATTGATCACACCATATCCTATAATGTGCAATTCTTTCTTTCTGACACACCATTATGCTGAGGTGTTCCAGGTAGAGTCCACTAGGATATAGTCCCATGAACTCTAAGAAGGTCCTCAAACTCTTGGTTTAAGTATTCTCCACCTCGGTCAAAATGAAGTGCCTTAATACTTTTACCAAGTTGGTTTTGTACTTCATTCATAAGCTCCTTGAACTTTTCAAGAGCTTCTGACTTATGTTTAATCAAGTAAACATAGCCATACCTACTAAACTCATCAATGAAGGTAATGAAGTACTAATACCCACCTCTAGCATTTGTTATAAAAGGTCCACATACATCAGTATATATGAGTCCTAATAGATCACTAGCCCTTTCATTATTACTAGTGAAAGGGGTCATAGTCATCTTTCCCAACAAATAAGATTCACACGTCTCTAATGATTCGAAATCAAAAGAGTCCAGATAACCATCTTTATGGAGTCTAGATATGTGATTCTCATTTATGTTCCCTAGACAACAATGCCAAAGGTATGTTTTGTTTGAGTAATTGAGTTTTGCCTTTTGGTATTCACGTTATATACAACTATCTCTAGATCTATCAAGTATATACCATAAGACATTGGGGTACTTCCATAAAAGATCCCATCTTTACTAATAGAACATCTTCCATTCTTTATAAGAAATTCAAATCCTTTCTTGTCCAAACAAGATACATATATGATGTTCCTATTAATGGTAGGTACGTAATAGAAATTCTCTAATTCTATTACAAGCCCACTTGTTAGAGTTAACTCATAGGTTCCAACTACACTGACTACAATTCTTGTGCCAGTAGCAACACACTGTTCAACCTCATCTTTCTCTAAAGCTCTACTTTTTTTTCAGATCCTTCACATTTGAGCAAATGTGTGATCCACATCCGGTATCAAGTACCCATGATGAAGAAGTAGTGAAGTTAATCTCAATAACATATACCCCAAAAGTAGAAATCTCTATCCCTTTCTTCATCTTCCTGGGTTCCCTTACCCTTCTCCTTACTTTGAGTGCAGAAGATTTGAACCTTAGCTTAGACACAAAATTCTTTTTGGCTTTGCCTTTGTCCTTGGACTCAACTCCGCTGATTGCCATCATAGATTTTTCCATCTTCATTTGTGCTTCAACATTTATCAAGATGTCAAGCAACTTTAATAGCCGTCAGCCATGTTGCATAAGTGATAACACTCAATGAATCAACTATATGATTTAGACAGTGATTGAAAAATCATATATGTGGCCAACTCTTGACCCAAAGAAAATCCTAATTTCTCAAGACGCTCCATATACCTAATCATATTAAGCACATGAGGCTCTACTAGATATCCCTCGGGCAGTTTGCACTCAAATGGCACCTTAGAGACATTATACCTTTCATGCTTATCATGTTGTTTATGCAACTCATAGTTCATACAACCCAACATAAGGTTCTTGATGTTCAAAACATCATTGACATGATTCAAATAAGCATCCATGTCAGTCTTAGGTGAATTTGGAGTGGATACTGGCTGTAGTATTTTAGGATCATGCAGAACACTTCTCAAGGTCCTGAACCAGTTATGGAAATAAATCTCATTTAAGTTGTCTGAACGTGATGATTTGTTTTCCATTTGATTCTACAAGAGATAAAATTTGCAATTATCAAAAAACCTTTTTATTTGATTTGATTTGAAAATTTTGATGATATTAATTAATTCTCTAACTACTATCACTTCCACTATTTTATTTGAATTGATAGCCCTCAATATCAACTCGAAATATTGCAACATATAATATTCTAGTGGGCCAAGATCCATATTTCATCAAGTCATGAGTCGGCTTTTTTCGATCGCCCACAACCTGACTATTTAGGTAGGACATCATGCCAAATGCATCATATGCAACTCTTGGATGGATGATATGCATAACACCGTGCCATGATCATCTACATGCCTCTGGGATTGGGCTCTCCAACTCACCAGTTAATCCTAACCCAATAGACAATACGATAGACACACACCATGCTTTGTCTAAATCTACATATCTACCATCACACTTCCACGAGATAGACGACACACCATGCTTTGTGCAAATATTTGCTTAGTCGATCAATATTTTCATGTGTATTTCTAATGGAAGGCATAAAGACATAATATTTTAGTTGAGGGAGTTTGTATAAATACATATACTTTATCCAATCACCACATATATTGTCCGTATCATATACATGCTATATCCCACAATGAAAACATGCAATAAATGAAAGAGATAGTTATGGCCAGTCCTAATGTAATCCTTTAGAGCCACAAGGAATTATAGTCATCTAGGTCTACATCACATGTAGAAACCTATTGTTGATGAAGATCTGTGCTTGCCAATATGAGTTGATCGGTTCAACCCTTGAATTGATCAACTCGCCTCCTGGCTGGTGGTTAGGTTGTCCCACTGGTCATCTGGTCCTTTTGTCCACCATTGGCTGGCTCCTCCAGCTGATTGGTTGGGCCCACCAAGCGATTGGTCCGTCTTGTCCACCATGTCCTCCAAGGTCCTTTAATCCGTCAACTCATCTTCGGGACGCTTTCATCTTGTTCATAACAGGAAAGTAAACTATCCTACTTTTACATGATTATAGCAAAACCTTGAGTTACATTCGAGGGGAGCAAAGGTAGAAGAAAATTAATTTTACATTTGGAAGATGAAATAGAGGCTTGGTATGCAGACCAAGATAAAAAGATAAACCAACCACATACAACCATGCACAGATAGAGGTTATTGGCCATAACCATGCTACACATACACCATCAAAACTATTTTAGGGCAACATGTGTAAATTGCATAAATATATCATATATATTAGTTTGGGATTATCATGGTGTTTGTATTTGACAAGATATTATTCACATCACATGTAATAATAGAACAACAAAACCAAAATTTGATCGTATCAATTATCCTGTAATATGCTACAATGAAAATATGGTACATAGCAGGCAGTGAAATTTAAAAATTTATTACCATATTCCCCATAAATAGTAGATCGTGTCAATGACTATAATGTAGGAAGGATGGTCTATGGGATGTACATAGTCCTAGATCAAGTCCATCAACAATCCTCATTGTTGTAGATGTGCAACTCTGAATCCTAGTTGCATTGGGACACATATGACTGCTATGCCTCCTGGTCTGCACCACTAATCGCAGCCACAAATGTCATCTTCTTTAGCAGCTCCTCTTGTCATGGATTGCTGGTTTTTGTTGTCCTCCAAGTGGAAAACAATGACTTCCCGCCTCTATGATAGTTCACACGGACTGCCTAGAACTCTTGTCGTCATGTTGGACTGGATAAGAAGGAGTTGTCCCTCCTACTGGTGTACTAGTCACTAGCTTGTTCTCCCACCACAAAAACTCTCAATTGTTCTCTCCCTTAGCTATCCCTCCCTAGTCGGGTAGGACTTGCCCGGTGTGACACCCCATCCACAACAAAACACGATTACATGCTAACCAACTGATTACCAAAAATCACAGGAAATTAAAACCGATTTACAACAAGCACCATAAGATGAGACATGCAATATTTGAGCCAACATTTTTCTTTTAATAACATATTTCCAGGGTGCTACAACATAATTTCCCATCATCTCATTACATGAAATAACTGTTCCACATGCTGATTTGCATCAAGATACATAAACCGAAAATCGTACATTGATCGTAATACAAGAAACATCAAAAAGCTTCCCCAAGACCTGAGTGTACAGGGACGACACATAGGACTCTACTACTAGAGACTATCTATTCCACTGGGTATGATACCTCTACATATCATCCATAGACACATGATCTTCATCTCACCAGGCACATCCACCTAAAAAGGGTTATTAACCAGTGGGGTGAGACACACAGTCCCATCGAGAAACATAACCCTCTACCAACTTTATTATGATCCTAGATAACTGGTGTAAGAAGATTATAGGAGCAACATACTGAGCAAAGCTAACTTTATTAACAACCTTACCAAAATATCTAGGAGGCATATAACAAGCATTCTTTATGGAACATGACTGACAAGATAAGCTTTTTAAGAATTTATCACAAGATATGAAAAGTGTACAAATAACTTGCAAGATATAACTAGAGAAACTATACAAGCAAGGCCTCAACCAATGATCTGTGTTTTGCATTAAGCAATATATTGTACACGGCTGGATTACGATTTATTATGCCCTGAGGAAGTGAGCCGTCCCGCTCAAATCCAACCTTCAGCTGTGAAGCCCAAAACTAGTGCCATACAAGGTCATAGGGAGAGTCAGACTCCATGACCTCACCTCTTCGTGGTCAGTGCACAACAACCAACAAGTAGGACTGCAGTCTCTTGCTTAAGTGGTCTCATCCACAGGGTTAGCTCACACAGTCTACCCTTTTTATCATGAGCCACAAGCCTATTCACCATGCTCCTGAACCAAGAACGCATTCATGCTCCTTTACACTGAGCCATGGGCCTGGTCACCATGCTCTCATACACATCTTGAGTCCACAACTGCAGTTGCACTCTAATCCCCCTATTTTCGGCTAGGAGAAACCCCACATATTCAACAATATGCGCTCTGGGTTAACCCGCAGGAGAACCCATTTCACCATCACCTAATTACTAATGATGATGGATCTATGGCCAGGGAAAACTACATGAAAGGTTCATCTGTAATTAGTTAATGCATTTTAAGTAGATTGTTGGGGCAACCAAGTTGTATTAAGCAACCATATATAAAACATGAACAACATTAGATTTCATTTCTTTGGTGTTATACTGCTATTGCTATTCTCATTGCCCTCAACAATCATCACATTTCTATGGGATATCAATCCCTCAGATCATCACATAATGTTACTGCATCTCAAGGCTTCATCATCATACATCATCATGGGATAGCAATCCCTCATATCACAACTACAGATAACACGTCAATCAGGCACTTAGCCTTCATCAGGTCACCTGACCTTTCTCATCATATGGTGATACATGTTATATCATCAACAAGGCACATCATCATTGCTCAGATATTGCACATATACCAAACACACAATAATATAATCAACATAGCTCTTACCTGGCTATGAATTCAATTGATAATACCTGCATGGTTAGGGAGCATATCAAAGAGATAACTTGCTCACCAAATACAAACTTTAAAGAACATATCATGATTATCATATAATTAAGATTAAGGTTTATATGATTGGAACAATCATCTATTATTATGAACACATGAATCATAAGTCATAGATGGTGTATTAAGAAATACACATTACTATTACCATACCATGTGTATCCACCATACCCTATGTCTTATATCATCATGCATGCCAACCCTCAGGATTCATCTTTAGGGATCATACAATCATGATCAACCATCAAGCATTATCAAAGGTTCACCTATCATCAACCATAGGTAACCCCCATACTAACGTCCACAACCTATTCGTCATGTCTTATCATCATGATCAAAGATACATGCTCAAGGTAATAAGGTATTACATTGACGTTATGCGTCTCAAGATAACTTTTAGGGTTATCGGGTTAGGGGACAACCCTCACTAGAAGTGTCGCCTATCCTCACCAATACTAGGCAGCGACCACAAACCCTCACTAAAGGTGGTAGGGTACTAACCCTCACCTAAAGCTGTCGGACTCAAGCATGACATGCACCCATGCCCAAAGGGGATAACGGCCAGACTTAGACCTAATGATGTGTCGTGCAACCATGGACCAAGAGTATATTGGTCAGCATATGATCATCACAACAACCCTTTTGGCCAAGACCCCCTTATAGCCATTCTAGGGTTAGGGTCCATACCGGGCAACCATCAAATCATGTCGCCCAAAACCACAACTATATCGCCCAACAGGCACCCACTTGGTCAACACATCATGATGTCCAAGGAACTCTCATACCGCCCAAGGTACACTACTACCATCCATCAAACGTTGCCATGGAACCCAAGGTAGCCTATCGTTCAACTAGAGTTTGGGACCCTATAATGGTCAAAGTACTATATCGTCCAACCCTCAACTTATATTGTCCAAGACCTTATACTGTCCAAGCTCCCCACATGTATCGGCCAAACATTCAACCCTAGGACCATCCAAGCTATCAAGCACATACACATGTTGGGTAACCAACCAAGAGAGAACATGTATCAGGCAAGGCATATCGGCCAAAGTAACATATCTCCTTGTGGGGGTATCGACTATGCACTTAACCCTGATGTCGCCCAAGCTATGCACACATACACACTCATAACGTTCTAGGGTTAATGATATCAGGCAGCATATCAAGGGACTGTTCATAACGCTCATCCTCACATCCTTTGTCATTCATGGAGCACCATCTTGGGCACCCGGCATATCGCCCAAGGGATTATTACCACAAAGGCACCCCTATCAGTCAACTAGGGTTAGAGTAACCCCCAACACTCAAAACTCCATGACGTCCAGGATGCTATATCAGGAAACTAGGGTTAGAGCTAGCCTATCGGCCAAGGCATCTCAATGCCTTTGACAACATGTCAGACACTCTAGGGTTAGGACCATCCCATCGGCCAAAGCAATCATATCACCTTAAGTTAGGGTTAGGGCATCCATATCGCCCAAGATACTACTTCTAGGGCTATCGCCCACACCAAGGAACAACCTATCAGTTTCCCTACACTATCAATGATACCTATCAAAAAAGGCATTACCACCATATCGCCCATAATACTATCCAAGGGCTCAACCCCAAGAGCTTGTCATGCAACTAGAGTAGAGCATCCATGTCGCCCAGGGCAACCCCATCGCCCAAGCTAGGGTTAGAGCTCTATGTCAGCCAAGACACTAAGGTTAGGGTTCATGTCGGCCAACCACCATATCGCCCACCATCATCATCTTGGGTAGAGGTGCATATCGGTCACAAGGTCAACAAAGGGTTCACATAGCATATCACCCAAGGCGCAACTCTAGAAGAGGGTATTAGGCAACAACCTCAAAGAGCCACCATCCATAACATCCAAACCCTAACCCTAGGGTAGAAAAGAGATATTGGTCACCACATCATATTGCCCACAAACATCTAGGCCATAGGCTCACCTTTCAAGTCCAAAGGAGAGAAAGGGGTATTGCCACAAACCAGCAACTGAAGTATAACCTATTGAGCAAGGTACTATGTCGGGCAAAGCATAGAATCAGGCAAGCCCTCTCAAGCTCCATGGGAGTTTCCTTGAGCTCCCAAGCTCCCATGCTCGTACCAAATAGGAAGGGGAAAGAAGGTGGCCAAAAAGGAGCACTTGGTTAAGGAGGAAGGGGGCTATATACACCAAGGAAGAGAGAGGCAGCAAAGGAGAGGTGTCATAACCACATAACCCAAGATGCCACTTGCTCATGCACATAAAGCCACTTGTTTCCACCCAAGATACACATGCACGGCCTGGTGATACACTCTAGGATGTGTATCGTGCAGCTGGGTACCTCCCATGGGTGACACACCCTCATGGGCGACACACTCTCAAGCTTCTACCCGATACACTAAAAGACAAGGTAGCATGTGTGACACATATGTGATATAAAGACCATATAAAGATGTTACTCCTCAACTATCAACCAAAAAAGTCACCCCAACTTCCATACACGTCCTAGATGATGCCAAACATAAGGGAGGTGACTCTAGAGCTGATAAATTGCATATTGACCCCTCCACTTTGGGCAATTTGCAATTTGCACCAAAACTAGCACATAGGGCACAAACATCATCCAACTAAGCTCAAACTTGGAACATAGGTCCTCCACAAGATGCCCCACCTCATCATTATCTTTCTAATGGTGCTATATAACTAAAGGCATGATCTTCATGTGACATTTTGCAATATAACCCCTTACTTTGGGTAAATTGCACTTTGGTCCAAAACAAGCAAACATTGCTCAAACAACATCCAAACGGGACCAAATTGGAAACATGAGCTTTCCACATGATATCAAAACATCTTAAGAGATTAGATTAATATTCTAACCACCTTTCATAAGAAAAGCAAAGAGGGTTAGCCAAAAACTTGGGTCAGGGTCCTTACACCTAGGCTCTTGTGGTTACCACAACCAGAGAGGACAATAATTATCAGAGGAAAAAGTTCTCAGTTGTCCTTGTTGTGTTCTGGGAAGCCCCCAATACCCCTCTATTTAAAGTAGAGGCAATGGTCAATGTTCCCAGTTGCTATCTTATACAGGATTAATATGTGGGAGTGGAAAGGACTAGAAGAACTCAAATTTTCGCAACAACTCTGGAAATTGCACAACCTGCGACAATCAAAACAGTCATTTGGAAAAGCCAGGAGGTCGTTTGGCACACGAGACATTCATCTCACACTGCGATATGACCATTTCATAGTTTCTAGTTGTGCACAAATTTGGCAAATCAATTCCCATTAATGTTAGACATTGATTTCCTTGTACAACAAGTATTGCTCAAGTGAAACGAATAGGGAAACAACTAGAACCTTCCCCAACCAAACTAAACCATCTTGCCCATACGAGATGGTCATCTCAGTTCACCCAGACGGTCGTCTAGTGATCCAAGTCGAGCCCATTTGGTCGAGTCAGTTTGTTCCATTTCCAATTTCAACTCACAACCAAACCTGACACCCAGACGACCGTCTCAACACTTGAGACGACCCTCTGGCACTCCAGACGGCCATCTCAAGGGCATTTGACAGTGCTGACAGCCTATTTATTGTCTGAATCAAATGCCTAAACACTTTAGCACTTAATTCAACTATCATTCGAGATCTAAACTCCTCTTCTAGATCAAGACCTATGTGCGTGACCCTATAGGTCCCATATTACATTGGCAGTGAGTGTCCATAACAACTTATGACATCACAAGTAAAGAGTGGTGCCTAGTCACACATCATTGCTACTCAAGTAAATAGAAAAATTAGAGAACAACTTCAACCTACAATCTATGTATGGTGTTGCAGTGTTTGTCTAGTTCCTTTATCACTGATGTCCAGATTGAACTAGAGGCATGGAACACTCACCCTCATTATTATTCAATCCTTTTCTTAAACCAAGAGCAGACTGTTTGAGATATATGTAAGCTCAATATCACATATTGACTCACATGCGCATGGCCATGCTTTTCTCAGTCTCTCTAATCAAGAGGCCTAGGACATCACACTCTAATAGGAGGGACAAATCCCATGTTTATCACTTACAATCAATCCCCATATGTCAAATCCACCCAATCATCACCGTTATAACAACCCATGTTTAAAGACTACACTTTATGGTGTCAAAGTGTACCCAATGATATGTGTTAAGTATAGTGATTTCAGGTATAAGAACCACAACCACCACCATCACTATGAGAGCTGACTATGACTTCCATGATGATGGCTTCCATGTGTCAGTCTCCCAGTGGTTCTATCTGATACACTGTTCTCTAACATGTATATATGTGCTTGGTTTGATATCGCCACATCATGACTAATGAGATTTAGTCATCAACCACCTCACACTCTGATCTTATGTGTCATTGTTATCTATCAAATTTCCACAATGACAACTGATCAGGGACATAATGAGAATATGTATATTTAGTCTTAACATCCGTATGATCTCATCCACAAGGTTAGTAACTTGAATACATACATCATTGAGTAATATAATTCTCCAGACATTTACAATGTTACATCATTATCTCATAATGAATTAAATTGAATAAATTGGAAGCTTTCCTTTTATTCATTATCAAATCATTTTTAAACGATATGCCATTATAATCATCACATGATTGTCTCTCTGGGCATACATAACCAACAATACTATCCTTCAATATAGTGCTCAAGTTATCCTTTGTTGCCCCTTGTTTCATATACTCCTTTTTCCATATATTGGGACTTTGTGTAACATCTTGGTTGACATTTATTTTTCCACTATTAGCTTGATCTTGTTTATCAAATCCTTCCTCATTCTCCAGGTTTAAGAAGTGATTGGTCATGTTGCTATTACTCTACGTCTTCTGCGAGCTGGATTTATCCAATTCCTTCGTCTTCTATTCTATGTATGCCACTTGTTTGCATTTCCATTATTTCCTTGTTGTCCTGCATTGCCTCCTGTAGTTTGCGTCTGATTTCTTGTCTTTGTTTCCTCTCTAGGGAGGCTTGAACTACCTTCCCACATAGTAAGAAAATGACAAGGAATAATTCACAGTCCATAAAGTATTCCTACCCATTGATCACAATGGACGAGACTAACTCTTTCGTGGTATCAATCTTGACTGCTAGCTGTGAATTTGCTCTTGGTTTGACTTACAATGGGTTTATCACCCTTGACTAGTCTACCAAGTGCCAAACTGATGTATTCAAACATTGTTGACACATACATATATAGTGGTAGGTTTAGTACCCAGATCCATGTGACTATGTATTGTGGAAGATCCTCTCTAGGTGTAATGTTGAATGCCATTCCTAGACTGTGATCCCATGCTCAAATAGCTTCCATGGACCTCTAAACATGGTAGTCTCATAGTCTGTTTTGCATGAAAATTGTATGATAAAGTGTCCCAAATTCAAATCGAACACGTCGAATCTCCCAGTCAGTTTCCACATTAATTTCAGTTGATTCCTGAACATCATGTACCCTACGTCCATTCCAAATAATCTAACGATTACAATGTATCTCCAACATCTAGCTAGCTCCTCTTTGTCATCTAAATCAATGGTTTTTGTGTTTTATTCCTCTTCCAGAGTGTGTGATGAATGCATATTCATCATGGAATTCAATTACCATCTTGGGCTCATTTTGACTCAATGCATCCAATTTCATTTACTAAATATCAATATGTGCAAAATTACTTAACTGGTCCAACTATCATTATTTTAACTAAAATTATGATAATTTGATGCAGGTCTTGAAAAGGTTGAACAATCGAACCACTTTGAGTGGGACCCACCTTTCTCATCTTGGGTTTAAACCATTCGGTCTCACCAAACGGTTTCATCCATTCGGTCTCACCAAATAGTTTTGTCCATTCGGTCTCACCAAACGGTTTCATCCATTCGGTCTCACCATTCGGTTTCATCCATACAGTCTTAAGACCGAATGGACATGCTCACCTCAAAACCATTTGGAGCTTAAGCTGTGAGACCATTTGATGAAGCAGAGCCCCGACCATGACCAATTTGAATGGCCACGGTTGTGTTCCTTTGTCTTCGCCACGACCGTGGTGGACCATCCTTAGTGCTTGAACCTTCTCACCTGACCATGACCATGTTGTCATGCCACGGACATGGCGTACCACCACCAGAGCCCAAGTCTTCACCCGCCACACCCGTGCGAGGCAGCACGGCCGTGAGTGTTACAACCCCAATTTTTGGGTTCATTTGGTGAGAAATGTAATTACTCATATTAAAGATATTTGAACAAATAATGATATAATTTGGTTCAAATAAATGGATTTCATTTACAATAGCCTTGATGATTGTGTTGTGGGCTTTATTGGTTATTGGGCCCGAATAACAAGAAAAATCAATTAGTAAATGAATAATTGAATATTTGAAAAAAGAAAGAGGTAGAAACCTCTAGAAGGCAAATAGATGTAATCCAAGGATGGATTTCGTGCCTCTTGGGTTCCAAGGAGTCCAAAGTTGCAAAAAGAAAGAAATAAGAAAATAAAAGATTAATTAAGTATTTATTTAGTAAGAAAGAAATTGAAAATAATGTTACAATGTTGGAAATACGTGGAAAAAGGTATAAGTGGGTTATCCTTGGTGGAATTTCGTATTCCAATGATTCCTAATGATAAAAGGAATACCAATGAGGAAAATAAAAGAAAAATAAAGAGAAATCCTCAAAAAGAGATATTTTAATAAGAAATACACATGATAATGAGAAATAATGCATTTAGATGCATCTAGAAGGATAATGAGTATCCAATAAAAAGGATTTCAAAATAATAGAGTTTCTTGGGGTCCAAGGAGCCCCAATAAAGAGGAAAGAAAGAGAAAATACCAAATTTACAAAATAAAAGGATAATGTGATACCTTTTTAATGAATTATGAGGTATTTTTTAAAAAGGAAATATTTTCTACTAAAAGAAAATCTAATTTCGTGCCAATGGGACAAGAGGCAAGTACCAAGAGAGAAAGTGAGAGGATTTTTGAAATCCTATTTATACAAGAGTATAGTTTATCAAGGAGAAAAATAGGAGAGAGAAGAATTACTTCTCCTTGAAGGAATATGAATCCTTTTGGAAAGGGGCTCTTTGAGTCATGTATAAGCCAACCTAGGGCTTCGTTTCTCACCCCTATATAAGGGGTAAAGCCCTGGTTCTAAGGGAAGAGAGAACCCCACGTTTCTCTACCTTCTTCTTCTTCCAAGTTTTTGTTTGAAACCCTAACCTTGGGAGTAGTTCCATCCCTGGATCAACGAAGAACTGTGGAGCTGTCGTGATGGAGGCGAGGATCTTCCACAACAACCCTGGACCGATTGGTTACCATCTCTGAGCCTGGATCTCACGCGAACCACCTGCAATAGGCTGCACGGCCAGCCGCAATGCGTAGGCTGAGGGTGTTTGAAATAGCTGCCATGGTCGTGAACAGGGGGTGCCCTGTGTGCACCAAAGCAAGGCGGAGATAGGGCAGTGGGTTCCAGTGACGTTCGGGGTCCAGGGAGGTGAGGAAGGCCCGCGCATGGCTACAGGTCGGCGGCCACGTAGGGTTCTTGAGGAGGAAGACGACCAAATGGGCATTGGACCATTTTGCCCCTCCGGGGTGTGAAGAAGTGATGACTTACGTGGGGGTATAAGAGTCATTTCGAAATGTTCCCAAAGCAACAACGTTGCATGGAAAATGAGTGATGTGGCGCACTCTGATTGGTCGGAAAGGTATATCCTTTATTAATTCGTAATTAAATATTGGTAACTCCGATTAGGACAAGTAATATATGAAAATTGATCCTCAGAATGAGAGGAACACAAAGAAATTAGTTTTGAAGCCTGATTCTGATTGAAATTCAAAAGGTAGTGTAAGTTATCAACTTTAATGAATTAAAGATTAAGAAACCCTATTTTGAAATAAATAATGTGTTTAATAGGGTTTAATGGATGATTAAAGTTGGTATGAACCTGTTAATGATAAAAAGGAACATTAAGATAAAAAAGAATGAACCTTGCACGTAATTAGTTTAATTTATAGTTTCATGTGCAAAAATGTGCTTTAATAGGCCTTGAAACCCTAATATTAGTAGATGGGATTCTTAAAGGCTTTAATTATTCAAAACTATGAATAAAGCTAAGATATGATGTTTTCTATTCTATTTCGAGAATAAAGATTCCTAATTATGGGTAAATACCCTTAATATAGTAATTAGAGTTTTCTAATGAATAAAAGGTGGATTTAATGATATATAGAGTTCATTTGTGAGTTAGACCATAATGAACTATGAATTAATGATAAATGCGCATAATGACCCTATCATGGATTAAAAGGATAAAAATAGTAGCTTTAATGTAAAAGAAGCTTAATGAAATTAATTGATGGTTAATGGTGCCTTTAAATCCAGAAATAGGGTTATATGTTGTTAAGATAACCTTAATATTGAAGAATATATAAGATAATAAGGGCTTATGAGTAATGGTATAAAATTAGGGTTTAAAATAGTAAAAGATGAAGGGAAACCCTAATTGAAATCAAAACCCTAAAAGTGAACTAGAAACCCTAGGAAGCGAGCTAGGTTTAATAGATCTTGATGACATGAGTAATAAAAAAGGGAATTGCATGATTATTTCAGGATCTTGTTGAAAGTGCTTGCTTGCTTGGATTCTTATTTGCATGGATATTTCTTTCAAATCATTAGATCAGGTATGTGGTTACGCTTATGAATATTCCGAGTTAGTTTTCTGAGGGTTTGTCGAGGTTTTATCGGTTGCTTGAAATTAACTGTTGGATGCTTTTATTTCATGCAACTATAGAGTGACTGTGGCTATCACTATAACTGTATACATATAACTGGCTTAGATCCGGGTCCACCCATGTGGCTATGCAAAGGCTAAAAAGGATAACCTAGAGCAAGGTCTAGGCTATCATGAGTTAGAAACTGGGCTACACATGTGTAATGCCATGAGACTCTTAGCATGCCATGAGTTAAGGAGTGGGCTACCTACGGGTAGTGCTATGTGACTCAACCCTAGAAACTGATTCACCTGTTTGGTGGGATCATGAGGGGTATAATGGAGATAAGATATACATGGATCGCACAGTTATATTTGAAATGTAAAATTGTTTGTTAAATGGTAATTGGCTGCAATACATTGTTATCATAGTTGCACGATTATTGTTTCCCCCACATACCAGCTTTGGCTGACCGACGTTTTGTTTGTCGGTGTTTTAGGTACAAGCCAAAAGAACAAATAGTAAATCATCATATTGTGAAATACATGAAGTAAAATACAAGGAGGATTAGTTAGAGTAGATTTCATATGTGGATAGAAGATTAGAGATCCAAGTTTTCAAAAGGTATGTAAAAGTTTATTTTTCTTACAGCTTTCCAGTTTAGTATGTTAACATTTAATAATTGTTCTTGGTTAATTGTCGAACCTTTGATCCAGAAGTTATGGGTGTGGCTTCGACCTCTCAATCTCCCTTAATTGGGGGTTATCAAAAGGTGGGGTCGTAACAGTGAGGCATCAGGCTCACCATGACTGTGTTGTCTCAACACGACCGTGGCGTGTCGTCCCGTACCTAGCACCTCTCTTCCCTCCATTTCTTGCCTACAAACTCTACCAGCTACAACACCGACAACCACCACACCCCCACGACCGCATCACCTATAACCCGACAGAGCAGCCCAGCCACCACACCTCCACCAACACCAGTACCTCTCTTCCCTCCGCCTCCCACCTACAACAACCACATCGGGCACCCTTGCTACCTTCCTCAGTGCCAGATACACCAACAACAGCATCGACGCCTCCGCTTCCTTTTCCATCCAGCAGCCACACCACACCAAAGCACCTCGCTACTCTGCCCACGCCACCACCAACCAAACGGTCTCAAACCATTTGACGTTGCTGATCGGTTGATCACCCAAACCTGTGCGAGACCGATAGGCTGATTGCAAGACTGGTTGCCCATCAGAAGTGCAGACCGTTTGGTCACTTGCGTGAAGACCGAATGAAGGCTATCAAGACCGTTTGAGGAGATCATCACGAGACCGTTTGATAAATGCTGTCCGTTTGGAGAAAATAGCATGCAAGACCGAATGAAATCACATGAAGACCGTTTGCTTGAGTGTCTTGCGTGAAGACCGTTTGAGTGGCTGAAGTGAAGACCGTATAAAGCAGCAAACCATTTGATAAGCATCCAATTTATAGACCGTTTGCTATACAATGCAAACCATTTGATAAAGTATAGCATACCAGACCATTTTCTCAAGTGCAAGACCATTTGGTCTATACAAAGCAAGACCATTTGGTCATATTTTAGTAAACCGTTTGGGCACATTACTTAGCAAACCATATGAAGTTAAATACCCCAAGACCGTTTGGAGGCCAATATCGCAGGACTGTTTGGTCAGATTTTAACCAAACCGTTTGGACTCACACCAAAAGCATGAGGGCCAGATCTATGCCTATAAATAGGACCAACAGAGTCCTTATTTGGGCATCGGTTCTAAGACGCCGGCAGGATGCCTGTACACAGGTCCGAACTAGATCCAGTTCCATCCACGCCAATTTCACTCCACCTACTTCCCGTGTTGCAATCAAGGAGACCGAGAAGAAAAGGAAGACAGAGCAAGGGAGACTGTCTGGTCTGTCTTGGCATCTCCCGTTTCGTGTCCAAATATGACCCGACATGATGTAGAAGACTGCATCATCTTCACCGAGCTGCGACTACCTTCTGCTACATGCTCATGGCAGATTTGTCTTTCTTTCTCATTCTTCTTGTTTCTTGCATCATGAGCGAGTAGTTCCTTTTCACTGGGGTGTGGGGACTAGCCTCGTTGCCCATGCAAGCATGTTCTTTTGTTAAGCATTCCATGACAATGTATATAACTTTTCATTTCATTGTTAATTGGTATGTTTGTAGTTGATTATCTACTTGCTTTCATCTTGTTCTTCCCTATATTGTGAAATCTTCTATATGTAGGGTGGAATGACGATTTACAATGTTTGAATCATTGATTAGAAATAAGATAGGATTCCTTGAGGTATTAAGTGCATGATCCGCAAAGGGGATGGGCCATCTAACCTTCGGTGACACTTCTGTGGCCTAAACATCCCTCCGGGAGGGCCACAGCCTCAGTTGGATTTTGTATCATCTTTATTTATTGTCGATGTTTGTTTGTAGATCAAACATCTACTTGCTTATCGATTAGCATGGTTGACACATTGACTAGAAATAGAATGTGTTTAAGTGAATGATCTGCGAGGGGATGAGCCATCTAACCTACGATGACGCTTCTGTGGTCTAAACATCCCTCAGGGAGGACCACAACCTTAGTTGGATTTATATATCTTTAGAGCTGTAAGTATGTGATCCAGAGGATGACAAGTCATATGATGCCTAAGGTGACACTTACGCAAACCTAACACACATATGGGGGGTTTTGCAATAGCTCTATTTGGAAAGTTATATATTGCCTGGATGTTTGATGTTCGAACGTGTTTGCATGTGTAGTGGTGGTGAAACCTGATACCATACTAGCGATTCCATATCATTGATCTAAATCCAACTTTAATTCAACTTTTATTTTCTTGCAAATTAGTTTAATTAAAATCAAATCAACCAATCATTTTAAACATTAGTCTTAACTCGAACTAGACTAGACTGACAAGGATTCTTAAAAAACATTGTACTTTGGGTTCGATCCTTAACTATACTGTGATAAGACTCGTCTGCTTGCGGGTGGTATTATTGCACATTGTTTTTGGTAAAAGCTTGGGGATTTCAAACTTGAGTGAGTTTGTTAGTGCGATAAAATCCCACGTCAAATTCTGGCACTGTTGCCGGGGACAACGGAATCAGTTAGTTAAATCTAGTTCTCTTAAGACTAATCTAGGATTTTGCTTTTTCTTTTTGAAACAATCGACCATATACTTGAATTTGACTCTACTTCGTGGCTCTCACTTTCGAAATCTTTCTATTTTAGGTACAACCCAAAGCATAGTGCATGTACCGTTCAGACAGCCCCAGACTAACACCGAGCTTTGATCCCGAGATAGACATAAATTTTCATCGTCAGATCAGAGAAAATCAAGCAAGGATGGCCCAGGAAGAGGAAGTAACCCGAAGGGTGGCTCAAGCCATCAATGTACAAAGAGAATGGTTCATGCAAGAAGCCAGAGCCGCAGTTCAAGAAGAAATCCTAGCAATACAGGCAGCAACACAAGCAGTTGAACTACAAAAAGATCTTAGAGAATTATCAATCTCGAAACTTGTAAATGTTCATCATCTAGTACAACCTCCTCCCATCAATGCTGCCAATTTTGAGATTAGGGCACATTGGATCACTTTGCTTCAAAACAACCCTTTCTATGGCAAACAAGGAGAGGATAGTCAGGAGCATCTTTTGAGTTTTATTGATCTATGTGCTATGACAAACCAAAATGGAGTATCCGATGATGCCATTCGACTCCGTCTCTTCAAATATTCCCTTGCTGATGGAGCCATAAGTTGGTACAATTCATTGCAAAGTGAAATACCCATCATCACCTGGGAACAAATTCAAAACGTGTTTCTAGAAAAGTTCTACCCTCCATCCCTCACCTATGAAATTAGAGGGCGAATAACAAATTTCACCCAAGTCTCTGGAGAAACTCTTGCTGAAGCATGGGATAGATACAAAGAGCTTCTACGCAAGTGTCCACACCATGGAATTCCTAAGAATCAACTCATCAAAATTTTCTATAGGGGTGTGGATGATGATATCAAGATATTCTTAGACTTCTCATCTGGAGGAAACTTCATGCGTCAAAGTTATGACAGCGCATGGAGGGTCATCACCCTTGGAGCAGAAAATCAAGCCAATTGGGGTAGATATGTAGGTAAGGGAGTATTGAAAGTGGCTATGGCTGAAGCTACTCCTGAGTACAAGTCTATCGCTAAAACCCTAAAACTCTTAGTTGCCAAGCAAGACCATTTTGAATCATCTCTTATTGCAATTGGAAGAGGACATTCGCCTGCTCAACAACAAGAACAGATCAAGACTGCTTCTCTGTTCTGTGAAGCATGTAAAGGAACTGATCATTCCACTTTAGTATGCAATGTTCTTTACGAAGTTTTCCTAAGAAACATATGTGGACAAGGAGATAATAGTCAAATGGAAAATCTTAATGCTGTTAATGCCATCCCTGGTCAAGGTTATTACAATTCAAATCAGAATAGGAACCGTCTAGGGTTTCAATATGGAAATCCTTCTGGAGCAGTAAACTCGCATCAATTTAGTTCGAACAATAAACCACGAGGCCCACCAGGATTCCAGCATAATCAACAATAGAATTTTGGAAATCAAGGAAATTTCAAGGGAAACGTTCAGAATAGGAACTTTAATAACTATCAAAATAGTTCTCAGTACCAGAATCTTAATCAACCTCAAGGACAACAAGCTGTTCCCTTCTCACCTGATGACAAATTGACAACCATTGAGAAGATGTTACAGTCATAATAGAATATGATAGATAACAAACAAACCTTGATAGCTAACCAACAAGCACATCAGAAAGCTATTGAATCTCAACTAGCTCAACTTGCCGCTAGCATAAAGCCACCTGTTGGAGCATTTGCGGGCCAGCCCGAGAATAATACTAAGCACCCAGAACAATTGAAGGCTGTCACAACCAGGCCAGGTAAGGATTATTCTGATCCTCCTGTCAAGCCACCTATGGTTATTACAAATGAGGATGAGCCTGTGATCATTCAAGACAACAACACCAGAGTCTCAACCAGAAGAACCAGTAACTACTGATAAGACAGATAAGGAAAGTCTTGAGAAACCTATTGATGAAGAAACTGAAACACCAGAACCTGATATTCCTATATACAAGCCTCGTATACCGTTCCCTACTCATTTAAGGCAAACAAAGTTGGATACTCGGTTCAATAAGTTTAAAGAAGCTATGAAGAAACTTCATGTTGATATACCCTTTTTGAATGTGCTGGATGAGATACCAGCTTGGACAAAGTACTTAAAGTCACTCCTGACCAGGAAATATATAACTGAAGAATACAAGACAGTTAAGTTAGCTAAAACCACTTTGGATATCATCCAGAATAAGATGCAAAAGAAGCAGAAAGATCCAAGATCTTTTGTGATTTCCTGCCATATTGGCAATTCTTCATGCAAGAAAGGACTGGAAGATCTTGGTGCTAGCATCTCCATCATGCCACTCAGCCTTTGCAAAAGGCTAGGGTTTGCTGAACTTCTTCCAACTGGCATGACCATACAACTCACAAACAATTCGATAAAACACCCGTTAGGAATTATTGAGGATGTACCTGTCAAGGTAGGAAAAGATTCCTATGTTTCGTGTGACTTTGTCATCATGGACATAAAAGAGGACGCCAGATATCCCCTCATCTTTGGATGCTCGTTCTTTGCCACTGTAAGAGTTCTAATTGATGTTGAAGCAGGAACCTTACTGCTTAGATTAGGCAAGGAAACTCTCAAATTTAAAGTTTTTGAAAGCATGAGAAGACCAAGTATGCAAGAAGAAGTCTATCTGATTGACTGCATAGAGCAGATGTCACTTCTGACTCAAGAGAATCATGAATCAAATGATCCATTAGAAGTCACTCTAATGGATCGATCAATTGATGAACCTATGGACGAACAAGTAAAGGATTGCATCGAATCCCTCGAATCGGAAAAAGAAGATGTTAAGGCCACTTGTGAGGAACTCAAAGCTGAGGAAGCTACTGAAGAAACATGCAAAAAACTAGAAGCCCCCAAAATGAAGCCCCTTCCTGAGGGACTAAAGTATGTGTTTTTGGATTACCTCAAGGTTTGTCCAGTAATAATAAATTTCGATCTTATGACCGAACAAGCAGATAAACTCCTGAAAGAATTGAAGGAGAGGAAGAAAGGGATTGGATACAAAATGAATGACCTCACTAGGGTTAGTCAAGCGCTGTGTATGCACAAGATCCCTATGATGGAAGATCACAAACCAACTATTGAACATCAATGGAAACTGAATCCAAATATGAAGGAGGTAGTCCATAAAGAGGTCATTAAACTGCTCACTGCTGGAATTATCTATCTGATATCAGACTCACCATGGGTGAGCCCAGTGCATGTAGTCCTGAAGAAAGGTGGAACAACTGTGATATGAAATGAAAACAATGAACTCATCCCCACTCGAATAGTCACAGGGTGGATGATGTGCATTGATTATAGGAAGTTAAACAAGGCAACTCGAAAGGATCATTTTCCAATGCCCTTTCTTGATCAAGTATTAGAGCAGCTGGCTCATCAAGAATACTTCTGTTACCTCGATGGGTACTTTGGATTCTATCAAATACCCATACATCTAGATGACCAAGAGAAAACCACCTTCACTTGCCCATTCAGAACATACACACTTAGAAGAATACCGTTTGGCCTCTGTAACACACCTATAACTTTCCAGCGTTGCATGGCTGCCATATTCGTCGGTCTAACCGAAACAATTATGGAAGTTTTCATGGACGATTTTTCTATATACGGAGATTCTTTAGACTCATGTCTAAAACACCTCTCCCTTATTCTCAAACGTTGTGAAGAAGCACATCTCGTACTAAATTGGGAGAAGTGTCACTTTATGGTAAGGGAAGACATTGTCCTCGGCCATAGGGTCATTAATCGATGAATTGAAGTAGATAAAGCCAAGATTGAAGTGATATCCAAGCTCTCCATCCCTATCAATGTAAAGGAAGTTAGAGCATTCCTTGGTCATGCAGGATTCTATAGACGGTTTATAAAGGACTTTTCAGAGATAACCAAGCCTATGACAAACTTGTTACTAAAGGATGCTAAATTCAATTTTGACGAAGAATGTGTTAAAAGTTTCAACAAACTGAAACGTGCCCTTACCACTACACCCATCATCAGAGCTCCCGATTGGGACCACCCTTTTGAAATTATGTGTGATGCAAGCGATTATGATGTGGGTGCTGTCTTGGGCCAATGCATAGAAAAGAAACATTATGTGATCTACTATGCATCGAAGACCCTCGATGAAGCTCAGAGGAATTATGCTACTACCGAGAAAGAACTTCTGGCAGTTGTGTATGCCTTGAAAAATTCAGATCCTACCTTATTGGTTCAAAGGTCATTATCTACACAGATCACACTGCCATTCGTTACCTTCTGACAAAGAAAGATGCAAAACCTAGGTTAATAAGATGAATTCTCCTCTTGCAAGAATTTGATCTAGAAATACGAGATAAAAAGGGTACAGAGAATGTGGTATAAGACCACATCAGTCGCATCCACACTCTAGATACAGAGAAGATCCCAATTAATGATTCCCTTCCAGATGACCAACTAATGAAGGTCTCAGAAGCCACACCGTGGTACTCAGATTATGTGAACTACCTTGCTGTTGGGTTTATTCATCCTCAATGCACCGGGAATGCGCTGAAGAAATTTATGCATGATGTGAAATAATACTACTGGGATGATCCGTACCTTTTCAAACTATGTGCTGATGGTCTATATAGACGGTGTATTGCTGAGGAAGAAGCTCAACTTATCTTGGAGCAATGTCACTCATGGCCAGTTGGAGGACATATGAGCTCTAAAAAGACTTCCTTGAAGGTTTTGCAATGTGGTTTCTTTTGGCCAACCATATCAAAATATTCCCATGACTTTGTCTTATCATGTGACAAATGTCAAAGATCAAGCAACATAACAAAGAGAAATGAGATGCCGCTAAACCTGTGGTAAGAAGTAGAGATATTTGATGTTTGGGGGGTGGACTACATGGGTCCATTCCCATCTTCTCATGGATTTTCATACATCCTAGTGGCGATGGACTACGTCTCAAAATGGGTTGAAGCCATACCAATCATCACTAGTGATTTCAAACCCATTATCAAGATGTTCAAAGATATTATTTTCCCCCGATTCGGTGTCCCACACACTGTGATATCCAACAGAGGTTCCCATTTTCTTGAAAGAAGCTTTGAAGCATTGCTAAGAAAGTATGGTGTTACTCACAAGGTAGCCTCACCTTACCATCCACAGACAAGTGGACAGGTGGAGGTTTCTAATCGTCAACTCAAGGGTATCTTGGAAAAGATAGTAGGCCACAATCGGAAAGATTGGTCAGTGAAAATCAACGACGCATTATGGGCCTATCGAACTGCTTATAAAACTCTCCTCGGGACTACACCTTTTCGATTAATATATGGAAAGGCTTTCCACCTACCAGTCGAACTGGAACACAAGGCATGGTAGGCAATAAAACAACTGAATTTTGATATGAAAGAAGCAGGCCAAGGCAGGATTCTACAACTCCAAGAGCTGGACTAACTCAGGATGATAGCTTATGAGAATGCATGAATCTACAAAGAACACACCAAACTTTGGCATGATGGTCATTTGAAAAGAAAAGACATACAAGTGGGAGACCAAGTTCTGCTATTCAACTCAAGGTTGAAGTTATTCCTAGGGAAACTCCACTCTCGCTGGTCTAGACCGTACATTGTCAAAAACATCTCCCCACATGGTGCTTTCTCTTTATGGAGTGAAAAGTCGGGTGAATTCGTGGCAAATGGTCTACATTTGAAAAGATATTTCACCACAGCCGACATAAGCACCGAATTAATAATAGATCTCTCCAATCCAAAGGAACCACCATGCAGTTGAAGATATCACGTCGAGCCATTGATGTAAAACAAAGGCACTTGTCGGGAGACAACCCGATAAATAAAATTCGTTTTAACTTTGAATCAGAATTTTTTCTCAATTTTGTTTTTACTTTTCAGATAATTTTGCACCAAATAAGAATCACATCGCGAGATGCTATTTTGAGTTCTGATTAATCTTCATTTTTTGAGATTTTCAGATGGAGGATGCACGCTGATTGGAATGCAACCACATCTAGTGGTCCAAATGGCATGAACTTCCCCCTCCATCTCGGATTTAAAGTTTGCTCGGGATGAGCAAATTTCTAAGTTCAGGGTGGAGGGTGGGTGGTACGTATCTTACTTTCCACCTTCACCCATCTAAATCAAACTTAAGATTTCATCGTCGCATTTTTGACCTAAATTTTCATCGTCAAAATTTTAAAGTTTTCAAAAGAAATTTGAACAGATACTGGATGAATTTTTGACCATTTTTTATTTCTTTATGCATTTTGAATGACTATACCTCCCTTATTCAAAACAGATCCTCAAAAGGACCTTCTTCTGAAAACTAGCCTTTTGATTGAAATCATCTTGTGAAGCTTATGATTCCTAACATCATGATACTTATGCAAAAATGACAAGTGTCTGTCAAACTGATAGGGATCAAACATGTCATGCTTCCTAATTGACTAGTGGAATAGTCACATGGAATTCCCACCAGATCCTCATCAAGTCATTACCTGAGTAGAGTACGATAAAGAGAAAGACCCAATGCACATAATTGTAAATCAAGTTGCATTCTGATCTAAACTCTCTTCTATACTTCTTCTATCATATTTTTACCCCTCCATCCATAAAAAAAAACAAAATAGAAAAAATAGTGCCAAACCCTAAGTTTGGGGTGGCACACCACTTCCCCCTATTTATCCGCTTCTTCCATACCCCTCACAAATTAATAGGGGCATACCACAAAAAAAAATGCAATCTTGAGTCGAATAGAGGAGAGATTTGCAAACAAAAAGATACTAAAGTACACACAAAAAGAAATGCAATCTCGATTCGAATAGAGGAGAGATTCACACAAAAATGCAATAAATGAAATTGCAAAAATAATAAAAATCTCGAGTCGAATAGAGGAGAGATTTACTTCTTCCTTCCATACCACCCTTCACTCCATTTTCTACCTAAAGGCACAATAAAAGCCTTCTATCCCCTAAAAAAACACCAGTGTCAGATCGAATGCACACTTGTCATTTTGCGAGTATCTCTAGACTCTTACAAAACTCTTTGACATGCTTGTTGTTAGAAAAAGTGAAGAGGAAGTGATATTGGAAAACAAACTCAGGAACGAAGATATGGTAAGATGTGTTTAGTGGTCCTAGGAGGTTGAAATACTGAGTCATACTGAGCAGAAAGAAAACAATCGTGATGTGAAGATGAGGCAATCACATGACAAAAAAGTATTCATTTGGCGACTATTTCAGATTTTGTGTTACTCGAGGATGAGCAACGTTTAAGTTTGGGGTATTTTGATGAATGCATATTCATCATGGAATTCAATTACCATCTTGGGCTCATTTTGACTCAATGCATCCAATTTCATTTACTAAATATCAATGTGTAAAATTACTTAACTGGTCCAACTATCATGATTTTAACTAAAATTATGATAATTTGATGCAGGTCTTGACAAGGTTGAACAAGCGAACCATTTTGAGTGGGACCCACCTTTCTCATCCTGGGTTTCAACCATTCGGTCTCACCAAACAGTTTCATCCATTCGGTCTCACCAAATGGTTTCGTCCATTCGGTCTCACCAAATGGTTTCATCCATTCTGTCTCACCATTTGGTTTCATCCATATGGACTCAAGACCGAATGGACATGCTCACTTCAAAACCGTTTGGAGCTTAAGTTGCGAGACCGTTTGATAAAGTAGAGCCCTGACCACGACCGTTTTGAATGGTCACGACCATGTTCCTTTGTCTTCGCCATGACCGTGTGGTGAAGCCATGACCGTGGTGGACCATCCTTAGTGCCTGAAACTTCTCACCCGACCATGATCGTGTTGTCACGCCACGGCCGTGGCACACCACCATCAGAACCCAAGTCTTCACCCGCCACGCCCGTGCGAGGTAGCATGGCTGTGAGGCAGCAGCCTCACCATGACCGTTTTGTCTCAACACGGCCATGGTGCGTCGTCCCCTACCTCCCACCTCTCTTCCCTCTATTTCCTGCCTACAAGCTCTACCAGCTATAACACCGGCAGCCACCACACCCCCACGACCGCAGCACATGCAGCCCGACAGAGCATCCCAGCCACCACGCCTTTGCCAACGCCATCACCTCTCTTCCCTCTACCACCCACCTACAACAACCAGGTCGGGTGCCCTTACTACCTTCCTCAGCGCCGGACACACCACTAGCAGCATCGATGCCTCCACTACCTTCTCCATCCAGCAGCCATGCCGCACCAAAGCACCTCGGTACTCTGCCCACACCACCACCAACCAAATGGTCTCAAACCATTTGACGTTGTTGGTCGTTTGATCACCTAGACCTATGCGAGACCGATAGGCTAATCGCAAGACAGGTTGCCCATCAGAACTGCAGACCGTTTGGTCACTTGCGTGAAGACTGAATGAAGGCTATCAAGACCGTTTGAGGAGATCATTGTGAGACCGTTTGATAAATGCAGACTGTTTGGAGAAAATAGCATGCAAGACCAAATGAAATAACGTGAAGACCGTTTGCTTGAGTGGCTTGCGTGAAGACCGTTTGAGTGGCTGAAGTGAAGACCGTATAAAGTAGAAAACCATTTGATAAGCATCCGGTTTACAGATCGTTTGCTATACAATGCAAACCGTTTGATAAAGTATAGCATACCAGACCATTTGCTCAAGTGTAAGACCGTTTGGTCTATACAAAGCAAGACCGTTTGGTCATATTTTAGTAAACCATTTGGGCACATTACTTAGCAAACCGTATGAAGTTAAATACCCCAAGACTGTTTGGAGGCCAATATCTCAGGACTGTTTGGTAATATTTTAACCAAACTATTTGGACTCACACCAAAAGCATGAGGGCCAGATCTATGCCTATAAATAGGACCAGTAGGGTCCCCATTTGGGCATCGGTTCTGGGATGCCAACAGGCTTCCTGTACACAGGTCCAAACCCGATCCAGTTCCATCCATGCCAGTTTCACTCCACCTACTGCCCGTGTTGCAATCAAGGAGACTGAGAAGAGAAGGAAGACGGAGCTAGAGAGACTGTCCGGTGTGTCTTGGCATCTCTCATTTCACGTCCAGATCTGCTCTGACACGAAGTAGAAGACTGTATCATCTTCACCGAACTGCGACTACCTTCTGCTACGTGCTCATAGCGAATTTCTCTTTCTTTCTCATTCTTCTTGTTTCTCACATCATGAGCGAGTAGTTCCTTTTTGCTGGGGTGCGGGGACTAGCCCCGCTACTCATGTAAGCATGTTCTTTTGTTACACATTCCATGTCAATGTATATAAATTTTCATTTCGTTGTTAATTGGTATGTTTGTAGTTGATTATCTACTTGCTTTCATCTTGTTCTTCCCTATATTGTGAAATATTCTATATGTAGGGTGGAATGGCAGTTTATAAAGTTCAAATCCTTGATTTGAAATAAGATAGGGTTCCTTGAGGTAGTAAGTGCATGATCCATAAAGGGGACGAGCCATCTAACCTTCAGTGACACTTCTGTGGCCTAAACATCCCTCCGGGAGGGCCACAACCTCAGTTGGATTTTGTATCGTCTTTGTTTATCGTCGATGTTTGTTTGTAGATCAAACACCTGCTTGCTTATCAATTAGCATGGTTGACACCTTGACTAGAAATAGAATGGGTTTCCTTAAGGTTGTAAGTGAATGATCCGCGAGGGGACGAGCCATCTAACCTACGGTGACACTTCTGTGATCTAAATATCCCTCAGGGAGGACCACAACCTTAGTTGGATTTCTGTATCTTTGGAGCCGTAAGTATGTGCTCCGGAGGGTGACGAGTCATCTGATGCCTAAGGTGACACTTACATGAACCTAACACCCGTATGGGGGGTTTTGCAGCAGCTCTATTTGGATAGTTATATCTTGCCTGGATGTTTGACGTTCGGACGTGTTTGCATGTGTAGTGGTGGTGAAACCCGATACCATCCCAACGATTCCATATCATTGATCTAAATCCAACTTTAATTCAGCTTTTACTTTCTTACAAATTAGTTTAATCAAACTCAAATCAACCAATTGTTTTAAACATTAGTATTAACTCGAACTAGACTAGACTGACAAGGATTCTTAAAAAACGTTGTCCTTTGGGTTCGATCCTTAACTATACTGCGATAAGACTCATCCGCTTGTGGGTGGTATTATTGCACATTGGTTTTGGTAAAAGCTCAGGGATTTCAACCCTGAGTGAGTTTGTTAGTGCGATAAAATCCCACATCAGTGTGCTTTTCCATTCCTTTATATATAAAGGGCACACATATTTATATATAGGGTGTGCGTTTTCCACCCAATGCTATATTTTTGAGAGTTTGGTTGTGTGTGATTATCTATCAGGTTTTGGGTTATGCAACCTAACTGCCGTTGTCTTTGTATTTGCAATACTACTGTGTTTATCTCACCTACATACTATTTGTTGGAATTTTTGATGGGTTTTATGCCCTAATCTATTTGATTATGCTTAGGTGAGCATATTGACATTTGCTTAAATGGCAAGTAGATCTTTTGAAAATCTTAATATTGTTCTCTTTGATATCACACTTTTATGTCCTCCTTTCCCTCTTTGAATGGAAGTATTGTTATTGTTTTCCTTTTTCAATATACTGACAAATTTCCATTTATGCACATATCAACTTTTATGTTGACTATTTTCACCTTTCTTGTTTTGTGGAGTATGCTTCAAACCCCTTAGGTGAAGAAGTCTTGCAAAGGATGACCATGTTGACCATGGCTTGCCACGTGTATCTATTATGTGGGAGATAGACTCAAAATAGTCTAGACTACCCTCTTATTAGTTGTATGGTTCATACTTTCATGTATCCCCATGTGGATGAACAATCATGTATCTTGTAAAGTTGTAAATAGTCAACATATTGTATTCCATTTCTCTACTTTGGTTTTTATGATATCCACATTTGGAAAAATAAAGTATTAGTTCTTCATTCACTACACAAATTTGGTGTGTGTTTACATATGGATGGTAACTCTTATCTGATTTAGTAAGGAATGGATTCCCTCTCGGGTCCCACTCCTTACACTGCCCCAATCACTCGACAAAGAACCCAATCAATGGGTTAGAGTCTCTCACTACTTTTTGCCATATCTAGTTGTTTACAATTGATCCATTAACCATCTAGCCAATTGAATGGGGATCAAATTGCCTCTTGAAGTGTATTCTATGATATGTTTGACCTATATAATGAACAAAATGATACCAAAATGTCAACTTATCATTGTTGCAGGTATTAGAAACCCTAAAGTGGTGTCAATGAAGTTCATTTAGGAGTTCATCATGTATTTTCATTAAATTCTCAATCATTCACCCTGGACTACATGAAATATAGAAGTTATGTATCAACCATATAAAATATAAAGAACAATAATGTTGGTTTCCACTCCAGATGATCAAAACAAATGTGACTATTTGGGTGTCCCAATGTTGGTAAGTAATCATCCCAAAAACAATTCAATAGTGAAAGACATTAAAAAGTGGCTAAAAGTGACATTCATTCACATCTCAAGTTGCAAAGGATATCACATAAGTTATTTAGAATTCTCTATAAAAATATTTGATAAAATTTCTAGAAATATTCACAAGTGCATGTTTCATATACAATCATGTCTACATCAAATACACCCATGAAAACCCCAAACTGCCAATACATGAACAACTATATGTATAATAGGCATATGGACTTTACCTAGCTATGAAGTCATATATATACAATTAGGATGAGGAGTGTATGATTTGGCTTTAGGACCTAAACTGTTGCACGGGTTGATTAACCACTGTCTAAGTGATAAGATGTGATAATAAACAAATCAACATAATTTCATATTCTTTACTAGTATTATAAAAATATATGATTCAATATGTTCATTAAGGATGCATCATATTTATTTCTAGAATGATACATGGAAAAATGGAATCATGTATTATGTACATAAGAATAAAATTAATAGGAACTGTATAAGACAAACATGTTTGTCTTTTGATAAATTTTCCCCAAATCTATCGAACTTCTATCTATCAAGTAGAAATTGTCACAATGTGCTCTTGTGCACAAATCACCATCTATGCCTTAGGGTTTAGCTAAACACCCTAAGAAAACTAACTCAGTCACGTCTTCCACAGGGCTAGGTAGGAGCCTATAGCATCACTACCTTCTGATTCCCTTTTATTGGTACAAGGGTGGGTTGTACCTCATCACATATCACATATTGCATATGACAAATCTTATTTCACTTAATTCACATGGACCTTTATCCCATGGCTCTGTCTTTCTTAATATCAACAAGATATCTTAGTCTTAATCCCCCCTACATGGGCTCCCATAACCTATCAAATATTGGTCATCAGGATCTAGTCTGCTTCAAGTCAACCTCTTAATGGATATGACCCATTCAAGATCATACATGTTCACCCTTCCTAATATGGAAACTGGGGACATTTCACAATATTCATAGGACCTAATAATCACATTCACCTAAAAAGCATTAATAATGTTTGTTGTAGTATGCCTTTAAGAATCAATTCATTATTGTTTCTCATATTTTCATAAGGCAATTTCAATGTAGTTTTCACCATTTTCCATCAGTTTAGATACTTCCCATAAAAAATGTGAGAATCAATAAAAAATATTAATAAATTTCATCCATTTAATATCATAGAGCCATTTAAAGTAGATTCTATTATGGAATATGCACAAAATCCATAATAAACCACTGTTATGTCAAATTTCCTATATATGCAAGAATTGAGGCTAAAGAGGGTGAATTTGTGTGAATATGATTCATCAAAAAAATATATAGTCACTTAGAATATGTAGATTATCATTAAGGTTCATTAAAACTCACGTTGAACTTCCAAACTGAACATATGATTTTCAGAAAAATAGTCTCCAGATATCCATGCTATCATAAGGAGACTATTTTGGGAAGAAATGAAGAAAAACAATGCATATGATCCAAATTTAGGGAATAATTGTATGGAGGGTTAAGAAGATATTTAAGGTGATTTAAATAAGGAAATAAAAAAAATGACAAAAAAGTTTAGATCTAATCAAAGCAGGATATGACATTGACTAGAAATCTCACAAAACCCCTTATATTCCTCCACAAATATTGTCTTTAGGGAAAATTTCATGGGGGAAGGATATTGGAGGTGAAGAACAATTAAATTCCTCCAAAAATATCTTCTCTAGGTATAATTCATGGGGGAGGGGTATTGACGGTGATAAAGAACAATCCTTGAACTCCTCCAAAAACATCTTCTCTTGGGAAAATTTCATGGGGGAGGGGTATTGATAATGAACAACATGGTTTCAAAGTTCTAGAGTAAAAAGGAACCAATTGGAGTTATATACATTTATTCTAATTTCACGTGTTAATATATTTATAATCTCTATTTAACTAACTATTAGTCAGCAAACTACTAGGGCCGATGGGGCTACTTCAATTGAATCTGGTGTTAAAGTGGAAAGTTGGATCTGTGACCTGACAACTTGGTCCAACTTGTTAAGAAGTCGAACAATCTTTGGGTACGACCTTCTGATAAGTTGGCCACCATGGGTCACCTCAATTAATGACATTGGTCGATGGGGCACTCTTACCTCCAAGAACGGTCCAAATTGTCCAAATTCATCCAACTATCAATCCAAGTTGAACAAAGACAATTCCAAGTCTTAGAAATTATATTTTAACCTACTAAATGATGTTTTGATTCCTTTAATATATATACTCTTATGTAAACTCTCAACATATTATATTTTTCATTTATATCAAGATAAATGTGTATTTCTCTAACCCCTTTCTTTTAATATTATCATGTGATCTTAATGTATAGTACTTTAGTCATCCATACATATTAAATTTGAAACCAAAAAGAATAATTCACAAATTATCTTTAGTAAAACTAGTAGGACATCATACTTTCATATAACACAATGAAGTTTTAGTGATATGGATTACTTGTAAATATCAATATTTTTCTAAATTAGATATTTTGTTATTACATAAATTTTTTCACATTACTTTCCATTACACAATTGGGGTTCATATAAACTCAGCTGAGTAGAAAATTAAACAATAAGTATGGACGTTAATATAAGGTTATCTTTAACTAGATACTGGTGATGAATGTACGCTCAACCTAGTTTAGTCATAATTTTAGATACCTATATTTAGTTTAATTAGGAATATACAAATTTTAGTTTCTTTTTTTGTGTTTTGAATAAAATCTTGTGTTTTATTGAAGGAAATATGCAATATAAACATTGAGGCTCCAACACACCCTATTAAGCATGATGACAGTTGTTTGGAATATTATCCCCTATCTCCAAGCAATTGGGAGGATCCCTTATTCTATGACATTGGAACAAGTCCCATGTAGATCAAATTCATTGATGGGACCATCCATTTGATCAGCTTGAAAGTGCCTCAAGAATATGTCAAGACACCCAATGAACCAATTGACTCAATTCATGAGTTGTTTGACTCACGAGAATAATGAGTTCATTGTGAAACAACCATTTAGTGAACCAATTGATTAGCTAGCCCACTCAAATATCTTTCTAAAAACCAATAATCCATTATAGAAGACTGACACTTATGAACTAATTGAATCGCCACTCAATTGAGTGAGTGGGACACTTGAGAAATCAAGTGACATGTTAGTCGACTGGATGGTTAGCCAAGTCAAACAACTAAGAAAGTCTTTAGATCCAACATTCAAAGCAAATCAATCGATCTACTTCACTAGTCAACTGGCTTGGAAGCATCCATGTGCCTTCAATTTTCCATTCAACCAATCGACCAACTAGCTAGATACATAAGGAATATCAAGATCATGCTCAATTGACCCACTAGATATCCAATTTGGGTTTTACCACTTTGACAATGAATTAGTGGGCCAAACATTTCAAAGGAAGTGTAAGAGGATTTTTCAACCTAATTTTTGGTGATCAATTTTTTCCTCCAAAGAACACATGCTTGCGTTTCTATTGGTGTGAAAGAAGGAGAAATAAGTGATGTCACCTCTGCATCTATGTTGTGATGCTGTATGCCATACAAGTACACACAAATTTCTAGAAACCACAAAAATCAACCCCCTCATCACTGTGAAGAAGGTCTCTACTTCTTTCTCTTATACTTGTAATTACTTTCCCACCATGAGGGAGTAGTTATCTCACTACAATGTGGAATTAGATCCACTACCCATACTTTGCGATTTCATATTGTTCTTCTCTACTTGTATGAAATGTTAGAATTTGAAATATTGATTTATTGCATGTTCTTTGGATTAATCACCTATTTACTAATCTATTACAATCATAGACCTAGAGAACTTTGACCACTAAGATTAGGAGATGTATTATTTGTTGCTGTATCCTAGACTAGGAATTCTAAGGAAATTTTATAGGGTTATGGGTTCATGATCCGTAGGTAGCACGAAAACACTCCCATGAAGAAATATATCCTTGCATTTTCCCAGGGCTATAATGATCAGAAATTGCTTGGCCTCAATCTAATATCCATATGAGTATGAAATGTAATGTTAATGAGAAATGTGAATAGCATTGGTGAAATCGAATTTCACCTTAGTACCTTCCATCATTTTATTAAATGTTTTTTTAATTAAAATTTCAATTCAATTTCAATTACAATAATCAAACAATAAAATTTTCATTTTAAATATTTACTTAAGTTAAATGAGATTATATTAGCAAGGTTCTTAACATAGTTGTCTCTTGGGATTCAACCCTAAAAAATACTATGATAAGACCTATCTACTTGTGGGTGGATTTGTCATACACCTAGTTTAGGTAAAGGTAGGGATTTCATCACTATTAATTTTTATGTGTGATGAAATCTGCATCAAATTTTGGTTCCATTTCAACATACACAAAACCATCTTAATTAATCTAGTTTAATTAGATTAATCTCATTTTTTTATCATTGATAATACAACATATCTACTTCAAACAAATTTGTAGTGTCCCATTGGTACATGGTTAAACATTTTTTAGGTACTTCATTTGATGCATGTAACATTCTTAATGTTTTGATTTCACACTGATCCCTAATATGTAGATTGACATGCCTTTACACATAATAAATAGGAAAACCACAACATAATGAATAAGCAAGAAATTATACGCATGGTGATCAAGACCTTGACACATAGAAACAAAGAACGATGCGAGAAACTCTTGGAACAATATAAAAAAATATTCATGCTACCAAAGATGCAATGTAAGAGGCTGGGACCCAGAAGCATCTTAGAGATTTACCATCCCTAAGACCTCATACATTCACCATCATGTAGTTCCACCATCCACCATAGTTCTAAAATTTGATATTGAAAGACAATGGGTGTAGGTGATGTAGAGAAGTGCTTTCACATGAAATAAAGGAGATGTGTAATATCCTCAAATTTTGGTATATTTAAACTATAAAATATGATGCATGAATTAAATTGACAATTCCTCAATAATTTTATTGGTGGAATAGTAATGTTAATTGCCTTTGTCGAACAAGTGCTTTTGGCACAAGACAAATAGATAAAAGGAAATTCATGCATTAATAAATAGTAATGATATTGATAAACATTTTCCGAAGGAGAATAAAGTTTATAATGTGTTAAATAGTTAAAAGAATATGTATCTTTCCATTATTGGAAACACAATGGTTGGGACACCAAATAGTGTTACCTTGGGTTCCCTTTTTGGTATGTTGAAGGATAATTACAATATTAGATAATGAGAGGATTTCTAGGATAATCCAAGATAATATGTGGATTAGATAATTAATCAAAAGGTTACCACCTTTTTCGTGGATGTGAGATTTGAAAAGGAACATAATTATTCCTAGTTTGTTTTGGATTGTTGAAGTAAATAGAAATCCTTCTTTCTAGAAAAAAAGAAAGTGATCACAATTATCTTGATATCCAAAAAGCATACCTAATCAGTTGGGACTCCTTAATCTAATTGGAAATTAGATGGTGGGGGACGAGGAGAGTAAGGGAAGGAAATGACTAGTTATGTATATAAAGGACCGCCTAGCATTGCTGAGAAGGGATGGACTTCGGTGATACTCCGCCGACCTTCCGTGTGAGGGGGGGGGGTGACTCCATGCCGTGGTTAAAGCTCTAGTTGAGGTTGACGATGAGATAAACATGACCTCATCTCGCAGCTAGCCTTGGAGGCGCTTGGCTAAACGGATGTGGCGTGAGTCGACAGGGAGCAACCAGAGGTGTCAAGCCTATGCCCGACCATCTAGCCCGAGACTTGGAGCCAATCCCCGATGGATCTCCTTTCACGACAGAGCGGGGCATGCATGGACGGAGGGGACGAGCCTTCCCATCGGCAGAGAGCAAGAAGAACCTGGGGGCGGCGACGACGAGGGGACCAGACCTGACGGTCGACGCCATCAGCCACGCTGAATAGGCATTGAGAGTTGCGAGGTGGAAGAACATCATCTGGCACTGGTGAAGTGCCGCATGGACCCGGGCGAGCGTTGCACCCTGTGCAAGGGAGATGGGGGTAGATGTAGGCGGATGCAGTAGGCAGTTGTCCTGTACAACCGTACAGCGACAAACATGACGGCCTCCCTGTCATCGACAGTTCAGGGAAGGACGAGCCTCTCACCATCACGAGGGGTACTTGATGCCTGGGGTTGGGTAACGACTCCATGGGATCTCCCGGTATCTCCCTAGGCCTTCCCGGCAGCGAGAGGCTGTGTCCAGGGGGTGGCTACTGTTCCAACCATGGTCATCGCTGACTCAAAGCAGATGTTCTCCCCGCCACCTGTGGTAGCGCCTGACGAGGCTGAGAAGCACTCCGAGTCTGGAAGTGCCCACCGAGGGCGCGGGGACTTGCGGCGGCCATCCAGCACCCAAGGTCATGGAGAAGATCGCCAACAGGATGATCCTCTGCGGCGTCGGGACTACAGGCGTGCTGCAGCGCGAGGAAGGAGACGCCCTTGAATCAAAAGACTATTGAACCCCCTACTCACAAACCCAGGTCAGGAGAAAATCGTAATTTAGTTATGTTTTTAAGTACTTGCCCGCGTGGCCTTGCGCCAAGCCTGCATGGCAAATAAGAGCCTAGCAATGCTGACGTGTCTGCGGATGATTGGTCAAATAATGATTAACTTGCAAAATCATAGAAACTGCTAGAAAGATCATATGAAAATAAGTTATATATAAAAGTTGCTCAGAAAAATGATAGGAATCCAAAGAAAATATGATCAGAGTCTGATTAAGCTTAATGTTCTAAAAGTATGTGTAATACATGTGTTAATGTGTTTAATGAAAGGAAAACCTAGTTTAGTGTAATATGATGCTTAATTGAATAGATTCGTTCATGTTAACCTAACACCTGAATTTGCTACGTATAATGAAGAAATCCCTAATAATGATGAATAATGGGTGATTCTATATTAGTAATCTTATTCATGCTATTTAGGATGTTAAAATCAATGTCAACATCATAATGTTAGTCATATAATTTAGGTGTCACGAGTAGTTTAATGTGCTTAATTTGATGATTAGGGTTTCACCTAATTTTGTAATCTAAGAAACCATGATATGATAGAATTAGGGTTGGTATCCCTAATCCCAGTTCCAAACATGAGATAGCACTAAACCCTAGTTTAGGAGCGAATCTAGATGTAAATAATGTAATATGAATACATGGTGACACACACGTAATATGCTTTGTTTCAGATACTTGTTGATTTTGTGCTTGGTTGATTGGATGTTTGGATTGCATTCCTAAAGTACATAAGATGTTCTGCATGGTTTCTGCGATGGCATAAGGTACGTGGTTACGCTTATGAATACATGTATCGAATTCTGAGATTGCCGATGTTTCTCGATGAGATTGAATGACAAATAAACTGCTTGCTTATTTATTTAGTTCTTGCAAACTATAAAGTGCATATGAGTATCATGTAAAGTAAATAATGGTATTCTGAACCCTGGGTTAGACTGATCTTAAGGGTAATGCACACGAGCCCTGGAGGGACAATGATTACACCTGAGGTAGTAGACCAGATAAGGGTTAGAATATGAAAATAAGTTTATATTCTTACATGCAAGATAAAGATGTTTGCTTATATCTGTACTTGTGATTATTGTTTGAACCCACGTACCGGTATAGAAATATATTGATTGTGTATTTGTTTGTCGGCGTTTTAGGTATCAGATATACTTGATTCATGGACATGAGGGTACAGATAAAGATGTTGAAGACACTACAACTTAATCATGAAGGTTTAGTTTTAATGGTTTATCTTCACACATGTATAATTAATTCTGTTAAAAGTTATGTAACTCCTTAGAGGAGCTTTTCATGTAAACATGTAAATATTTGATCATTAATGGAAATTGTTTACTATTTTGTATTATTTCATGAATCTGATCCTGGAAATTATGATTAACGATCTGTGACTTTAAGGTCTTTTAGACACTCAAAAGTGCGGTTCGTTACAAGATGACTATTGGGACCATGTATAGACAGTGTTTTACCTCTGTGCTATGAACAAGCAACAAAGTATGTCGATGCCATCAAACTTCTTCTATTCAAATTTTCACTTTTTGACACATCAAAAATCTGGCACAAATCCTGAGAAGGGGAGAACATCATGACATAGGAGTTACAAAGTAATTTCCTAGAGAAGTTCTATCCACCATATATCACCTACCTAATTATGGGGAAGATCACACATTTCTAAATGGTCCTTGGTGAGTCATTAATCAAATCTTAGGAAAGATGTAAGGAACTCCTCTGATGATGCCTCCACCATGGCATCTCACAAGTTCAACTAATTGAGACCTTATACAAGGGGGTGGATGATGAACAAACATGTTTCTAGATTCCTCATATGGAAGAAATTTCTTGCATCTAAGCCATGCACATAGAAAATTATGAGCCTTGGAATAAGCCAATTGGGGTGCGTCTAAACATGGAGGTGTTCTCAAGGTACATATGGAGGAAGACAATTCCTAATTAAAGTATATTTCTAAGTCTTGAAAGCTAGTGAAGCTATAGTAGGATAACCTGGAAAATTCTTCTAGCATTTATTAAAGGCAGAGTCTACCACAAAAAGAATAGGTGAAAGTACTCACATATGTCTAAAAAGTCTACAAGACTAAAAATCACTCAAGAAAGGGATGTCAACTTCTTTATAAAGTAGTGATGAACACTTGAAAATCTCAAGGTGAGAAAAATTAAGTGGATGACTAGAACTCCTCACAACATCCCATGTCAAGTGTAACATCCCAAGATTTGAGGCCTCAGATAAAATGATCTTAAAAGGAATGGTTGACTACTCATATCACCAAGGCGCACCTCTTTCATGGATCCCATCACAAAAGAACTCTATGGTTAAGAATGCTCAGCCCAGAGTAGTACTAGGATGGTGACCACTTGAGAAGTTTATCCTGGCTTACACACGAGTGAGGAAAAATCACATAGTTAAGACTAGTGGTGGTCTGTGAGGCCAATCGTCATTTTTCAAACTCTACCAAAGCCTTGGGAAGTGAGCCAAGGTGTTTACAAATGGTATGAGTTCTAAAACCCCTCTAGTAGGTGGAGCCCACATCGGCTTGTGGCATGCCAGTCTTTAACCATGCAGTCCATACATATTGAAAAGGGCTGTCCTTGGTGATATAGCCACCTTTGCACTAGTATTCTGTGATGGGGAGCTAGGTGTCCATGGGCCATTCTGTGTCTCTACTGAAATGGGGAAATGTTATGAGGCCATATAGTTGATCATTGACAAGGACGTCAACATTCTAAGTGGGGGAGATTGTAACGTCCTAGGATTTGAGGCATCATATAAATGATCTTAGAAAGGAATGATTGAACTACCCATATCACCAAGGTGCACCTCCTTTTTAGGGATCCCATCACTAAAGAAATCCATGGTTAAGCATGCTTAACCCAAAGTAGTACTAGGATGGTTGACCAATCAAGAAGTTCATCTTGGCTTGCACGTGAGTGAGGAGAAAGCATGGTTAAGGCTAGTGGTGATCTCTGGGGCCAATCATCATTCCTAAAACTCTACTAGAGACTTGGGTGTTACAAATGGTATTAGAGCCAAAAACCCTCCATTAGGTGGGGCCACATGGGCATGTGGCATTTCAATATTTTGCCATGCGGTCCAGGCATGTTCTAAAGGCTTGTCCATAGTGATGTAGCCACCCTTGGATTGGTATTCTATGATTGGAAGCTGGGTATCCATGGGAAATTGTAGGTCTGCAGTGAAATGGGGAAATATTATGAGGCCATATAGTTGAACCTTAATGAGGACATCACAAGTCTAAGTGGAGGAGATTGTAACATCTCGGGATTTGAGACCTTAGATAAAATGATCTTTAAAGGAATGATTGGACTACCCATATAACCAAGGCGCACCTCCTTCTTAGGGAGCCCATAACTAAAAAACTCTATGGTTAAGCATGCTCAACCCATAGTACTAGGATGGATGACCAGTTAGGAAGTTTATCTTGGCTTGTGCGTGAGTGAGGAAAAAACATATAGTTAAGGCTAGTGGTAGTATGTGGGCCATCCGTCATTCCTAAAACTCTACTAAAGCCTTGGGAAGTGGGCCTGGGCATTTACAAATGGTATCAGAGCCAAAACCCCTCTAGTAGGTGGTCCCCACATGGGCATGTGGCATGCCAATCATGAGACGTACAGTCCAGGCATATTGGAAAGGGATGTCCATGGTGATGTAGACACCCTTTCACTAGCATTCCCTGATCAGGAGCTGGGTGTCCATGGGCCATTCTGGGTCTACACGGACATGGAAAATATTATGAGGCCATATAGTAAATCCTTAACAAAGACATCATGATTCTAAGTGGGGATGACTGTAAAGTCCTACGGTTTGAGGCCTCAGATAAAATGATCAGAAAATGGAATGATTGGACTACCTATATCACCAAGGTGCACCTATTTTTTAGGGAGCCCGTCACTAAAGAACTATGTGGAAGCATACTCAACCCAAAGCAATACTAGGATGGGTGACCAGTGGAGAAGTTTATCTTGGATTGCACACGAGTGAGTACAAAGCACATAGTTATGACTAGTGATGATATGTGGGGCCAATCATCATTACTAAAACTCTACTAGTACTTTGGCACTGAGCCTGAGTGTTATAAATGGCATCAGAGCCAAAACCCCTCTAGTAGGTGGGTCCCACTTGGGCATGTGGCATGCCAGTCTGAGCCTTGCCTTTGACCCATGTTGTAAAGGGATGTCAATGGTGACAAAAGACCCTTGCACGAGTATTCTTTCATTGGGAGTTGGGTGTCCATGGGCCATTCTGGGTCTTCAGTGAAATGGGGAAATATTATGAGGCCATATAGTTGAGCCTTGACAAGGACATCAAGAGTCTAAGTGGGAGAGATTGTAACATGCTAGGGTTTCAGGCCTCAAATAAAATGATCTTAAAAGGAATGATTGGACTTCCCATATCACCAAGGTGCACCTCCTTTTCGAGGAGCACATCACTATAGAACTTTGTGGTTAAATGTACTCAACCTAGAGTAGTACTAGGATGGTTGACCAGTTAGGAAGTTTATCCTGGATTTGACATGAGTGAGGAAAAAAATGCATAGTTAAGGTTAGTGGTGGTTTGTGGGGCCAGTCATCATTACAAAAACTCTACTAGAGCCTTGGGAAGCAAGCCCATGTGTTTACAAATGTAAGAATATTGTGGGATTAAAGGTAATTCATGGTTTGGAGTCGTGTGGAGAGTGATTCAACCTAAGATTTATAATTTTAAGATAATGTGTACATACACCATCTCTTCTCTTGGAATGGCATGAACTTTGTGTTTGTGTTGTAGACAAATGCTTATTTCATCTTTTTATGAGTGAGAGAGATTGGGTAAACACATGTTATGCTTCAAATTGACATATGAGAATGATCACCATGAGTTGTATGTAATGGAATAATTTAGCATTTTGGAGTTGTTATCTCACCCTTATATAAGGATAAAGGAATGATAGTTTGGAAACTTGGGTGAAAAGGTAATCACCATGAGAAATTAAAATCACAAGTGAAAATGTAATAACCAAGTGAAGTGTATCATGTAATTGATGAGGATATGGAATACTCGAGAATTGAATTCGAGTTCCAACCTAAGAGATTTTCATATGAATCAAAGTTGTTAAAAATAATCAAATTAAAGATATCCAAGAAGGGTTTCTAACCCTAAGATCGGAAGGTAAGTTAAGTTCACCTTAACCTTACTAGGTGTGAATTTTGGGGAGGAAATTCCTTTTTAAGAGAGGTAGAATGCAATATCCTCAAATTTGGTGAATTTGAATTCTATAAATATAAGACTTGATTTCATAAACAAATTCCCTAATTATAATTGATAAAATAATAAAGACATCCAATTTGTGGCATGGGTGCAACCCATGGCCCAAATGAGGCCCATGAGACTGTTTGCTTTGCAAATAGATCCTTATGGAACAAGTTCAAGAAATAAAAGGAATTCATGCATAAAGGAAGGATAATGGATTTATGCTTTGTTAGATGATAAAAATATGAGACAAAGAGCAACTCTCCAAAAGAAAACAAGATATGCAATATTTTTAGATAATAAATGGAGTAATTATCTAACCATGAATGAAAACTCAAGATTTGAGACATCCTATAGTGTTATCTTAGTATGAATTTTGATATAATTGAAGACAATAACAAAAAGAAGAGAATTCTAGAATTTGGGATAAAAAAGGCTTTCTGTGTGATGTGGCAAGTGAATTAAATAAATACATAAAGGGGAATTTTTGGCTATGAAATATATCCCAACAAATCCCCAAAATTAGATTAAGGTTGGGTAAGATTTAGTGAGTTTCCCTCAAAATTTCATAGCCAAATGATGTTCCTAGAAGCCTATAGAAAATTGAAAAAGAGTAAGGGCTCAGTTGTAATAATTGCTTTTGGTTTCCATAAGTTGCAAGGTAGTTAAATACCATTTGTCTTAGGCGGGATTTGGTGCACGCCCCTGGGTGTGTCACACTCATTGTGACCATTGAGTCAAATATTTGTGGTCCCTCTGTCATCACCTACCCCGAGTCATATATGGAAAGGGGGCTAGAATCAGTTGAGACCCTAGCTTCCGTATCTCTCTCTAGACTTCACTTCACCACAAAATAATTACACCAAGAGATTCATCTCTCCAAACCAATTTGGAAACATAGATATAAGCAAACAATCTTTTCTTCAATGACAAGTTATCATCCCCTCCATTAAGTGCTTCTCACCCCATCCCCAAAACCCTCAATCTTTCCCCCTTGTCCTATATAAACCCTTACATTGGGTCCATATGAGATCCCAAAACAAGAGAGGCATCTTCCCTACCCAAAATCCTTGTTCTAGCATCATCACCTCTTTTCTTTGGCAAACTCACTGTCATGCTCATCCAAAGTTGCAAGCTCTAGTGCGGGCTTGTACAGGAGTGTCGGGGACTATTGATCTCGATCAATCTTTGATAAGGGGATCGACATCCACGAATGGCGATATGTGTGCCCTCATCGTCTCATGAGTGGAATGAATCGCCTCCTACCATATGGTTAGGATCATGGACAATGTAAAATAAGAGATCCAAGGGACAAGGTTTCTTCATGAGGGAGAGAAAACTGGGGTCATTTACCTAGATACCCTTGGTGGTGTCTGTAAAGCATGAGGGCATCATCACCCTTTTCCCTACTCTAGAGTGCTGGTGTGCGGGATGTAGGAGCTGAGATGGTGAGTGCTTACTGGCCAATTCGATCCATGTGGAAAATAATGTAAGATCTCCATATACTAACATGGCTCTTCCTTATTGGTCGATTAAAAGTTTATCCTGCAATATTTGTCATAATTGGTAGGATGATCAGACTAAGACAAATTATATATGAATTTTAGTCAAAAAATGAGTAGAATCCATTGTTTGAAATATGAATTTAATTTTATTTCCAAAAGTATAATTAATACATGAATATGAAGTAATTAATACAAGGAAACCCTAAATCTGAGCATTAAGATGTTAAATATATTGAAAATGTTTACTTTGTATTCAAACTAATATTGTTTGAATAGGATGGAAATGTTAGATGATAATGATAATTTTTATGTCTAATTAGGGTTTCTAAAGTGAATAATCATCAACATGTGTAACTAGAAGTTTGAAACCAAAGATCATAACTTCCTATGTTATTTATGCACATAATCTAATCTAAGTGTTCATAACACAATGATATGATAGGTCCGTCAATATGGATTAATAACTCTGATAAAACATGGTCCATTCGAATTAGCGTTTGCACCCATATTCCTTATCTGAACCTGAGACAACTCTAAATCCTAGATTAGGACCCGAGTAGGGTTTAATCTGAATAATATGATGATGACACTTTTAGGATGTACATACATACAAATTAAATGTTGATTTCTTGTATTTGTCTTTGCTTGCTTGATTGGTTGATATGCTTAAAGTACTTGAAGTATGATTTCATGCACTACATGGATCTACATTGAGGTACATAATTACAATTTATGACTACTCACATTATCGACTGCTAGTGTTTACTGAGGATTTCTCGATGACTGGTGAAATAAATTGTTGGATGTTTACTTACATTATTCTCAATTATAATGCCACTACGAGTGTCTCATAAAGTAAGATATCATATTCAGAACCTTAGGATGACATGTATCAAGGGGTGATGCACATGAGCCCAAGGGACAATGATTATGCCGAAGATGGAATATCAAGTATGGGTTAGAATATGTAATGAAACTACCAGTTCTTGTTTGCAAGTAATTGATTAATTATGTGTTGTTATATTACTTGCACACTTTTGTATGCACCCCCATGTACACAATATAGAAATATACTGACCCGCATTTTGTTTCACCCCATTTTAGGTGAATGATATATATATGACGATATCAAGACATGATGAACCAAATGAAACCAACTGAAGACATTGAAGCTAAGTAAAGGAGGATTAGTTAGATACTTCTTCTCGTATGTAATAGTCTCATGTTAGAAATTCATGTAACTCCTTATAGGAGCATCATTACATATCATGTAAACAATATTTGTGAAATAGTGGAAATTATTTACTATTATTTGTTATTTGTTAAATATGGATCTTGGGACTTTCAAGTAATGGCTCTCAACTTTAAGGTCTTTTCTTAAATTTGGGCTATGCTGAAAAGTGAGGTCGTTACATTTGGTATCAAATCCTGGGCCCACTATGTAAGGATCTAGTATAAGAGTTTTAGGAATGAAAACTAGCCCCACAGACCACCACTATCCTTAACTATGTGCTTTTTACTCACTCACGCACATGTCGAGATAAACTTCCCAACTGGTCACCCATCCTAGTAATATTTTGGGATGAGCACGCTTAACCACAAAGTTCTTTGGTGATGGGATCCCTGAAAAGGAGGTGCACCTTGGTGATACGGGTAGTCTAATCATTCCTTTAAGATCATTTTATCAGAGGCCTCAAATCCTAGGATGTTATAATTTCCCCCACTTAGACTCTTGACATCCTCATCAAGGATCAACTATATGGCCTCATAATATTTCTCCATTTCAGTGCAGACCTAATGGTCAATGGACACCCAACTCCCAATCACAGAATACCAACCCAAGGGTGGATACATTACCATTGACAACCCATTCTAACATGCATGGACCACATGACTCAAGACTGGCATGAACATGCACATGTGGGTCCCATCTACTAGAGGGGCTTTGGCTCTAATATCATATGTAAATGTCTGAGCCCACTGCCTAAGGATCTAGTAGAGTTTTAGGAATGACAACTAGCCCCACAAACCACCACTAGCCTTAACTATGCACTTTTTCCTCATTCACATGCAATCCAAGATAAACTTCCCAAATGGTCACCCATTCTAGTACCACTCTAGGATGAACACATTTAACCATGAATTTGTATAGTGATGGGATCCCTAAAAAGGAGGTGCACCTTAGTGATATGGGTAGTCTAATCATCCCTTTTAAGATCATTTTATCCAAGGCCTCAAATCATGGGATGTTACAATCCCCCACACATAGACTCTTGACATCCTTGTCAAGACTCAACTACATGGCCTCATAATATTTCCCCATTTCACTGCAAACCCATAATGACCCATGGAAACCCAACTCTCAATCACAAAACCCCAGTGCATGGGTATATATCACCATGGAAAACCCTTTCCAACATGCCTGGACCACATGGCTCAAGACTGGCATGCCACATGCCCTTATGGGTCCCACCTATTGGAGGGGTTTTGGCTCTGACATCATTTGTAACACCTAAACCCACTGCCGATGGCTCTAATAGAGTTTCAAGAACGATGACTAGCCCCACAAATCACCACTAGTCTTAACTGCACACTTTGTCCTCACTCACATGCAAGCCATGATAAACTTCCTAACTGGTCACCCATCCTAGTACTACTCTGGGCTGAGCACGCTTAACCGAAAAGTTATTTCGTGATGGGCTCCCTGAAAAGGAGGTGCACCTTGGTGATATGGGTAGTTCAATGATTCCTTTTTTAAGATCATTTTATCCAAGACCTCAAATCTTGGGATGTTACATCAAGGTTACTACAAACCAAATGAAATAAGAAATCATTGGCTTTCAATATGGAAATCTAGAAAGTGAAAAATTTATCAAAAAATATTGGGAAAGGTCATATAAATAACCAATCTTGGGATCCTCCAAGATCCCAAAAGAACAAACAACACAATTACAGGAACCAAGCTCATCACAATCAGGGTAAAAATAGGAATGTTTGGAGCCAAAATGGAAATTACAATTAATGTCAACAATTCTAGAATCTCAAGTAAGGGCTAGATAACCAACAAAATCAACAAAATGATCTTCCTAACAATCCATATAATCCTATAGAGGGCATATTAACTACTGTACAAAAGATGCTTTATGTCCTATTGGCCTATGAAAAATCTATGGACTTCCACATGATGCAGTTCATAACTTTTGTTCACCCTTCAAAACATACTTATACAAGGCAACTAGAAAATAACCTCAAGAACTCAGAGCAACTCAAGGTTATAGTTACACACTCAGGATGTGTCTTCCAGACATAATAACTCCACTTACCGATTTCGGTAGTGGTTGATGAATAAGATACTTTTGTGATCATTCTAGACACACTAAATTCAAATAAAGTGACTTGGGATGTATGGTATAAGACACAATGGTGATCAACAATACAAAGAAGGACAAGGAAGTCGATACTATATATTATGACAAATAGTGATACCAACTATTCCCAAGTACATACAACACCCTACTTACAAAAGACACTTGAGATAGATGAGACTTGATGCCATGTTCATGAAATTCAAGCAGGTCATGAAGAAAATCCATGTAGTCATCACATTCTTAGATGCATTGATCGAGATAATAACATAATCTAAGTACCTCAATGCACTCCTCACAAGAAAACACATAATGAAGGAGTATGATACTTTTAGTCTAGACAAGATAACTTCTAATATTATTTTGAATAAAATTTCAAAGAAGCAAAAGGTGATTCTACATGCATAAAGGGGTTTGTCGATCTTAGGGCTAGTATTTCTATCATGTCTGCAACTTATATATAATATTGGGATTCTCATACTTGTTGCCCAAAAATATGGTTATTGCCTTGGCATATTCTTCAATGACCACTCTACTAGGAATAATAGAGGATGTTTTGATCAAGTTAGGGAAGGATCTTTACATTCCATGTGATTTCATTATCATTGACATAAAGGAGAATCTTAGATATTCTATCATTTTTGACTGTCTATACTTGTCCACAACAAGATCACTACTTGATGTTGAGGTGGGAACTCTACTTTTAAGGTTTGAAAAGGAAACACTTGGGTTCAAGGTCTTTTCCAGCTTTAAGAGACTGAATATACATGAGGAAGTATTTTTTCTTAATTGCATCAAGGGAAGTCACAACTCACACATGATACCCATTTGTCATAATATCCCTTAGAAACAACCCTTGTTGATCAATGTGATTTTGAGTCTATTGATAAGTAGGTAGATCATCTCTTGATCTCTCTTGACACTACTAAAGAGAAGACCCACATGATGAACATGAAGAGATGAAAGTTGCTTCTGTTGCTGAGGATTAGGTCAAAAATATTAACGTACCTAAGATGAAACCTTTGCCACTAGGGTTGAAGTATGTTTTTTTGTGATATTTAGGTTTGTCTAGTGGTAATCTACATAGTTTTTTGAAATGAGAAGAATGACAAGCTTTGACATAGTTGAGGATAAGGAAACATGACATAAGATACAAAATGATAAACATTACAAGGGTGTGGCAAGCACTATGTGTTGGTATGTATGCCCATAGATCCAATCATATGATGATTTTGATGGCATATCTTGTAAATGATTTAATTAATAATAAAAGGCAATCTTCCTATTTATTATATTTCATTTAGTTATTAGATAATGATGAAACATAATAAATGTCAAAAGAATGATATTACTCAATCACTACGTCTTCGGGTTGATGGCATGAACAATGAGATCATACATATGTCAAGAGTATATACATTCTTGTTATGTCCCTAATCAGATGTTATTGTGAAAGTTTGATAGACAACAATAACACATAAGAGTAGAGTGTGTGTTGGTTGATGATAGAATCTCATTAGTCATGATATATTATATCAAATCAAGCACATATATAGTTGTTGGAGAACAGTGTATTGGACAAACCCACCATGAGAGTGACACATGGAAACCATAATTGGTAGTCATGATCATCACTCACAGTGATGGTGGTTCTTAGACCTGAAGTCACTACACTCATCACATGTCATTCGATGTACTTTGACATCATCTACTGTGACCTTGAATAAAGGTTACCATAAAGGTGATGCTCGGGTGCATTATGACACATGGGGATGATTGTGAGTGATGTAGATGGGATTTGTCCCTCCTGTAAGAGTTTGATATCTAGGACACTTGATAAGAGAGACTAAGAAAAACATGCACATGTTCATGTACATGTGAGTTAATATATGATATTAAGGTCACATATATCTAAGACAGTCTGCTCTAGTTCAAGTAACATGGATTGAACATTGAGAGGATGACAAATCCATGCCTCGAGTTCAATCTAGATACCAGTGACAAAGGAATTATACAATCACTATAACACCAATCATAGATTGTAGGTTGAATTTTTTTCCAACTTTCTATATTACTTAGGTAGCAATGATGCATTGGTAGATAGTGCTCATTGCTTGTGGTGTCATAAATTAGTTATGGACATACACTACCAACATAACTTGGAATCTATAGGGTCACACACATATTATACACTTGGAATAGGAGTTCATATATGAATATAGTTTAAACTTGATTACTAAAGACTTAGGTATTCAATTTAAGCAACAATTGTTGAATAATTAACTAATTAGACTCTGAAATTACATATTCAAGTGTTGAAATGACCGATTGGAGTGTCAGGTTCATTGAAATCGAAGTGGCTGAATATTGACTAAGTTGGGGCATGAACCTACCGGTTCACATAAGTGAATTGATTGGCTCAAGGTTTTAAACAACAAATTCTTGTGATGAACCACCCAGTTCAATGATCAATTCAAGTGGACCAAGGATTAGTGATGATGTCATGTTGTGTACTAACTGGATATTAATTACCAATATAATTGTGATCGGGAAACGTGATGAAATGATTGGTTCAAGGGTTGAACCAATCAGTTCACATGCTTGATTGGTTCACCTATGAACCGACCATTTTTTTGCTTGTAGGGTGCAAACTTTCATGAATTCCATCCCCTTCGACTTCTACTCAGATTGGGAATCCTGAACCTTACTGTAATGATCCCACCTCTCGGTAACCCCCAATCAAGGGAGACCAAGAGGTCAGAGACACTATCCCAATATTTCAAGATCCTTGGTTTGACATTTAAGCAAAAATAATTATCAAATTCTACTATATCTAAACTGAAAGGCTGGAATAAAATAGATCTTTTTGCATACCTTGAAAATTCAGATCTAGACTTCTAACTAATCCTCCTTGATCAATTTAATTGTATCTTCACGAATTTCAATTTACTATTTATCCTTTTTCATAATTATACCTAAAATGCTGAAAAACAAAATGTCGATCAGTATATTTCTATATTGGTATGTGGGGAACAAACACAATTTCACAAATAGTTTCTAACAACCTAATTATCACAAATAATTGATTAACAATCCAAATTATGCTTTCAATGTGACTCCTCAACCACTTTTGCCCTAAACCCTAGATTACCCTATCTTAGGGTTTTGTCCTTGGAAGGGACATAAGGCCACCTTCTCCATCCTTAGCTTGGTGCCTGGGGTCACCTCTCGAGGTGCCCAATGGTCTTCCCTCTAGGGCTTGACCAAATCAGACCTTCCCTCCGGGGCTTGGTCTTGCAACATACATTAGGGTGGCATGTAGGTTCGAGAATACACATACATAATTAACTGTGATACTCATAAGACTTTATAGGATTGTAGAATTGAACATCCAACAGTTTAGGTTGCATTCAATCGAGAAGAATTCGGGAACCACCGTGAAACTAAAGGCAATTATTCATAAAGTAACCACATACCTGTTCAGTAGATTCAACAAGCTACTAGTAAACCCAAGCAAGAAATTGTTCGAGCAAGTAGTTCATTCCACACAAGCAAGAATCCTAAAAAGTACATGTACTATATTTACTATCCATTTTATCAGATTCTATCTTATTCAACTTGAACTTCTTTTTAGGGTTTCATATTTATCATTATCACCATAACCCTAAAATAGCAAACTAGTTACAAACCCTAACTAGCTTGTTAAAACTTTCCTAATAGGCTTAGGATCGACTCATAATTACATTCTTCTAAGGAATCTCAAATTAATCATATTAATCACCTTTTACCCTAAATTAGGGTTTCTATGTGCATTATGACATATTCATGTGTAAAAACCCTATAACAAGCATATTATCATCTAAATCAGATTTAATTCTTATTCTTTTCCTCAATTGGTTACTATATCTCAAAATAACCTATTTAAGACCTTAAATCCAATTTCCAAACACAATTAGGGTTTTAATCCTGATTTAATGCATAACATGGTCAACTTAAAGTACTTTTGGAATTAGAAACGTATTTAGGCTATAAAACTATTTTTGTAAGATTCCTCACGTTCTCTTGATCAATTTTCATATGTAACATGTATTAATATGAGTTACCAATCTTTTGTTATGATTTTTGCAAAATACTGTACCTCTCAGCCAATCACAGGATGCCATGTGAGCTATTTGCTTTCCTTTCTTTTTTTCCACGCGAGTAACTCTATAGCCAATGGCGTACGACCATCTCCCCACCCCACTCTAGCGAGGCTATCTAGAGAAAAGAACCGAAGGTCCATTCTACCCCTACCCTTCTTCACAAGTGTCAGGGGTAAGAGAGTCTTTTCGCTCCACCTCATCCTCAAGCTCTCGCCTGCCTACAAACTGCCATCAGCCTCCCGATGCCGGTCAACATGGTAGTTGACCCTGTGCTTCAGAGCATCAGAGCCTTGGGAAAAAAATGCTGACACCATCGTCCGACCCGTCCGAACTCAAAGGCGGCGTCAATTGTCGCAGAGAATGCTCGCACATGGGAGTTGACTAGAGAGTCCCTCCCCCATAGAAACCAGAAAGAAGAAGGAGAAGAACAAGGCTGGCGTGTAAAATTGAAGTCTGGGGTTTAAACCACCAGTTCAGCAGAACTCGACACATCTTTGGGTAATCACAGATGGTTCTTTAACCCCCCATATATATATACCCCTAGTTTGGACAACTTGCTCAGATTGGGTGAAGCTTCTAGGACTCTTGAAATCCCAACAAACCTAGGATCCTTGGGTCCGCAAACCTCTCCTGATCCCTTTGGGAGACTTTCCAAGAGCACTCATGCATTGGTCAGCGAGGAAATCGATCTTGAATCTCATTTTTCCTATTCCGCCTTTCCTATTTCTAATAGAGGAGTGCAAATAACATCCACCGTTAGATCCTAGACCCAACGACCCTCATCCATGCGCCAAGAACATTGACTTCATATTAAATGAATAAAAAGTGACATTTTATAAGGATTATCTCCTCACTTTAGGATAATTTGTAAAATCCATAACTCTCAATCAATACATCCTTTGTCGACCAAAATTTAGGGAAACTTTTATCTTGACTTTATCTACTCGTACACTAAATTTGAGTCCCAAATTCCAAAGGAAAAGGGCATTATCTTCATGTGCAAGTTATCTTTTAATAAGGCATATTTTAAGCATATTTTCTCTCTCTTAGTCTTTATTTTCTTTATTTGATTCCTTTTACCATTAGAAACCATGTGGAGTCAAAATCTCATTCATAATGATTCCATTATCCATATTTCCACATATTTCTTATATTTTCATCATTATCTCAACTTTCCTTCTTAATAATGCTTTATTTGATTTTATCTCTTTCTTCTCTTATTATCTTTGCAACTTGGACTCCTTGAACCCAAGAAATCCTAAATATATGAAATCCCTCCTTGAATGATAATTCTTAGCCTTCTAGATGCTTCCACATCTTTCTTTTCTCATTATCTTAGTTATTCTTTCATTAATTGATTTCTTTTCCTTCTATTTCCTTTTTCTTGTTATTGGGCCCAATAGCCAACAAGGCCCACAAAATCAAATACACAAGGCCATTTATCAAAGGAATCCATTCAAGGCACATAATTCATACAAAATACATACTCATACATTTATTAGGGAAATTGCATTTCCCACCATATGAACCCAAAAATTGGGGTTGTAACATCCTTCCCCTCTTATAGGAATTTTACCCCCAAAATTCCATTAAACATACAAACAATTCAGGACAAAACTTTTCCATGCCCATCATTGGCTCCCATGTGGCCTCATCATCTCCATGGTACTTCTAAATAACCTTTATCATCTTATATTCTTACATCTGAGTTCTCTCTCACCTTGGTATCTCATACCCTCGTAGGTGACTCAGGACATTTCAGCCTCCCTTGTAGCTCTATAGGTTCATGGCTCAACATATGAGGATGTTGAACTTGGATCACAATGTACATGAACTATCTCTCTCCTCATATATAGTTCAACCAGATCTGTCACATTGTCTGTCCTCTCTCTTAGGTAGGGATTAGGTCAACTTGGTAAGGTGATCTACCATAACCCATATTGCATCATGATCTCTCTTGGTCCAGGGGAGACCCACCACAACGTCTATGGTGATCTACTCCCATTCCCTCTCGGGACTCTTTATTATCTGTAGCAACTCACTGGGTACTGGTGTTCGACCTTCACCTCCTGACATGCATGGCGACAAGCCACATACAACTCTATATACTTCTTCATTTTACATCTTCAAGGTACTACTATAAACTCTAATTATCTTAGTAGTACCATGGTGTAAGGTTTACTTAACATCACTAGCTCCTGCATGTCATGATTCCTCTGGGTTGACTCCTCAGAAACCCTAAAACACTCTAGTCATGGGTTTCGCCACCTTGTTTTCCTATCAGTGAAGTAGAGGTTCTTACAACCATCTTTGTATCTCATCAAGCTCTAGGCTGGCTAACTGAGTATCCACCATCTTGACCAATGGGTCAAGTTGTATCTGGGTGTTAGCCATACAGGTCACACGAACTTAGAGTTCACCTAACAACCTCTTCTAGCCTCTCTACTAGATAATCAAGAGAGTTGCGTCTCGACTAAGAGCATCCATTACCACCTTACATCCTTATGTGGTAGGTAATGATGAAGACATGAACCTTCATATACTGCACTTATCATCCTCATCTCAGATTTAGGTCTAATTTAGACAAGAAAACTTCAGGCTCATCATCTTGGTTATCAACCTCAAACTTATATAACTCATACATTCCATATTGCTCTTGATAAGAACGTCCTCATGATGACTACCTTAGTTTCTATTGGTGTTTGTAAACCATCCACTCCATGTACTTTCCAAAAAGGTATGCCACTTTCTCTATCCTTAGACATGGCAATGTTTCAACTCACATCATCTTTACCCGTAGTATATGGCATGCGCTTTGCCCTATCTCTCACCCTCATAATGAGAGGAAATAAGCATTTGGCTACAGTCCAAATATAGAGTTCATAAAATTCCAAGAGTAGAGATGGTGCATCACACATCACCTAGTAAACTTTCCAATCTAAGTTGAAACATGCATCACATGACTCCACATCATGAACATCTTGATTTTGAGTTTACTTCCATGGAAACTATTCCCAACACACTTGGTTCGTCACACCATCCTTAGTCATCTCCTCTAGGCCTGTAGGGTGTTGGTACTTTTGGGGTCATCCCTTTCCCTTGTGCAACCAGGGAGTGCCCACCTCATTTTCCCTTTGGGTCCCATGAGCTCATGAAGGTGATCAATCTCCTAACCCATGCTCCTCAGACAAAGATAGTTGTTACCTCCCGAACCTATGGTCTTGTGCATCTAGGAACCAGACAACCCCTACTCCCATCGGTCTTATCCCCACCTGACCTTGGTATCTACTTAGGATTATATCATGATACATCTCAAACTTGAATCTTCACCCAAGTCTCCATCATCTCTCTGGGCACTCGTGATAAAACATACATCCTTTCATGGAAACCTACCTACCTCGGTCTGGCCCCATAAAGTTACTCTCATGTCAACATAACCTCATGCCCCTTAGAGATGGTCACACATGGGTCTATGGATTCATCCTCATTCTATGTGCTCTCCATTTAGCTCCTCAAGATCCTAAGAGAGACTGCTTTAGGTTACCTCAAACCTAAACCAAAAGCTGATACTCACCCTATGGAAGGGTCTCTCCCTAGGATGGGAGAAAACTATCTCTTAATAGCAACATAGGTCACAAACGTCCTTACATCCAGGGTTTACATCATCATGTGCGTTCTCATCCCTATCAAGATACTTAGGTACATAGCTAGCAAGAATACCTTCCACTTAGCCCCTTTGGGTTCCTTGGTATGTCATACTTGTTTCTATTCCTCAACATTAGACCCATATCATACATGCATATGTCACCAACCCATGCGAGTGGGGTTCATCCAACATATACCCTAGTCCATAGGGTTTCCTTTTCCTATAGACCTGAGGGGCGCCATGATCCTATTCGTAGGAACTCAATCATCTTCGTGAACATCAAGTGCACTAGGTACTACTACTTTCCCTATTACATCTAGGAACCCTAGGTTCACTCCCTATGCATCAACTATCTAACTGCATGCTCAAATTTCCAACCACAAACCAAACATGCACAAGGTACATCATGCACTTCCTACTATTCTTCCACGTGAACCATACCTCAAAGTCCTACACAAGGACAACCAACTGGGTGTGAGGCCTCACAACTTATTACCATACCTCCTTGGTCTAAGGAACTCTCCTTCCTATACCTAAAAGATAGTCACTTAAAACCTCTGTGCATTAGTTCAAGAAGCCTCTTCCCTTTTCTAGGATTTGGTTCCTCTAAAGGCAACCAAGATACCACAAGCCTCCAAGGATCATGCACGAAGCAACCACAACCATCCACAAGTCGTCCATTCTAGGTCATTACATACCCAACTTCTCATGGTCCCTCATGTCTCAGAGTCTAAGATTCCAACCTTCTTGTCGGGGTCTTGCTCTCTCTCTCTAGAGATAACCCTACAACCAACCTTACCACTGGAGGTTCTCTCTCTAAGAAGGTGGACCAAGCTCTTAAGTATACATGCATACACCTACATGGGTGAAACGTATAATCCAAACCTATGTTCGATCAAGATTATCCAAATCTCTGCTTGTTCATGTCCTAACTGGTCAGGCATAACCCTTCTAACCTAAGTCTCAACCAACTGCTAGTACCACTGACATTCTCTCCTACATAGGTGCATGCTCTTCTATGCTCATATATGCCTATAAGTGTTTCTATATGGTCGCCACTATCCTCTTCAATGAAGGAGCTACCCTTCACCCTAATAGGAACGACCCTTCCAAGGTTGGGCCGCCAAAAGGCACTAGGTCAACCAACCGCACATAGATCATGCCTCTCATGGGTACTCAAAACCAATATGCATGTCAACCCACGTACATGGTCGACTACGATATCTAACTCATCTTGTCATCTCTCTCTAACAACCACTTAGGGTTAGGGTTAACATTGTCCTCCGAGGATGCATCAGATCTCTACATCTTCCTGGAGGCCTCTGCCCCCAGGGCTAACTCTCCACTCATCCTCCTGACAAGAAGGTCTAACCTTAGGGTTATCCTGAGGGCATGACAACACACGCCATGCAATCTAAGCATGTAACTATTCACGCTTAAACTATTAAGCTTATGTCTATGACATCTTATTTACATGCTTTTCATTGATTTGGTGGAGGATTCCTTAATCCTTATTGCACTTACCCTGACCTCAAGAGGGTGGGGAAGAGAGAGAAAAACCCTAAACCTTAGAACCTTAATTGAATTAGGGTTGAGAAGAAGGTCTAACCTCAGGGTTATCCTGAGGGCACGACAACACACTCCATGCAATCTAAGCATGTAACTATTCTTTAGTTTACGCTTAAACTATTAAGCTTATGTCTATGACATCTTATTTACATGCTTTTCATTGATTTGGTGGAGGATTCCTTAATCCTTATCGCACTTACCCTGACCTCAAGAGGGTGGGGAAGAGAGAGAACAACCCTAAACCATAGAACCTTAATTGAATTAGGGTTGAGAAGAGACGAAATAGATGAGAGGGTCCTAAAGGTATCTTATTTTGAGTCAGGACCTCAGACATTGGCCAGGCAGTCACACTGCATCCAGGAGTCCTCATGACCGACTAGTGGAGCGGAGGAAAATATTTCCAGCCCCCGGACCGTGATCCTTTTCTAGACACCTCTGTCTTTGGAAAATCCTCTAATAACTCCCTTGGTTCTACATAGTTTGTAAAATTTAATAATTACTAAGGATTAAATGAGAAACCACGGCTCTGATACCAAATGTAATGACCCCGCCTCCCCGTAACCTCCAATCAAGGGAGACCAAGAGGTCAGAGATGCTATCCTAATATTTCAGGATCCTTGGTTTGACATTTAATCAAAAATAATTATCAAAATCTACCATTTTTAAACTGAAAGGCTGGAATAAAATAGATCTTTTTGCATAGCTTGAAAATTCGGATCTACACTTCTAACCAATCCTCCTTGATCAATTTAATTGTATCTTCACGGATTTTGATTTACTATTTGTCCTTTTTTAGAATTGTACCTAAAACACTAACAAACAAAACATCGGTTAGTATATTTCTATACTGGTATGTGGGGAACAAACACAATTTCACAAATAGTTTCTACCAACCTAATTATCACAAATAATTGATTAACAATCCAAATTACGCTTTCAATGTGACTCCTCAACCGCTTTTGCCCTAAACCCTGGATTACCCTATCTTAGGGTTTTGTCCTTGTAAGGGACATAAGGCCACCTTCTCCATCCTGAGCTTGGTTCCTGGGGTCACCTCTCAAGTTGCCCAATGGTCTTCCCTCCAGGGCTTAACCAAATCAAACCTTCCCTCTGGGGCTTGGTCTTGCAACATACATTAGGGTGGCATGTAGGTTCGAGAATACACATACATAATTAATTATGATACTCATAGGGACTTTATATGATTTTAGAATTGAACATCCAACATTTTAGGTTGCATTCAATTGAGAAACATTCGGGAAACACCATGAAACTAAAGGTGATTATTCATAAAGTATCCACATACATGTTTAGTAGATTCAACAAGATACTAGTAAACCCAAGCAAGAAATTGTCCGAGCAAGTAGTTCCTTCCACACAAGCAAGAATCCTAAAAAGTATATGTACTCTATTTACTATCCACTTTATCAGATTCTATCTTATTCAACTTGAACTTGCTTCCTAGGGTTTCCTACTTCTTTTTAGGGTTTCATCTTTATCATTATCACCATAACCCTAAAACAGCAAAACTAGTTACATACCCTAACTATCTTGTTAAAAATTTCCTAACAGGCTTAGGATCAACTCATAATTACATTCTTCTAAGGAATCTCGAATAAATCATATTAATCACCTTTTACCCTAAATTAGGGTTTCTATGTGCATTATGACATATTCATGTGTAAAAACCCTATAACAAGCATATTATCATCTAAATCGGATTTAATTCTTATTCTTTTCCTTAATAGGTTACTATATCTCAAATTAACCTATTTAAGACCTTAAATCAAATTTCCAAACACAATTAGGGTTTTAATCCTGATTTAATGCATAACATGATCAAGTTAAAGAACTTTTGGAATTAGAAGCGTATTCATGCTATAAAAATATTTTTATTATATTCCTTACGTTCTCCTGATCAATTTTCATATATAACATGTATGAATATGAGATACCAATCTTTTGTTATGATTTTTGCAAAATACATTACCTCTCAAACAATCACAGGCTGCCACGTGAGCTCTTCGCTTCCTTTCCTTTTTTCCACACGGGTAACTCCGTAGCCAATGGCATGCAACCATCTCCCCACCCCACTCTAACGAGGCTAGCCAGAGAAAAGAACCAAAGGTCCGTTCCGCCCCTGCCCTTCTTCACGAGTGTCGGGCGTAAGAGAGTCTTTTCGCTCCACCTCATCCTCAAGCTCTCACCCACCTACAGATTGCCAGTAGCCTCCCGACGCTGGTCAACAGGGTAGTTGACCCTGCACTTCAGAGCATCGGAGCCTTGGGAAAAAATTCCAGCACCATCGTCTGATCTGTCCGAACTCGAAGGTGGCATCAATTGTCACCGAGAACACTCGCACATGGGAGTCGACTAGAGAGTCACCCCCCACGGAAATCAGAAAGAAGAAGGAGAAGAACAGGGTTGGCGTGCAAAATTGAAGTCTGGGGTTTAAACAACCAGTTCAGAAGAACTCGACACATCTTTGGGTAATCACTGATGGTTCTTTAACCCCCCATATATATATATATATATATATATATATATATATATATATATATATATATATATATATATATATATATATATATATATATATATATATATATATATATATATATATATATATAGAGAGAGAGAGAGAGAGAGAGAGTCAAGCTAGAATACACTCGAGTGTACAGATCGCACGAATACACTCAAGTATGTTTCCATATCAAGTCTATTTTTTGCAAAATGTAAACCATTGATCTTCACCATCATACAATAACTAGGATACATACAAATTTTGAGCTCATTTGGATGAGTGTAAGCCACTCATCTAGGGAAAACAAAATTGTCGCGTGAAACTAATTTGAAATGTATAATTTTTGCGGTCTTTATAACATGACCTATAAATGTCCAACTGTGCTCAAATTTTGTGTATGAGATATTCACAAGATGTTTAAGAAGATCATCATATTATATTTTTGAAAAAAATATTGCATCATGAAAAACTACTTGAGTGTATTCTGCTCCGAATACACTCGAGTGTATTCTAGCCTAATTATATATATATATATATATATATATATATATATATATATATATATATATATATATAGCTTGCTCAGATTGGGTGAAGCTTCTAGGACTCCTGAAATCTCAACAAACCTAGGATCCTTGGGTCCGCAAACCTCTCCTGATCCCTTTGGGAGACTTTCCAAGAGCACTCGTGCATTGGTCAATGAGGAAATCGATCATGAATCTCATTTTTCCTATTCCACCTTTCCTATTTCTAATAGAGGAGTGTGAATAACATCCACCGTTGGATCCTAGATCCAATGGCCCTCATCCATGCACCAAGAACATTGACTTCAGATTAAATGGATAAAAGTGACATTTTATAAGGATTATCTCCTCACTTTAGGATAATTTGTAAAATCCATAACTCTCAATCTGTACATCCTTTTTCAACCAAAATTTAGGGAAACCTTTATCTTGACTTTATATACTCGTACACTAAATTTGAGTCCCAAATTCCAAAGGAAAAGGGCATTATCTTCATGTGCAAGTTATCTTTTAATAAGGCATATTTTAAGCATATTTTCTCTCTCTTGGTCTTTTATTTTCTTTATTTTGATTCCTTTTACCATTAGAAACCATGTGGAGTCAAAATCTCATTCATAATGATTCCATTATCCATATTTCCACATATTTCTTATATTTTCATCATTATCTCAACTTTCCTTCTTAATAATGCATTATTTGATTTTATCTCTTTCTTCTCCTATTATCTTTGCAACTTGGACTCCTTCAACCCAAGAAATGCTAAAGATATGAAATCCCTCCTTGAAGGGTAATTCTTAGCCTTCTAGATGCTTCCACATCTTTCTTTTCTCATTATCTTAGTTATTCTTTCATTAATTGATTTCTTTTCTTTTATTTCCTTTTACTTGTTATTGGGCCCAACAGCCAACAAGGCCCACAAAATCAAACACACAAGGCTGTTTATCAAAGGAATCCGTTCAAGGCACATAATTCATAAAAAATACATACTCATACATTTATTAGGGAAATTGCATTTCCCACCATATGAACCCAAAAATTGGTTGTAACACTGACCCTCCTAAAAATAGAGGGTGATGGGTCCTTCTTAGATACATCAATTATTTCTGACCATTTTTGTCTTCTCTTTTTGTGGTAACCTAGAGAACCTGAGCAAGTCCTACCTAATTAAGGGAGGGATAGCAAGGGAGAACAATTGTGGGAGAGCAAGTTGGTGCTAGTACACCAACTAGAAGGGGCAACTCCTTCTTATTTGTTCTTCTAGAATGTAAGGAGTTTCCAGTGGTCGGTGTGGACCACTATAGAGGTGAGGTGGTTATTGCCTACTACTCGAAGGACAAGGTCAACTACTATCCTTGGTGTTTGACCAAGAGTTGTTGCTGACACTTTCCGGGTGCAACTTAATCAAAGGAACAATGAGGGTATAGTCATTGGACTTTCTCTAGGACCATGTATGATCTTGCAAACCATCCTTCCTATTACATAGTTATTGGCATGATCGTCTATAATGGGGAATATGGCATATAATTTTTTTTGTTTCAGCTGCCTATGGTGATGTCATATTTCCTTATAGTGGTATCAGAGCCACGTCAGTATAATATGTTTTTGGATTTATCAATATGATCATATTTTGGTTTTCATTTTTTATTTATTACATAAGATGTGAATATATAAAATTATTAATCTGCATATCTCATTAGATACCATATACAATCCCAATTAATATGTACATTGAAAGGAAATATGGCGACAAAACATGTAGTAGAAACAACAAAAAATCTACCAAAATCCCTTTAATGCCAATGGAACACGTCAATAACTATGCAATGAGAAGGATGGTTTAGAGGATATACCTGGTCCTGGAGAAAGTCCAATGAAACTTTCCTCATCATGGTTTGCACCCTTCCTTGAAGTCACATTCGAACAACATCTACATCGATCTCCTGGTTGATCGCCATGAACAGTAGGTTGAATTTGCCCTTCGAGCGGAAGGCAATGACCTCCTCACCTCTATAGTAGTCCACAAGAACCACTGAGAACTCCTATTGTTCTATAAGAATGGACAAGAATGAGTTGTCCCTTCACGCTGGTGTACTAGTTATCAACTTACTCTACCACAATTGTTCTCCCTTGCTATCCCTCCCTTAATCGGGTAGGACTTGCTCGGGTTCTCTTAGTTACCACAACCAGAGAAGACAAACAATTGTTAAAAGAAACTGAGTTGTGTCTCTGGGAAGCCCCCAATACCCCTCTATTTATAGGAGGGTCAGGATCAAGGTTCCCAATCTGTGTGGGAGTTGAAAGGACAGGAATTTTGTAAATTTTCACAACCTATGAGTGATGAAATGATCAGTTCATAGGTGAACCGATCGATTGCATTTTTGAGCCAATCAGTTCACCCAATGAATGGGTCATTTCATCATGTTTCCTAATTGCAATTGTATTGGTAATTCTAATCCAATTAATGTTTGACATGACGTCAACAATAATCCTTGATGCAATCGAATTGCTCTTGTGAACCAGGCAATTCATCTCATGAACCGGTCGTCTCACGACCCTGAGCCAATTGGTTCATTCAGTGAACTAATCAATTCATGCCATGGTTCATTCAAAATTCAGCCAATGCAATATCCAAATAACTAGGGACTCCAATCGGTCAGTTCAACACTTGAACTGGTCACTTCAGAGTTCAGTCAGTCAATTGTTGTTTAAATTGAGTGCCTAAACACTTTCATAGTCAATTTAGTTATCATTCATGGTTAATCTCCTATTCCAAGTGAATCCTATGTGTGTGACCCTATAGGTTTCATATTACGTTGGCAATGAATGTCCATAACCAATTATGACATCACAAGCAAAGAGCAATGCCTAGTCATATATCATTTCTACCTAAGTAATGTAAAAGTTGAAGAACAACTTCAACCTACAATCTGTGATTGGTGCTATAGTGTTTGTATAGTTCCTTTGTCACTGATACCTGTTATAGAACTTGAGGCATGGAATAATCATTCTTTTCAATCGTTCAATCTGTGTTCCTTGAACCAAAGTAGATTGTCTAAGATATATGTAAGTTCAATATCATATATTGACTCACATGTGTGCTGCCATGCATTTTTTAGTCTCGCATATCAAGGGGCCTGTATATCATACTCCTATAGGAGGGACAAATCCTATCTACATCACTCACAGTCATCCCCATGTGTCAAAGTGCACCCAATCATCACCTTTATGGCAACCCTTATTCAAAATTATGGTGGATGATATCAAAGTATACCGAATGACATGTGATGAGTGTAGTGACTTCAAATCTAAGAACCATAATCACCACCAATACTATAAGAGATTATTTTGAGTATCGATTATGGTTTCTGTGTATCACTCTTATGGTGGGTCTATTCGATACATTGTTCCCTAACAAGTATCTACATGCTTGGTTTGATATCACATATCATGACTGATGAGATTCTTTCATCAACCAACATACACACTCTAGTCTTATGTGTTATTTCTATCTATCAGCCTTCCACAATAACATCCAACTAGGGACATAACAAGAATGTATATACTCTTAACATTCATATGATCTCATTGTTCAGGTTATGTAATTGAAGACACATGTCATTGAGTAATATCATTATCTAGACATTTATTATGTTACTTCATTATCTCATAACTGTTTGAAATAGAATAAACTGGAAGCATGCTTTATTATTAATCAAATCATTTACAAGTTACGCCATTACAATATCATATGATTGTAATGGCATAACTTGTAAATGAAATCATATGATTGGCTCTCTAGGCATACATAACAACATATTCCCACTTACACTTAGAGCCAATAACCCATGAATCTCATTCCAAGTGATCTTACAAGACCATCATGCTTCTGTTGCAAAAGTGCTTTTGTCAAGGGGTTAGTAATATTGTTCTCAGTTGGTACTCTGCAAATCTTCACATCTCCTCTCTATATGATCTCTTGTATGAGATGGAAATGCCTTTGTAAATGCTTGGAAAGCTGATACGATCTGGGTCCCTTAGCTTGTGCAATAACTCCATTCTTGTCAAAATATAGCTCAATTGTGTCACTGATGCTTGGAACTACCCCAAGTTCAGAGATGAACTTCTTGATCAAAACAACCTCCTTTTTGCATTCGATGTAGAAATATACTCGGCCTCTATTGTAGAATTGGAAACCATCTCTTGATTGGAACTCTTCCAACTCACAACTCCATTATTAAGGCAAAACATGAATCCAGATTGTGATTTGTAATCATCTTTGTTAGTTTGGATGCTTGCATCGATGTAACCTTTTACCACCAACTCTTCCTCTTCGCGGTAGACTAGAAATTGATCCTTAGTTCTTCTCAAGTATTTAAGGATGTTCTTCATGACTATCCAGTGAGCATCACCTTGATCTGACTGATATCTACTCGTCATGCTCAAGGCATATGAGACATTGGGATAGGTGCACAACATTGCGCACATGATATATACAATAGCCGACACATATGGAATCTTACTCATGTGCTCCCTTTCTTCAGAAGAATTAGGATATTGAGATTTAGAGATGGTAAATCCATGACACATGGGCAGGTTTCCTCTCTTTGAGTTCTCCATGCCAAACCTCTTCAACACTTTATCACTGTATGTTCTCTGACTTCGTCCAAGAATCCTTCTAGATCTATCTCTATAGATCTATATCCCTGAGATGTAGGATGTTTCTCCCAAGCCTTTCATAGAAAACATATTTCCTAGCAAGTCTTTCGCTTTTGTAAAGTAGGGATGAAATTCCCCATCAATAGTATGACATCCACATACAATATGATGAATACAATCATGTTCCCACTAACCTTCATGTATACTCAAGGTTCATCTTCATTTTGAGTAAAGTTAAACTCTTTGACTGTCTCATCAAAATGAAGATTCTAGCTCTGAGATGCTTGCTTTATCCCATAGAAGACCTTTGTAGCTTACAAACTTTATTTGCATCCTTTGGATTTATAAAACCATCAGGTTTTGTCATGTACACAACCTCGAGAAGATTCCTATCAAGGAATGCAGTTTTGACATCCATCTACCAAATCTCATAGTTGTGATAAGTTGCAATAGCAAGCATGATCCTAATTGACATAATCATGGAAACTGGAGAAAAGGATTCATTGTAGTCAACAACTTGAACTTGTCTGAAACCCACTGCAAAGAATCTGCCCTTATAGGTTTGTACTTTTCCATCCATGTCGGTCTTCTTCTTGAAAACCCACTTACACTCTATGGGTTTTATTCCTTTAGGTAGATCCACCAAAGTCCATACTTTTTTTGGCATAGATGGATTTCATCTTAGATCTCATGGCCTCAAGCCATTTCTTAGACTATGGTCCCTTAGTAGCTTAAAAATAGATTGTTGTCCCATCACCTATGGCCAACTCACCGTCTTCCTGAGTCACAAGATATACAAATATTTTAGGTTCTAGTTCGTTCCTACTAGATCTATGAGGTTCTTGTGTTACTTGAGGAATTTGAGATTCCACAATGTTTTGTGATTCTCTTTGTTCCTCTTGTGTATCTATCAGTTCAATGTTTTCTTTTTGGTCTCGAAAATCATTGAGTTCTACTTTCCTCCCACTGATTCCTTTGAAAATAAAATCCTTTTCTAGGAATACAACATCTCTGGCAACAAACACTTTTTTGTCAAAGAGGAAATGAAAGTAATATCCTTTGGTCTCCTTAGGATATCCAACAAAATACCATTTATTAGATTTTGGGCCAAGCTTTTCAGGAAACATTTTCCTTACATAAGCTTCACATCCCCAAATCCTCATAAAAGACACATTGGGACACAAACTGTACCATATCTCATATGGTGTCTTTTGAACCGATTTTTATGGTACTCAATTTAGTGTAAACACGATGATTTCTAGAGCATAACCCCAGAAGGTAGTCGGAAGTTCAACTAAACTCATCATTGATCACACCATATCTAGAAATGTGCACTTCCCTGTTTCTGATACACCATTATGTTGAGGTGTTCTAGGTGGAGTCCATTGTGATACGATACCATGGGCTCACAGAAGGTCCTCAATATCTTGGCTTAAGTATTCTCCACCTTGATCAAAATGAAGTGCCTTGATACTTTTTCTAAGTTGGTTATGTACTTCATTCATAAACACCTTGAACTTTTCAAGAGTTTCTAACTTATGTATCATTAGGTAAACATAACTGTACCTATTGAAGTCATAAATAAGGGTAATGAAGTACTGATATCCACCTATAGAAGTTGAACTAAAAGGGCCACTTACATCAATATGTATGAGTCTTTTTTTTTAAATGACAGATTGGTTTATATCATAAAGGTCTTACGACATCTACAGAAAGGTATGATGTTACACTAGATTGGGGACAAGGGAATAACCATGTTACAGTGATGAGATTGGAAATTGATTAACCGCTTCAGCTTGGATTCCTGGTTGGTAAGCGCATAATAAGTAGATCGTCAATAGAATCCCTCCTCAATCTTAATCACCATTCTGACTGGTAGAAACCCAGTTGCCCATACATAAACTAGAGCAACATCGCCTTTAGTACCAGCCATAGGCCTCCCCATAATCATAGCCTGATGTTTGAGCACGCTCCACCAATTTGTATGAGTCCTAATAGATCACTAGCCTATTCATTTTTACCAGTGAAAGGAGTTTTGGTCATCTTGCCCAACAAACAAAATTCACATCTCTCTATTGATTCAAAATCAAAAGAGTCCAAATAACCATATTTATGGAGTCTAGATATGCGATTCTCATTTATGTGTCCTATAAAACAATGCCAAAGATATGTTTTCTTTGAGTTGTTGAGTTTTTGTCTTTTAGTATTTACGTTATAAACATCTATCTTTAGATCTAGAAAATAAAGACCATAAGACATTGGGGCATTGCCATAAAAAATCCCATATTTTAAAATAGAACATCGACCATTCTTAATATGAAATTCATATGCATCATTGTCCATACAAGATACAAAAATGATGTTTCTATTTATGGAAGGTACATAATAGCAGTTCACGAACTCTATTACAAGTCATGTGGGTAGAGATAAACTATAGGTTCCAACTATAGCGGGAACAATTCTTGCTCCATTTGCGACTCACATTTCAACCTCGCTCTTTCCTAAAGACCTACTTCTTTTTAGATCCTTCTATTAAAGCATATGTGAGATTTACATCCAATATCAAGTACACAAGATGAAGACGTAGATAAATTTATCTCAATAATGTATATACCTGAAGTGGAGATCATCATACCCTTCTTCTTCTTCTTCTTCTTTAATGCATTCAAGTACAAAGGATAGATTCCTCTTGTACTTTTCTTTCTCCTTATCTTGAGTTTTGAATATATGTATTTATGCTCAGCCTCATAACTCTTCATGGCCTTGCGGTGATCCTTGGAATCGACTCCACTGATCATCATCATGGATTTTTCCTTCTTCATCCTTGCTTCGACATTCATCAGCATGCCAACCATAGCTGACAACGGTTTGACCATATTATTTGAGTGGTAACACTCAATAAAGTGGTTATATGATTTAGGCAATGATTGCATAATCATATATGTGACCAATTCTTTGCTCAAAGAGAATCCTAATTCTTCTAGATGTTCTACATGTCCAATCACATTGAGAACATGAGTCTCTAGTGAGTCTCCCTTTTTCATTTTACACTCAAAGAGAACCTTTAAGATATTGTACCTTTCTTGCTTTGTGTGCTTATGGTTCAAGTTCTTAAGATGTGTTACCATGTCAAGTATCCCCATGTCCTCACACTGCTCATGCAACTAATAGTTCATGCATCTTAGTATAAAATGCTTTATATCCAAAGGATCATTGACATGCTTCCAGTAAGCCTCCACTTCAGCCCTAGGTGCACCAGGAGCATGTATTTCTGGCACTGGTGTTTCTGGGACATAGAGCTTGTTCTCTTCATTAAGAACCCTTATCAAAATCCAAAATCAGACATGGAAATTTGTCCCATTAAATTTGTCCTTCCTAATGACCAATCACAATGATGATTTGAATGCCATTTGATTCTATAAGAGAAAATTTTGCATTTTGTCAAAACCTTTTTGATCTGATTTGATTTTAAAAAATTGATAGCCCTCATTTATCAATTCAGAAGATTGCAGTGTACAACCTTCTAGTGAGCCAAGATCCAAAATAATTCAATTATTACCTAGCCAACACTAGTGTCCATAATCAACTATTAAGGTAGGCAACTTTTGCCAATTTCTTTTTATGTAGTTCTTGGATAGATGGTATGAAAAAATCCTTGCCATAATCATCTTCATGCCTCAAGGTGCTTCATCTCATTAAGGACACCCAGTTAAGTATGACCCAAAATCCAACACAATAATAATGCACCCTTCTTGGCAGGGGCACATTATTACCATCACACTTTCACAAGATAGACGAAGACCACCCCTGAGGTTCCCTTTCTTAGTCGATCAAGATTTTCATATATGTTGCTAATGGAAAACATCTTAGACTTAACATGTTATTTGAGGGAGTTTGTATTTATAAATACATATACAATATCCAATCACCGCACATATATATACTACGTATCATATACATGCTATATCCCACAACAAAAACATGAAATAAATATAAGTGATGGTTATGGCCATTCTACTATAATTCCTTAGATCCATAAAGAATGACCACCACCTAGGGTCCACATCTCATGTAGAAACTTGTTGTTGATGAAGATATGTGCTTGCCAACCCTTGAACCGATCGGCTTTCCTCCTAGACGATTAGTAGGTCATCACACCGTTCGTCTGGTCTTCGATCCACCATCTTCTAGATCCTCTAGTTGATCAGTTGGGTCCACTAGATGATCAATTTGGTCATCCTCGATACAGTCAGTTTGCCTGGTCTGAGCATCTTCTTTTTTGTACAAACAAGAAATTAAACTGGCCATAGAATCCCCTAAAAAATCTATATGATTAAAGAAACAAATAAGGAAATTCTTAACATTATGAATATATGTTCATTACATGACTAATAAGCGTTGAAGAGAAACCAAGAACAATGGAAACTAGTCCATATTCAAAGATGTTTCACACAAAAGGATGAAAACCACATTTTTAACAAGTTCTTAGGGTAAATAAAGGGAAACTAAGTGGAATAAGAAGAGAAACATGATACAATACAAGTACATGAGATATGTTTTTATAAACAAGTTGCACACAAATCTTTTCTAGCACAGGGAAGATGAAAGCTTCCCCTTTGGCCTTCTTCTTCCTTTCAACCTCTACTAGCATGAAATCCCTCTCTATGTCACCTCCCACTATTTTACCAAGGCTAGGTCAAAGGAAACAAGAGATATACCATCTCAGTCTCTCTCTTGATCTATAAACTATAATAGGAAACCATAAAGACACATTGTTCTATGATGAAATGGGTCAACATGCCTTGTCGAATGTTATGTTGAGTGACTTCTAATGATATTGCATGACACATTGTTTGTCATACATGTTGCTAGTAGTCATCTTCATATATCTTAGAAATAGTACAACCCTCTCATATATATAGAAGGGGACACAACAAGGAAGCAAACATCAAACCTAATAGCCCTACTATAATTAGGCCCACATTACATAAGAATTAAGTAAAAGAAATTTGAAATAAAGGGAATACAACAACTGGAGATAAATATATCTCAATACTCCCCCTCAAACTGGAGCACACATCCCATATTGAAACACAACCCCTCAACTCTCTTTCTAGATAGAGGCTTTGTAAAATATCTGCAATTTTCTCTTGTGTAGGCAGAAAAGAGGTAGTGATTTTCTTGGTTAGCACAACATTTCAGAGAAAATGGCATTCCACATAAATATGCTTAGTCCTTTTATGAAAGATACAATTACTAGCAATCAAAGTAGAAACATAATTGTCACAGTACATCGGAATAGCATGAGTAATAGGAATCCTAAAGTCATAAAGAATATATTTCATCCATAATAGCTCACAAGTAGTATGTTCCATAACATAATGCTCAGATTCTAGATCGGATCTGGCAACAATGTTTTTTTTCTTATTTCTCTAGGTAACCAAGTTACACCTATAAATGTACAATATCCAAAGGTAGATCTCCTATCAGATTTACACCATGCATAATTAGCATCAGAATATCTAGTCACATCTAGATGCCCATTTTTTTATAAATAGTCCATGTCCAGGTCCGTTCTTGCAGAATCTCAAAACTTGGCATGCAACTTCTCAGTGACACTACCTAGGACAATCCATCAATTGGATAAGAATCACCAGCAACAAATAACATATCTGGCCTAGTAACATTAAGATATAAAAGTTTTCCAACCAAACATTTATAGCTAAATTTATATTCTAAGGGTTGAGTAAATTTTGGCTAAAGACCATGTGCTTGATCCATAGGAGACTGTAGGTCTACAACCAAGAATCCTAGTTTTAGTAAGTAAGTCTAGAGTGTACTCTTTGAGATAATGATACTCCATCCTTGTTATGTGCTATCTTAATGCTAAGAAAATACCCTAGACGCGTTGGTTACAAAATGATTCATAAGATATTTGTTTGTATCAGTAATTCTTGCACAATCACTACTAGACAGGATGAAGCCATCCACATTCATAATAAGAACAATTATTCCTAAAATAGTGGTTTTGATGAACACAGAGTAGTCACTTGAGATGTGCATAGACAAATTTGTGTAGTAAGGGATACCTTGTCAAACCATGCCTAGGGATTCTGTTTGAGGTCATAAATGAATTTCTTCAAAAGGCATACTTTCCAAGAGTACTCACCCTGACAAACATAACCAGGAGGTTGTCACATATTAAATATCCATATAGAAAGGTGTTCTTGACATCCAGTTGATGTAAGTGTCAACCTTTATTAATAGAAAAAAAATCAAAATATAAACAAAATTAAGACGACCAACATGAGAAAAGGTTTTGAAGTAATTAATACTAGCTTCTTGTGTAAATCCCTTAGCAACAAGTATGGACTTTAGGCATTCAACTGTCACATCAGACAAGTATTTCAAAGTAAAAATCCACTGGCACCCAACATGTTTACTACCTATAAGGAGATCAACAAGGTCCCATGTCCCAATAGAATGAAGTGCATCCATCTCCTCATTCATGTCTTGTTTACACCAAGAATGTAATAGTGCCTCCTGAACATTCTTTGGGATAGAAAATGCAGATAAAGAAGTAGTAAACTAAGCCATGGAGGCATTTGAGATTTAGAAACATGTTGAGAAATATTATATTTGGTACCAGATCATTGCCCCTTTCGTAATGCAATGGGAATGTCAGGATCATAAGTTGTAACACAATCAACAATATTACTACTGTATGGAGGTGCATCATCAGTCTCAGAGGATGCCAAATTGGGGGATACTTCAGGTAGAGATGCAGACACCATGGGATCATGAATGGCCACAGTTGGAAGTGGCACCTGGTTACTAGGTTCAGAAGAAAAAAAATGATGTATATTAAAAAATGTGACATTCACACTACTTTGATACCATGTTTTAAGGGGAGGCGAGAACATCGTAGTTAAGAGGAGAATTTTGTGCTTGCTAGATTTGAAGTATACCACTATAACTGTAAGTGGGCAAGATGTGTGTTGGTTGAGGCATGCTTTGACAAAATCGACTTGGACAATTCCTCATTATGTGATGAATGTCATAGTCAAGAGAAGAACATTATAACAAACTAAAACTTAGAATATTATCCTATTCCATGATTAAAAATATAATAAGACTTGGTTTCTTAGATTTGACCAAATAAAAATAAAAATGAAAAAAACATTTACATAATGACTTAATTATGTGTCATCTTGTAATAAAATCATAAAATATGTTACATGTATTTCCTTTTATAACATAATGGACAAATAAAAATAATTAATAATATGCTTTGGGGTAGAAATTCGTAATTCCATGTCCATAAATATTAACAATATTCTATTATCTAAATAAATATGAAATCAATGGATTAAATGTGTAAAATGAAAAAATGTAGAATTTTTTGTAAAATAATAATAAATAGCTCTTTTGAAATTATATTGAAGATAACAAGACTCAATTGAGTGAATGTTTATAATAAAGGTATAATGTTTTTATAATCATAGTGGTACTAACCTAAACATTCTAACAACACCATAACTCATAAAAGGGAATCTCAAAAGTAAAATATAATGGTAAAAACATGTCCCTTGGGTCCCCATTCCCTTGGGTGTAAAGTTTCACTTTGCTTGTGAAATGATAACCATTTTAATTTATTTAGAAGAAAAGATGAGAAAAGCCAAAAGTGTTAAATAAATCGCTAAATAACTTCAATTGTATAAATAAATTCCAATTTCAAAATCTACATACCAAAATTGATTTGTGTGTGAATTTCCACAATATTTGGACAATATTATCTATCCTAGTGTAGTTTGGGGGAGAGAATGTATATTAACGCTCAAAATATTAAATAAAATGCTAAACAACCACAATATAAAGAATTAATTGTAAAACCATTTTCCTCATGTTCAAGTTTGCTTGTAGGCTAAATTTCACATCATATAGGAGTTTCCAGTTGTCTCAAATTCCTTAAGAAAAGAAAAAGAAAGATTAGCCAAAAATATTAAATTTATTATTAAAAAATATAATATAATAAATGAATAATGTAAACCAAATTGTATGGATTGTAATAAATAAAAATAATGGTGTAACATAATGGGGAACAATGTTCTACGTATATCAAAATAATATCATTAAAGAAATAAGATTTGAAATTGATTTTAGAAACACACTAATTAATACATATGTAAAGAATAGCATTGCACTCGTATGTACTATGTAATTAGATATAAAAATGTTCGTAGTAAAAAGTGGTAAGACACAAATTTAAAAATATATATACAATTGGAAACATTAATTTTTAAATGTTTAATTTAATGCATTCCATATGATATGGTTTCTAATTTTCTTTCTATCACATTTTATTTTGCTTTTCCTTTTTCACGTGGTACACTCTTTTCTTCTGATTCCTTCTCTTAGTCTTCCTTCCTCTTTTTCCTTTATTAACCTTTCCTTGTTTTCTCCTTCATCCCTCCATTGATATTCACATTTTTATATTTCTCCCTTATCTTTCTACGTTTACAATATTCTACTTGACTAGTGGATGACAGTAGTATATATACCCCGACATATGTTCTCTTTGGATCATAGATAGTGACTACCCGCCACCTCCATACCTCTCTGCAAAGAAACCCATGTATGCTTGATCATTTGCTTTGTCTCCATTACGACCATCGATACCCGATTATCATCGACCATCAACTCTTCACAACGGTGGGTCTCAAACCCTCTCACCCCACCAAGTCATCATGTCTATCTCCGACGGAGGCCCTCGATACTTTTTATATACCATGTTTCTGATCACATAACAGGTAATCTACCTTTCCCTATGGTATTAGACTCTTTCTAGTTTTTGACATGCTTCTCGAAAACATTTCTCATTTTGGTTTTCTATTGTGGGTTTTATCTAATTGATTTGTTTACCATACTTCTAGACGATCTTCTAGAATCAGAAGCGATTGTTATATGCTCGGTTTCTTATATTTTTGGCTTCAATTTTCATTATAATAGTCTGAATAATGGTATTCCTATTTGTCCTTATCTATCTTATTTCCTCATCGTTATGATTTAAAAATATGAGTTTGATGCTAGAAACTTAGTGGTATGACCATGTCATGCTACATGATTATGAATCATATGTGAATGCATGTGAGAAACTTCTCAAAGAGATTTTTTTATTTAATTGATAAACTTTATCATCTTAGATAATTCATTATATTAATGTATATGTCAGAAAATAACATATTTTTAACATCATGGAATTTTCCTCCATCTAATGGTATCGGTTTCACACTTAAATTTGATATTAAATGTAATTTTAAATGAATTTCTAGTTTGTTGGAATTTTAAAAGCCATATACATTAATCTATAAATAAAAAAAAATGTTTGAGAATTGTAAAATTTTAATATATACAATGATATGTATTTAACCTCTAACTTCAATCTAATAATATGCAATTTTTACGGATTTATCTAATTGATTGTTCCTCAAAATAAGCATAGAAAAATAAAGTAAAATATGTTATAAACTTAATAAAATATGATCCATAACATAATATGGTTTTCAAGATCTAATCCAATAATAAAAAGGGATTACTTTAGGATTTATATAAATACTGTTAACCTAACTCTTTTTTTTTGAAAGTATGTTAACCTAACTCTAATTATGCATGTATGTTTAATATGTGCTTTAGAGACTTATTCTTTAGCCTAAGACTGACTTTGGACTTATGTACTCAAGATAAGGTATGTGCATCTTTTTTATTTTTTAGGCACTACTATTATGACCAAACATCCTTTCCCATATGAGGCATGAGTAGATATTCTCTTTTTCATCATTTTGAAAACCTTATTTTCTTGAATAATGTTTATGAGTCCTCTGACCCCACATGATTTATTTTGAATGTTCTCATCCTACTACTTCACATGGACTAAACTTATACTTTCCTTTCCCTATTTATGTGCATGCTTAGATATCCTTATTTCTTATAGTGGTACATTTGTACAACCATATTTACAGGGATGTGTTTTTCCTCCCGGGTCTGCTTTACCATCGATTATTTACAGAGGCGTGCTTTTTCACCTAGGGTGTGCTATCTCCACCCATTTTTTAGGTTGAGATCCAATGGTGTCTCAACCCTGCTTGAAATAATTTTAGTCTTTGTTTGTTACATGCACAAATTATGTTTTGTAATTGTCTATGAAGATTTTTTAAAGGCAAGACTCCCTATTTGATATTCTTTAGTTAGACATGCATCGTCTTTTGGCCGGATAAAATCCTCTTGGAACTTGTTCTTTTGAACCTCTCCTTTATTTGATATCTTTTCTTGACTTTTATCTATCTTAAGTATTTCCTAGTTGCTTTTACTGCACACACTGAATTTTTGTTGACGTCCTTTTCTCTTGTTTTCCTTTTCCTGGGTATTGTTTTTCAATCCACTCAGAGTTAGCACAGCCAGAGATTCAGGGAGAAGAGGACTTAGCTCAGGACCAAGTGCTAGGATGAATTCTAAGATGGGAAGGTTGCTCACCATAATATGATCTTTAAATTTAGATTCATAGTTTATACTTTGCCTGTAAGGCCCAATGTTAAGGTGAACAATGAATTTATGTAATGGTTAGGTATTTTCCGCTGCAACAAACTATGTTTTTATACTCATCTATTTGAGAAAAAAGTATTGCACCCATGTTATTTGGTGATATTTGAGTTCATGGGGTTATATGCAAATTTATATTTGAGTTCATGGGGTTATATGCAAAATGTAGCATTGGTTCCATAAGAACCAAGTCTTGTGAATTTTACAATAAAAAACCTTCAATTCATCAAGATGATAGAAAGACAACTACGTACTCTGGTTGTGCAGTTTCAAGCCTAAAGTGTAGGAAAATATAGAATTTATATCCACAGGCATAATAAATTAAGGCATCAAAAATAGTAAACTAATTTCATGAAATTTCCCCTAGATTAAACCATGTCTTGTACTCATGCAATAATATCTAAATCAAGAGTTAATGAAAAGTTTGTGTATTCACATGGATGAAATTAGACTAGTATTGATTGATATTTTTGTTTTTTCTAATGGAATGTTGACATGAGTGACAAATCCTTTTATAAAAAGTGTGATTATTTTGAAGTGATACGAAAAACCAAGTTCTCCCCTATCCTCAGAAATGTCTCACTCTATGAGATTTACCCCCAAACAACAACCCCAATGATTCAACCCATGTACTCCCTATCTAAGAATGGAAAATATACTTATTTCAACATGAATGAACTCTAGAATTTTAGATTTGGGGAATGTTGGTTCCCCTTTTAAGATTGAGGCACCCAACCGTTTAGACTAGATTAATATTTTAAAATATATTGAGATGCCAAGTGGGTTGTTATTGAAATGATGAACTAGTTTAACAATGACACCATATGCCCTTTTAGAGATGATATTTTAGATGCTTGAAATTGTGGATTTTGGCTACATATAAACTTACTATTTCACAAACAAATAATAGAGATGAACATGCCTACAATACAAGCAAAAACATAAAACAAACATGATACAAAGTTCAAACATGAGATGCATACAAGTATAGAAGAAAATATGTGATGCATGAGCATGATAGGAATGCAGAAGGAAAAGATAAACATACAACTAAGAAGGAAGTCCACACCACTCCAATTTTGTTCTATAAAGTGTTCACACTACAAGAATAAGCTTGTTCAAGTCACAACTACACACTCACTGAGGGGCGTTGGGGTCAAATAACCCCCACTACTATACTAGCCAAACGGGCCATGAATGAGCACCCATGTCATCTAGAGAAGGATCTAGAGAATATGGGTCTGGCTAGTGTAGTTTAATGATGTGTCAATCATCCATCCACCTGAGGATGAATAAATCTCTTGGTACTAGATATAGAGAGCATGGATCTCTAAATCCTAGTGGTTCATCTTGGATGACTTCTACTAGAAGGAGGAACACATGTGGTTGTGCATATATTTCCTATCAATGGTGGACCATATATACTCCATATAGATCCTTGTAGAAGGTTGTGCATGGAGGGAAAGTTGTGTGGAGGAAGGATCAGATGCATCAATACTATGTTGGTGTTGTGGATGTCACTTTAGGTTCTTTTGATAAAACAAGGTAACCAAGGATACGTTAGGTAGGGAGAAGGAGGCATGTGTATGTCCATGTATGTGAACATAGTTCTTATTGTAATATGCATTATAGATTAGAGTAGTGGCATCAATTAGAAGGCGAGTATCAATCAACTCAATTCCTTCAAGTTGTAGAAAATTGGGAGTTGAAGTGCCTCTAGGACACACTAGGCTAACAAATGTTTATATGCAATTTAGACATGCTCTTGATAAAAGATCCACAAGAACACAACTCAGTTTGTGCATAGAGAATGTTGTAAGTTGGGGTCAATCCATAGGGAGATATGGAGGCACTAGAGATAGGTTTGTTTTACTAGGTACCTTTGGGGTGCTAACTAATGATTCAGTTTCTGTCTTGTGACGCATCCAAAATATAATAAATAGGAATTTAATGATTCCATCATCAACGTCTTTAGATTTTGTCTTTCAATCTTTGGGATTTTCCATCTAAAAATGATTGGTGGCCCAATTGTAGATTGTATCTATGCAAACTAGTGGATTGCATTTGTATTGAGATAATAATAAATATACAAATATTTTACTAGGTTCCTTTTAAGAAGTATAGATTTTCCATTGTTTAAACTTAGGTTTGAGTTAGAGTGATGTGACAAGCATGAAAGAGGCACAGGAATAAAACTATGTTGAGTCTACACAGCTAAGACTAACTAACTTAGCAAGAATGGAATGTACAGTACAAAAACAACTATATGCAAGCAATTGACACTAAACTAACAAAAGCAATACTAATTAGCAACTAAGAGAAACAACTAACTAAACAAGGTAAGAGATAGAACAACAAACTACACTAGTCTACTAATTACACTAAAAGGAAACCAAAGGCTACTCTAAACAATTAACTAAGTAAAACATGTACAAAGCAACTATGGAAAAGAACTAGTTACTCTAATAAGGGTTAACTTATCCCTAACAAGGCAATTAACTAAATAAACAAGATAAATTAGCAAGCACTAGAGAAAGTTAGGGTTAACCAAGCAATTAAGGGGTGGTGTGGAATATATAAGAAGGATATTCCACCTCCTATTACCTTCCATTCAACCTCTAGACGTGATCTTTGCTAAGTACATCAAGTGAGGCACTACTAGTCACTTATATCTCACACCTAGGAATAGAAGAGTAGAGGGATATGTAGGAAGAGAGGTATCTATCCAAGGATCCACTAGTTGGACTTAGGATATTTCCCCCAAATAGTTACATATAAATCAATCTCCTATATGTAGAAAGTTTCAAATATCAAGTACCATAAAAAAGATGAGAAATGATAAACAAGCAAAAAGATAAGATTTCTAAGAGAAATAATTATGTATACAATTACATGTACCCTAACATGATATTAGAGTCACATTTATTCCCTAAAATAGCCCGCAAAGAAGCTTAGCTACTCATGACGAAGGAAGATACAAAAATGGAGAATAAAGAGGAAAAGAAAGCCATGTAACTCAATGTAGTGATTGATTCCTTCTTCTCCAATTGAATCAAGGACGCCCTAGCCCCTCCTCCAAGATAGAATGGCATGGAAAGTTAAGGTGGAATTGCCAAAACCCCAAATTTTGGGTTTTTGGTTAGAAGATAAAAGAAAAAGGCAAGGAAGTGAGTTAGCTAGGAGTAGGTGGCACCTTCAATGCTTATGGGAGTTAAAACTTTTGCCTCTTGGCTACCACAAATGTATATATAGGGGTTTAGGGTGTCTACACTTAAGTGGGGGTAGTTTAAGAAAAATATTACGAGAAGCATTAGGGTTCTAGGGTGGAACAAGTGTACAGAGGGTAGAATGACCATTATGTCCTTGGGTGGGTGGATGGGTGGTCTAGGTGGATTGCCTTTGTAAAGTAAAGTGTCCATCTTTATGGTTGTTACATGACCATTTTGGTTAGAATGACTGATTTAGATGCGACACAACAGACTACGCTGGTTAGAATGGCCATTTTCGATGAGGGTGGAATTATTTGTGGAATGTGGGTTGAGTGGACAGTGAATTGGTGAAAATGGCCAATCTAAAACATCCTTCCTATGACTAGAATCGTTGTTTTAGATCCTAGGTGAGGGATTTTGGATATTTAGTTTATTTTCATGCGTTTGGTGGTGAAATGACAATGTTTTGTGGAAAATGGCTCATGTGGTATGACTATTTTAGGGGTATTATGTTTATTGCATGGCCTGGGTATGGTGGACCTGGGACTTGGGACTAGAATGGGGAACTTAGGATTTTGGTACTTGATTTGTAATGTCATTTTACTACACAAGAAATTCCCTAAGGTTGACTAACCCCAAGTTATATCCTTTTTATAAGTGCAATGCCACTCACATGAAGCGAAATAGTCTTGCAATATAGCATAAAGGGTCGAGCTCAAGAGAAAAATGTATTAAGAAATCATGATTAAACACAAGAAGACAAGATCCGTATTTAGAATAGTAGTGTGATTGATGGATTAACAAACTAAAAGTAAATAAAGACCAATAGATTTGATGAATGAATCAACGATTAAAGGTGCCATGGCAATTGCCTTTCCCCAGTGTGGATTGCATAACTATTCTATTCTTTACAAATCATTAAATTCCTACTAATAAGATTAGAGTCATGGGAATTTGCATCCTTTTAGAGTGCAAATTGAACAAGGATCAATTTCCCCATAAGTTTGAGGCCTCATTGTTCACAAATCATGAATCAAGTTATCCTAAAGAACACGTTATGATCTCACCCAGGGTTCTATGCATCAATTCGATAATCTAATTCTAAATTTTGGGATCTCCATGTTTAAGATCATAATAAACATGTTAACTGAGTGATTAATTCAAGTAGCACACAGTAATGAACAGTAATGAATCTGGATAAATAATAAATGAGTTTGATAACAACTAGAATAAAGTAGGCTACTCCCTATACCCCAATGAGAGAAATACTTGCTCATCTCCATGTAATCAACACAAATATAAAGAATAGAGGAAGATATCATGTCACTGAAGTGGCATGGGAGAGAGATGAATAGTCTTTGGTAGAACTCCAGGTTCCAGATGTATGATTTTATCTGATGGGAGGATGTCATTCTCCTTATTTTATCTAAACCATACACTAAAAATGAGAGTTGGGATGGCAACGGTTTGATCCTCATTCATTAGGATGACTTTTTCTAAATGTGTGGATGCCTCTGGGCCCACTCCAACTAAATGGAATGGCCCAAAGGGGCCTATTTCTTTATTGGTATGGCACTTTGATCGATCGATTGGACTTGAGTGAGCATGTGTTGAATCTTTGGAATGACCGACCGTTGCATGGGTCAGCCAGTTCACAATTGACGGTTGCTTTTTTTGGAATTTACGATCAACCGAATGGAAAGCCAATCACCCAATCTGCTAAATTTGGGTCAGTCAACCTATCGACCCAGTCGGTTGACTGGGAATTGGTGGGAGATGCACTGATATAGGTGAGTTGAATGACTCACCTCATTGGTCGGCCAACTCAACTCATGGGTTGGCCAGTTGGAAATTGTGGATGGGTTACAATAGCTCATGGAATTTGTAATGGCTTCTTATTCAATTGAACCAACCAACCCACCATATTGGGTAATGAACTTATTTCTACTTGGGGTTGGCTAGATAAACGATCAATTCGGTGGAATAAGTTGTCTGATTGGCTCGTCGGAAAGGGTGTAGCATCCTTCTAAGCCTTCATTTCTTAAAAACTTGTGGACGAGTTGAGCATAGAATCTTGGTGACACTTTGAGATCAAAAGTTGGTTTCCTTGCATAAAAAAAAGGATTTCCATAGTATTCAAAATTTTAGGAATAAAAATAACTTGAACGAACAAAAGAAAAATTGGGAAATGGAATGATGAAAAGATAACAAATTTATTTTGAATACAATTAAATGAGATAAATATGCATTCATCAAGTAACCCCAAACTTAAATGTTTTTCATCCTTGAGCAACACAGAATCACAAAAAGCTTCCAAACAGTAATACTAGCATGTCATCCTCCCTCTTAACATCATTTGAGTCTCTACCACCAAGCATGGCCAAGCAACCCCATTTTCCCAAAATCCCAAAATAAAACTTCCAGATTCCCTCTACTGAATTAGCTTCACAATCAAGATTCTATGTCAAAACATGCAATGCAACATATGTCATATCCTTGATGCTTCAGATAATGTTGTATATTCCTATGAGATTTGTATGCACAAGGACATGATTCAAGTGTAGTAGGGTGGATTGGGGCATTTTTATTCCCCTGGATAGAAATTGGAGTGAAGGGAGGTATGGAAGGAAGGATTTTTTCATCTCTCATCTATTTAAGACGAGATTGATTTTACTGCTACAATTATGTTAATTGCATTTTTTATGTGCACGTTGTCATCTTTTCTTTATTGGGAGTACACCCCTATTACACAAAGAGGAGTATGCAAGAAGTGATCATAGATCGAGGAGGGAAGTTCTAGATCGAACTTTGATTTTGGATAATTTTGTGGCTTTTGGATATATCATTTGCCAAGTGAGGAGGTAAGATGATGATGATGGAGGAAGGTAGAAGACGTTGAACTTGTTCATCTCATATGTTGGATTTGGCACATAGGAACAATCTTAACAATAATCAATTTTCATCATGTAACACTAACAAGTAAATAAAATTCTACTAGATGCAATGATAATTAGTAAGGGACACATTGCATTTAATTTTTCTCAATCTCTGGCTTGTCGTCATTTCTTAGGGAATGACAATAATTGAGGTCATGGGCGACACAACATGTTGTAGCATTAGTAGTTCATGATTTATCATTCCAAAAGGATTCACTTCATTTAGCACATTGATAAATGATGCGAGTGAAAAGCAATATAACATGGAAATGAATCTAGGATGACTAGGTAATGTCCAATTATATGCAATTCTAATATGATTTTCTATTTAAAATATGAAAAAAAAACATGATGCACAAGTTAATCCTATAACAAGCACAACACAAGTAAATTTTGAGTGGTGGGTTAGAGACGTACCACTCACCCTCCACCACATACTTAGAAATTTTATTGTCCTCAATCAAACTTTAGGTTCATAATGGAGGGGAGGAAAACTACTAGAATCGTCACCAACTATCATACTAACCCAACAGTAATGACTCTTGTTGTTGCCAATTAAGGTCGGGTTGAGGTTGAAAAGAATTCCACGATGATCGATCTATAAAGTTTTGGCTCATGGCTTATCACATAGGATCCTCATAGGGGGAGGCTCAATGTAATGGGGCCCCTGGTACTGAGAAGTAGAGAGGGGATATGTAAATCTGACTCTGAAGCCCTCATAGTAATTGTGGGTTTGCTTGTAGTTTCCCTTATTCACATGCCACTGCTTATATGTCTACTGCATTAGGTACATGTGGTTCATTTGGTGGGCCTATCACTATTGCTCCCATTTCATGTAGGTTTGGGCCCCCTTGATGTAGTCTGGCTGCTCTTAGAGGCCGCGGAAGATGTGGCCCAGAAGGTCCAACACTATCGGGAACTCATTGCTTGGTGCAATGATAAGGTGTCAGGGGGTCTGGTATCCTCATCATTAGCCTCCATGGAGGCTCTACATCAACCTAAGGAAGGCTCATGGATCTCACGAGGGACTGGGGGATTCTCATCCAGGTATGACTGTATGTGCTCCATGAGGTTGGATACATCACATAAAAGGTTCACAACTACATTGTAGGCATGAGTGCATAGTGCGAACAAAGCTTTGTTGTCAGGAAATAGAAGATAGTATATTATAGACTCCAATCCAGGGCAAATCACTAAGTAATTTTGTAGATACTTCACAATCTGAGAATTTTCCTTCTCTTTCATTACTACCTCATAAGGAATATTAGTGTAGCCCAAGTAGTGTGAGATAACAATGAAAGCTTCCATAACTGAATGAGGAGCCAATTTTGCATGTGACCATCGATGCGGGTGCTCGATGAGAGTGCTCTCCCACTTGTAGGTCTCATCATTCAATAGACTCCAAATGCAATACAAGTCATTTAGAGCAATCACACCCTATGTGCCACCTCTACTGAATTTCGTACATGACAGAATGCAGTAGAGTACATCACCATGGGGTTCTAGATAAAAGAAGCCTTCATTCTACTAGGAAAGGAAGGTGGCAACCTAAAGATCTCTACCCAAAACTTGCTGCTTGTGAACCATCATGGTGATGATTGTAATTGTTCTTAATAGACTATTCACGTCACTCTTAATCTATTTGCATGATGATAACATAGAGATCGGTTTTGGTCACAGTTTTCTTCTCAACAAACATACAAAGGAGTAGATTAGATCCTCATTGTTGTTGCAATGCTTATGGAAGGTGGCAAGGAACTCAAGAGTGAGTTCCTTGAAGATTGGACACACTCTATAGGGGAAGAGAGAGATGTCATTTTTGCAAATCACCTTATCCACCACCTCTTGGATGCTCAAGGCCTTCAACATTTCAACATTTCTACACACCAAGCAACTCCACCCACTTGTATTTCTTCTTCTGATCGAAAATGATTGTATGCTTATATTTTCTAGGTTGGGGAGAAATATGTGGTTATAAATGGGACAACAAGCTGGTAGTTTTTTTATAGTGTAGAGGTATAATGAGGAAGAGTGGATATAGTGTTGGTGTAGAGGATGATAGTTGAGTGTTGAACATCAGGTTCAAAAATCATCTCATCAATGTTAATATATCAAATTTAGTATCCTCATGAGTAGGGAACTCATATTTGTCATTGGCATCACGCATGTGGATGCCATCATCTGCTGACCGCTCTTTGATATAAATTTCACCCGTGGTGGAGTGCATCGATTGGGATCTAGAGAGTGTGTAGTGTGTGGGATTCTCCTTTCCTTTCCCATGTCCTTCTTGGAACTCAAGGGGTTTAGTTTCTTCCCCATCTGCAGCTACAAGCACCATAAGTATTGTTAGAATTTTAGCCCCTGGCTTGTGTCACCCTAGACTCCTATCTATCAATTGGAAGATCAAGTCGATCAATTGGAAAATAGGTGAGGGTTCTGATGTTGGTGTGTCGTTCGGCCATCTTAGAGAGCCAGACAACTCAAAAATGAGGACTATAGTGTTGATGATGGGCGATCAGCCGATTGGATAACTGAGTCGATTAACTAGGAAATTGGGTGAGGTGCCTAGAAAATTCATGTCGGCTACGGTGAAGTGCAACAGTTGAATAGCATGTAGGATCTCGATAGTAGCTTGAATTGACTAGAACTTATCCAGTGGCCAGTGGAACAACGTGTGGGAACCAACTGATCAATTGAAGGCTCCAAGTTGCCCAAGTGGCTTGGTGAAAAGGATGTAAAATTCCTTCTAAGCCTCCATTTTTCCACACTTGTGGATGAGTTGAGGATCAAATCTTGGTGACACTTTTGAGCTTGATAGTTTATTCCCTTTTATAAAAGAGAGAATTTCCATTGGATTCAAAATTTAGGAATAAAAGCAACCTGAAAAAATAAAAACAAACTGGGAAATGGATGATTAAAGGATAAAACATTTAATCTAAAACACATGTAGTAACAAGAGATGAATATGCATTCATCACTATGCCTTTGCATTAGTATTTATGTTATACCTTTATCACTCTTAGGGGAATTAGTTTCATTTTGAGAAGATTCTTTCTTAAACCATGAGTTACTTGCTTCAATAATTCTTTGGAAACTCAGGGTAGACTGGACTTTTCTTCAATGGTCCCTTGAGATCTTCCATGCATGTAGAGTCCTAGTGGTCATGTCTCTCTCATCCATCCATCAAGTTGTCTCTAAGTGTCTAAAAAACACACAATGAGCATCCATAAGTGCATTTGACTACAACTCCAATTACTATTTGAGAAGAATGCAAATATGTGAATAGTGAGTAATATGAGACAAGATGAAGACTTGATTAAGGGCTTCATCACTAACCCAATATTAAAGCATACTTGTCTTCAAGTGTGCATCATCTCAATCTCTCTTCCATTTGATCACTCAAGAAATGGAAAATGCATTCATCATGATAAATGTTGGCTATATGAGCCCAAATATGAATTCATACATGCAATCCACCACTTCCATTTTATCTTTCACATTCCAAATGTAATTTAATCATGAAGCAAAAAACTCCACATATTGGGAATCAAACATGTATGGAAGTAGTGTGGCATCCATAAATCTATGGGTAGACCGTTCACACATGGAATGGTACAAAATAGTTAGAGATGATGTTTCAACTACAAACCTTGATGGTATACTTCAATCCACCTCAAGTGTACCAATTGTCTGTTGATGGGGATATGGTGGGCTAGGGTTTCCTTGACCCCACAAGCCTGTAGTTGAAAAAAAGTATTATCAAGGGAATTGAGGTGTTATTACATTGAGCATTGATCTTTTTTTTTATTTTTATTTAGATTCTATTACACATAGCACTTTTTATTCATCTTTTGCATTCTTTTTCTCTAGCCCTATGTAACTAGGGCATGTAGTGGTAAGAAGAAGCATGGGAGGGTCAAGAATGGGCCACCCCAAGTTTCCAGAGGATGGACAAAGCAGAATATGTCCACTATTAGAATCCTTTTATGAGGAAGAGAAGTAAGAAATAGTGGAATAAACATTGACCAAAGGGCAGTCACATAATGTAGATATCCATATAAAACCTTCTAGATGCAAGTTAATTTGACACCATTCCCAAGAAATGGAAAACCATGTTGAAATGAGAATTTATGTAAGACTACACTTTTTTAATAAGTAATGAATGTAACCAAGCATTTAGGGCTTTTGAGAATTCTATTTCAAACAAACATTCAATGTTTCTGGGAAGGAGAGGAGCACATGTATAATTTCAAAGTTTGGTATCATTTCCTAAAAAATCATGTCATTGTGAGGTTCCTTTTCCAAAGATCATGCAATTAGGCTAAAAAACGAGAGGTTAAGTAAAAACACATTGTTAAGAAATCACCTCTAAGTTTGGGAAGATTTTGTAAAACGGTGCCAAATTTCCCTAATTCACATCAAGACCTATTCTAGAAAGAAAGAAATGGCATGGAAGTAAATTATGTCTAAGCACACATGATAACTTATAAAGATCTACATAAAAGGTTGTGCAATTGGATGGTATGCAATAAAAACAGTTTTTTGAAAAATACACAAAAAATGCAAGATACATGATGATCTAGATAAGTGTCAGGTCAGTCAAATTTGTCATCAAACATGGCAGGGTAGTATCGGTATGTATGCCAAGAGAGCCAATCATATGATGATCGCAATGGGGGCATTAGATACCTGATTCGATAATTATAAAGATAATTCTTTCTATTATGTTTGTCTCAGCATGAGATGATGGCACAGATAGTAGATGTCTAAAGAATGATATTACTCAATGAGATATATCTTCAGGTTGAGGACCTGAACAATGATATCATATATATGATAAGAGTACATACATTCTTGTTATGTCCCTAATAAGATATTACTGTGGAAGCAAAATAGAAAATAGTAATACATAAGACTAGAGTGTGTGTTGATTGATGACAGAGTCTCATTAGTCATGATATATGATGTCAAGTCAAGCACATAGGTACATGTTAGAGAACAGTGTATCAGACAGACCCACCTTGAGAGTGATACATGGATACCATGGAGTGGTAGTCGGAATCAGCTCTCATAGTTATAGTGGTGATTGTGGTTCTTAAACCTGAAGTCACTACATTCATCACATGTCATTCATGTACTTTGACATCATCCACTGTAACCTCAAATAAGGGTTGACATAAAGGTGGTGCTTGCGTGCATTGCAAGACATGGGGATTGGGTGTGGGTGATGTAATTGAGATTTGTCCTTCCTAAAGGAGATTGATATACATGCCACTTGATAAGTAAAGTTTGAGATGTGTATGGCCTACTCATGGGATTCAATATGTGATATGTGAACTCACATGCATCTCAAATAGTCTACTCTAGTTCAAAGAACATGGATTGAACATTGAGAAGATGACGATTCCATGTCTTGAGCTCAATATAGATATCAGAGACAAAGGAACTATACGATCACAGTAATAGTGATCAAAAATTGTAGGTTGATGTTGTTCTCCAATTTTCCAAATTACTTAGGTAGCAATGATGTGTTTCTAGATGCTGATCTTTTCTTGTGATGTCATAATTGGTTATGAACATTCCTTGCCAACGTAATTCCAGACCTATAGGGTCACACACATAGGATACACTTGGAATAAGAATATATTCATGAATGATGTTTAACTTTATTACTAAATGTGTTTTGGTATTCAATTAAATGACTGAGGTTCAAAGTTGACTGATTAGACTTTGGACCGACTGGTGCAAGTGTTGAACCGATCAGTTAAAGTGTTAGTTCAATTAGAATAAATATTGGTTGAACTTTGCCTGAACTGGACATGTGAAATGACTATTTCAGTATGTGAACTGACCGGTTCACCATATGGTTCTCCCGGTTCATTTTCCAATTCGATTGAATAAGGAGTCATGTTTAGCATTAATTAGGCATTGACTACCAATTTGATTCAGAATAGGAAACTGCACGCAAAATGACTGGTTGTCTATGAGAAATGATCAGTTCTCCACACATAGGCTCTAAAAAATTTGTGAATCCATCTCTTTTGACTCCCGCACAAATTGGGAACCCTGACCCTGGCCTCTCCTATATATAGAGGGGTATTGGGGGCGTCTACGACACAACATTTGCTCTGACAATTGTTGTCCTCTCTGGTTGTGGCAACTAATAGAGAGCCCGAGCAAGTCCTACCCAATAAAGGGAGGGATAGCAAGGGAGAGACAATTGTGGGAGATAAAATCAACTCTAGAAGGTTGATGTTTGAAAGGGAGAATCCCTTCCTATTAGCTCTGGTAGTGCAACATGGAGTTTTCGGTGGTCCGTGAGGACTACTCTATAGGCCGGAGGCTTTTGTCTACCATTAGGAGAACATTGTCAACCGTTGTCCATGGTGCCAAACTAGGAGTCTGTTGCTGAAGATTGTTTGAGTGTTGTTGTTGAAGAAGAAGCGAGTTATTGCTTGGAGAAGAAGCATGATACTTCATCAAGAGTTGTTATCAGACTTGCTCTTGGACTAGGTATAACTCTTGTTACTTTCCTTCCTAGATACATTATTTTTGATGCAATCTTATCGTTAAGAGGAATCAAGCTTTTAAAAAAAATTTGTTGTCTTATCTTTTGCCCTGATTTCACTACAGTGGTATCAGAGTGACATCACTTTACGATGTATCTAGATTTGAATCGATATGATCAGATTTATTTTATTGCATACGATGTGAATATTAAACCGGTTAATGTGCATATCTAATTAATTACCACATACACTCCACAAACTAATATATATTTGATATGATATATATATATATGCTATTTACATGTGTCACCTTAAATCGGTTTTAATGGTGGTGTTTAGCATGGTTATGGCCAATAACCATAGATTTGTGTGTGCATGGTTGTGGTTGTTTATTCATGTTTATATCTCGGTTTGCTTGTCTAGACTATCTCCTCCTTTCCAAATGTAAATTAATGCTCTTATTCTTATTTCCCCTCAAATGTAACTCTAGGTTTTCCCTTATAAATGTAATAAAAAATAAGATTTTTTTATTGTGAGAAGACATTTTGTACAAGATGAACTGACTGGTTCGTGAGACAAACTGATTCACTGGAGGACCGAGGAGGCCATACGATAGGAGGATGAACCAGTCGAGTGGTGGCCCAACAGACCAGTTGGAGGAGTCCAAATGTCACTTGAAACTGAAGACCAGACAACCGTTTCAAGAGTGCAATTGACCGATCGGGAGGCGAGCCGACCGGTTCAAGAGTTGAACTGATCAACCCATATTGGTTTGAGCATAAATCTTGATCAATATGTTGCATATGATGTGGACCTTAGGTGGTAGTAATTCCTTGTGGCTCCAAGGCATTACAATAGAATAGCCATAACCATCGCTTGTGTGTTTTATATTGCATATTTCTTGTTTGTGGTTATAGCATGTATATGATACGTACTATATGTATGTGGTGATTGGATATGTGTATGTATTTATATATAAATCCCTCAATAAATATTAAGTCTAAAATGCTTTCCATAAGCAACACACATGAAATCCTTGATCGACTAAGTGTGGGCACACCCTAGTGTGGTGCGTTCGTCTGTCTCATGGAAGTGTGATGGTAGATATGTGGGTTTGCCCTAGAAGGGTGCATATTCTATCATGTTGGCTTATGGGTCTAGCTTAACTAGGTGATCTTAATAGAATTAAGTGCCTAGAAACATGCAAATGGATTGTGACCAGGAGTTGTGCACATCATCTATCCAATAGTTGCATGAGATGCAATTGGCAAACGTAGCCTACCTTAATAATTGGTCACGAGTGCCAGCGTTGGTTGGGTATTGACTTATTGTTTTGGATCTTGGCTCACTAGAAGATTGTACGTTGTAGTCTTCTAAATTGGTTGTGAGGGCTATCAATTTGAACAAAATAGTGGGGGTGATAATTAATTAAAAACCTAATTAATATCATCAAATTTATCAAATCAAATCAAATCAAAATGTTTTAAAAGGTTGAAAATTTTATTTTATAGAATCTTATGGCAAACACAAACACATTATCATTGTGATCAATCGTTGAATAGGACAAATTAAATGAGATTAACTTCTGTGTCTAGTATAGGACTTTGAAGTGTTCTCACCAATGAGTGAAAGCTCTATGTCCTTGAAAGACCGAAGCCAGAGGAACCCACTCCAAATTCCCTTAAGGCTAAAATTGATGCATACTTGAAGCATGTCAATGATGTTACAGACATTGATTATCTTATGCTATGTTGTATGAACTATGAGTTTCATGAGAAGTATGATAACATGGGCATTCTTGAGATGGTAATTTGTCTTAAAGAATCATGTAAAGCAAGAAAGGTATAATGTCTCCAAAGCACAGTTTGAGTGTAAAATGAAAAAGGGAGATCTAGTAGAGTGATTGGGATTTCTTTTAGGTCAAGAGTTAACCACATATGATTCTACAACCGTTGTCTGAATCATATAGTCAGTTTATCAAATGATTGACATGTTGATGAAGAAGGACAAATCTGTGATGGTGATTAACAGAAGTGAGTCCAAGGGTAAAGGCAATGCCAAGAAGAGTTCTGAGGCTAAGCTAAAGTCCAAGTCTTTTGCAATCAAGACAAGGAGAAGGGTAAGTGTAAAAGGAATGTGTCCTTTTCACTTAAAATATTAAGGAAAGAAAATGCCACCGCTGTCACCAGATGGACATTAGTAAACAAACTGGCCTCTTTGTATAGAGGATTTGATGAAGAAGAAGGAGAAATAGATCTCCACTTCAGGTCCTGAGAAGAAGTAAGCTAAAACTGTGTGGAGTAAGGGTTGTTGCCACTACATTTGGAAGTTGTCATTCATGGGCATGTAATAGAATTAGTGAATTGTTGTTATGTACCTACCATGCATCTTGTATGGAAAAGAATACTATGAATAAAGTGATACTTCATAAAAATGCCCAATGTCTCATAATATATACTTGATAGTTATCAGACAAATGTATATGACACATACACTGAATGACTTGATGACCCAGACAATTAATACCTATAGCATCGTCATCTAAAGCATGTAAATGAGAATTGCATTTCTAGAATCCAGAATGATGGTTATCTAGACTCTTTTGATTATTGAACCGATAGGACATGCAAGACTTATTTATTGGGAAATGTAACAAAATCATCTTCACTAAATGTAGTAGGAGAGAAACTATTCTATTAGGGCTCATATATACTGATGTATATATACCTTTTAGAATAAATGCTAGAGGTAGGTACTAGTACCTCATTATATTATTGATGTTATCAGTAGATATGGAAGTATATATTTAAATAAAAATAAGAATGAATCTCTTGAAGTGTTCAAGGAGATCATGAATGAAGTATGTAACCAACTTGGAAAAAGTATTAATATACTTTGATGTGATCGATGTTGAAATATTTTAAGCCAAGAGTTTGAGGACCTTCTGGAGATTGTGATAGTGTATCACAATGGACTCTACCTAAAACATGATGATGTATCAGATAGAAGGAATCACACCTTGTTAAGTCATTGTGCGATTATCAATAAAACTAGCTAATCTTCCCAATTCTTTTGGGAAAATGCTTTACACTAAAACAATGTACCATCTAAAATGGTTCAAAAGACACCATATGAAATATGGTTAGGGAAGTGTCCCAATATGTCTTTTATAATGATTAGGGATGAAATATTATATAAGAAAATAGTTTCTTGAAAAGATTTGTCCACAAATCACATAAATGTTATTTTGTTAAAATACTAATCTTATCCCAATCCAACAACATAGTTGTTTTTGGATCTAGATGGATGTATTCCTGAAGAGGAACTTAGTTCCAAAGGAATCTGTGAGAGTAAAAATAGGACTTAAAATGTTTGATACAAACAAGAAAACATTGAACCTAAAGAGGTATGATAGGAACAAGAAGAATCACAAGTTGTTGTGGAATCTCAAGTTCCTTATGTGACACACAAGACTCGTAGTTCTAGTAGAGCACGCCTTCATATTGAAATATTATGAAATCGTATGGCTCAAAAGGTGGTGAGTTTGTCATATATGACAAGTCAACAACCTACCTAGAAGCTATTGAGGGACCAGAATCTAAAGCATGGCTTGAGGCCATGACAACCAAGATGGAGTCCATGTAAACCAACAAGGTATGACCTTGGTGAATCCAATTGAAGAGGTAAAACCCATAGGGTGCAATTGGGTGTTCAGTAAGAAGACCAACATGGAAGGATATATTGGTTGCAAAGAGTTTCAAACAAGCTAAAGATGTTGAACATGATGAAGTTTTTCACCACTTACTATGGTTAAATCCATCAGGATCATGCTTGTAATTGCAGCTTAGTATGACTATGACATTTGGAAAATGAATGTTAAAACTACATTCCTTAACTAGAAAAATTATGAGGATGTGTACATGACACAACCTAAAGGTTTTATAAATCCATTAATGCAAATAAAGTATATAAGATACAAAGGTCAATCTCAGGATTAAAGCAATCGTCTCAAAATTGGAATCTTCTATTTGACATGACATTCAAAGAGTTTGACTTGAGTCAAAATGAAGATGACATCTGTGATTACAAAAGATTTCGTGGGAGCATACTTATATTCCACATAATGATGGGGAATGATGTCCTTATCCTACTTGTATTAAAACTTGTCAAAGAAAGTACCTTCTCTAAAAGGGTTAAGGTGAAGCATCCTATGTGATAGGAGTTGAGATCTATAGAGATAGATTTGGAAAGCTTCTTGACCTAAGGAAGAGTGCATACATTGGCAAGATGTTGAAAGGGTTTAGCATGAAAGACTCAATGAGAGGAAACTTGTCCATGATTCCATGGAGGTAGTCTATCATGAGTCTAGTATCCTAATTCTTATGAAGAACATGGATAGATAACCATATGCATTCACAATTAGATCTATATGCAAGGCTATTCACTCATCCCTTTACCTCGTATGTATCAGACATGATGAGAGAATATACAATAATCTCATATGTATTGGACATGATGAGATGATATAAACTCATCCAATCATCTCGTATGTATTGGACATGACGAGTGGATGTTTGTCATATTCCCATGAAGGTCACTGGACTACCACAAAGAACATCCTTAAATGCTTGATAAGCAGTAAAAGGATTGGTTCCTTGATTGTGGTAATAAGGAAGAGTTGGATGTAAAGGGTTACACTGATGCAAGCTTCCAAAATGACAATTAAAATTAATGGCCGCAGACTAAAATTACTTTTGACCTTAAACAAGAACTATAAGATGGAAACAATTCTGAGCTAATGATAGTTGTTTAAACCTACAATAAAAGTCGAGTATCTATATTTTATGAGAACAATGGGGGATATTGTATGGATCAAGAAGTTCATAGAGATGAACTTTTGGGAGGTTCCAACCATTGATGACACGGTAGAAATACTGTGACAATAATGGAGCTATTGGATAGGATAGGAATTCCATATAACATTATATGGCACTTCCATCTCATGCAGAAGTTCGCACAGTGAGGAGATGTGAAACTTGCAATATATCAACTTGAAGCAAAAGTTGCTAACCCTTTATAAAAGCACTTGCACAGCAGAAACATAATGGACATGTTAAGTTACTTGGAATAAGATTCGTGGGTGATTGGCTCTAAGTTCAAGTGGGAGTATGTTGGTATGTATGCCCAGAGAGCCAGTCTTATGATGATTGTAATGGGGCATTAGATACATGATTTGATAATTACACATGTAATTTTTTCTATTATGTTTGTCTCTGTATGAGATGATGACACAGACAAAGTAGATGTCTAAAGAATGATGTTACTTGATGACATATGTCTTCAAGTTGAGGACCTAAAGAATGAGATCATATGTATGATAAGAGTAAATACATTCTTGAAATGTCCCTAGTCAGATATTATTGTGGAAGCAAAATTGACAACAGTAATACACAAGACTAGAGTGTGTGTTGACTGATGATAGAGTCCCATCAGTCATGATATATGATAACAAGTCAAGCACACAGGTACATGTTAGAGAATAGTGTATCAGATAGACCCATTGTGAGAGTGATACATGGATACCATGGAATGGTAGTCAGGATCAACTCATAGTGACAGTGGTGATTGTGGTTCTTAGACCTGAAGTCGCTACATTCATCACATGTCCTTCATGTACTTTGACATCATCCATCTTGACCTGAATAAGGGTTTCCATAAGGTAGTTCTTGCATGCATTGTGACACATAAGGTTAGAGTGTGAGTGATGTAGATGGGATTTTCCCTCCTATAGGAGATTAATATCCAGGGCACTTGATAAATGAGACTGAGAAATGCACGGTTGTACTCATGTGATTAAATATGTGATATGTGAACTCACATGAACCTCAGACAGTATACTCTAGTTCAAGAAACATGGATTGAACGTTGAGAGGATGATGATTCCATGCCTCGAGTTCAATATGGATATTAGAGATAAAGGAACCATACGATCATGGTGACACTGATCAAGATTGTAGGTTGAAGTTGTTCTTCAACTTTATAAATTACTTGGGTAGAAATAATGTGTTTCTAGATGCCACACTTTGTTTGTGATATCATAATTGGTTATGAACATTCACCGTCAACATAATTTTGGACCTATACGGTCACACACATAGGATACACTTAGAATATGAGTATATTCATGAATGATGTTTAACTTGATTACTAATAGTGTTTAGGTATTTGATTAAACAATTGAGGTTGAAAGTTGACTTACTGGACTCTGAACTGGCCATTTCAAGTGTTGAACTGATAGGTTATAGTGTCAGGTTAATTGGAATAAATATTGGTTGAACTTTTTTTTTGTTGACATGGGAACCCTCCTCGAGAACACGCCACGATTTTGACCTTCCCTGGCAAGGTAAACCCCCAGAGACCCATAACGCCCACACGCTGGCATCTCAAATGGTCACATCAGAGATCGGCTGACACTGCGGGGAGCTAATTGCCGAACAACACTATGGGGAGAATCGAACCTGGGACCCTTCATGAGGGGTGCCCGTTCTTGACCACCCGAGCAACTACTCACCGGAAATATTGGTTGAACTTTGCCTGAATTGGACATGTGAAATGGCCATTTCACTTGTGAAAGGACTATTTCACAAAGTGAAATGACCATTTCACTATGTGAACCGACGGATTCACCATCTGGGTTGCCCGATTCAACTGTTAATTTGATTGGAACAAGGATTGATGTTGATGTCATGTTTAGCATTAATTGGGCATTAATTACCAATTTGATTTAGAATAGAAAACTACATGAATTGACCAGTTGGCTATGCAAAATGACCGGTTCACCGTGTGTAGGTTCCAGAAAATTCATGAATCCATCTCTTTAGACTCCTGTACAGATTGGGAACCCTGGCCCTGACCTCTCCTATAAATAGAAGGGTATTGGGGGCTTCTCAGACACAATATTTGCTCTGACAATTGTTATCCTCTCTAGTTATGGTAACCAATAGAGAGCCTGTAATGACCCCGCCTCCCGGTAACCCCCAATTAAGGGACACCAAGAGGTCATAGATGTTATCCCAATAAATAGGATCAAAGGTTCGAAAAATAATCAATAATAATTATAAAATTATACCAAACTATACTGAAAGCTGGAATGAAATAAAACTTTGCATGCCTTTTAAAAACTTTGGATATCTAACTTCTATCCACAGCTTCAATCTATTCTAACTAATCCTCCTTGCACTTTAATTCTTATTTTCATAATATGCCACTTTACCGTTTGTCCTTTTCAATATTGTACCTAAAATGCTGACAAACAAAAAGTCGGTCAGCATAAATGAATATGTCAGTATGTGGGGACCACTAAAATTTCACATATATGGCTAATAATTTAAATATCACAATCAAGTTAGTTAACAAGCCAATTTACACTTTCAATGTGACATTCTCCACCACTTTTTCCCTAACCCTGGAATACCCTCCTTAGGGTTTCTCTTTTTCCATTGACTTAAGGCCACCTTATCCATCCTGAGCTTGGTTCTTGGGGTCACCTCTCATGGTGCCCATTAGTCATGCAATATCATAAGGCCACCTTCTCTATCTTGATCTTGGTGTCTGGGGTCACCACTCATGGTGCCCATTGGTTTTCCCTCTTGGGCTTGACCTCATTGCATCTTACATCAGGGTGGCATGTAGGTGCGAGAATACACACTTATATCTTAATTGTGATAATCATATTGACTTTATGATTTGCATATATGAACATTCAAACAGATAGGTTGCATTCAATTCGATTAAACACCCAAGAAATCTCTGTGAAACTAAAGCGGTTAACCATAAATAACCACATACCTATCAAGCAGATTTGAGACAGAATAATCCAATCAATGTAAGAAATCCAATAGGCAAGCAAGCACACAAAGATATCCTGAAATATGCATATAATTTCCTATCATAAATCATGCCATCAAGATCTATTAAACCAAGCTTGCTTCCTAGGGTTTCTAGTCCACTTTTAGGGTTTCCATTGCAATTAGGGTTTTTATTATACTTTTATCACTACAAACCCTAGTTAGGAAAAATTGCTCTTAAACCCTAATGATTCGAACCTATTTCGTTCAACAAGATTAGGATCATCTTCCAACAGCATATTATCACATATATCAAATTAAAAGTGATCTTTTTCTCTTTTACTCTAAATCAGGGTTTCTAAGTGCTTAATCATTCTTATTTGGTGTAAAACCCTAAATCATGCAAGAAACATATAGATCAGGTTCAAGTTTGTTATTAACTGTTCAATAGGTTGCTATTGCTCAATTTCATCAATTAAGTAACATGAACTCAACCAATATGCTCAATTAGGGTTTCAAGGTCCATTAAAGCATATTCGTGTATATGGAACCTTAAATTAATTAAACTATGCATAATAATTATCCTTTTGGATCTAATGTGTCCTTTTATAATCAATAGGTTAATATCAACTTTAAACATCCATATAACCCTTCCCAAATTATTAATCATCATAGATTAGGGTTTCTTAAGCATTAATGCATTAAAGTTGATAACTTCATCTACTTTTCTAATTACAAGAGTAATTAGGCTCTAAAGCTATTTTTAATGGATTCCTCGCATTTTTTTAGAAAAAATTCATATATTATATGTATCCATCTGAGCTACCATTAATTAGTATGATTTTTACAAAAATCACTTACTTAGACCAATGGGATGCTGACACGTCAGCCATCCCATGCAACACGTAGCCCGGTCGAGACATAACCAAATTGATCTTATAACCTCGTGCGGCTTCTTAGTTCTGCACAACGTGGAGGGGCAGATCTGTCAAAAGCTTCCTGGTCTTCTTCCTCCTCGCGAAGACCTAGCGTTGCCGACGGCAGCAACTCATGGGGGTCTCCTCCTCCCCTTCCTTGGACCCAAAGGGCACCGACGAGGGTCCCTTTACTTCTTCCACCCTCCTCCGTACCTGTAGAAGCCCCCAGCTGCGTCTGAGGTGGCTAGTTTCAAGCATGATGGCCTGGAGTGTTCGGCTGGTCGTGCAGGTCTGCTACAGGTGGCTGTGTGAGGTTGAGAGCGTGGGGATGATAGCTGATCATCCTAGGTTGTCATGGTAGCTTCGTGCCTCCATCGAGATCCCATCATAGCTACTTGTTGCCCCCGATATTGCTCTATACCCTCTCGGTTAGGGTTTTGAGAGAAAACAAGAAGAAGGAGAGAGAAGGATGCATGGGATCCTCTTAGACTCGGGCCAAGGGTTCTACCCCTTATATAGGGGAGGGTAGCAATGCCTTAACATGCTTGCCCATGAAGAAAATGAAGTCCTTTCCCAATAGGAAACCAACTTTTCTTAATTAAGAAGTATTCTCTCTCTCTCTTAATTATCTCCTTGATAATCTTTATTCTTTATATATTAGGAATTCGAAAATCATCTCTCTTATCATCTTTGTGCTTGGCTTTTACTCCATTGGCCATGAAATTTTACTTCATTTTAGTAAAAAGTATCTCTTTTTGATAATACCAACAAGTCATTAACTATGTAGCACATTATCCTCATATTTTTATATTATTTATATTTCTCTTTCTTATTATCCATTGGGACTCCTTGGCCCCCAAGAAAACCTAAGATTTCAACATCCTTTTTGAAGGATGCTTATTATCCTTCTAGATGCATCTACAACCATTATTTCTCATTATCTTACTTATTTCTTTATTAAAAGATTTCTTTTCAAGGATTTCTCTTTATCTTTTATTTCCTTTTTCCTCTTTTCCTATTTCTTTTATTCGAAATCACATATAAATGAAAATTTACTCAATTGTGGCCATTAATGCCACTTTCTAGAGATTTCCATTAGTTTTCATCAATACTTTGCTTAATATTCATTATCTTGTATATTTTTCTAATATTTGGACTTTTCTTCTTTTCTTCTCTTTTATATCCATTATTGGATTAACATAATAGTAGTAAGAATCACGAAATTCCTATCCAAAGGGAGATTTGCAAAGAAATCCATCTTTTGAAGCAAAGCATAAAAATTTTTCAATTAAGTCCATATTCATAAAATCATTACATTTCAATTATGAAAACATATGCAAAATTGAGGTTGTAACAGAGTCCAAGCAAGTCCTACCCAATAAAGGGAGGGATATCAAGGGAGAGGCAGTTGTGGGAGAGATAATCAACTCTAGCAGGTTGACGTTCAAAAGGGACAACTCCTTCTCGTTGGCTCTGGTAGCACAACATGGAGTTCCCGGTGGTCCGCGTGGACTACTCTAGAGGTGGAGGTTGTTGTCTGTCCCTAGGACAACATCGTCAACCACTGTCTGCGGTGCCAAACTAGGAGGTTGTTGTTGATGACTATTTGAGTGCTTCTGCTGAAGAAGAAGCAAGTTGCTTCTTAGAGAAGAAGCATGGTACTACATCAAGAGTTTTCACTGGACTTGCTCTAGGACCAGGTATAACTCTTATTACTTCCCTTCCTAGATACATTGTTGTTGATGTGATCTCGTTGTTAAGAGGAATCAGGATTTACAAAAAATATATTGCCTTTTCTATCACCCTGATTTCCCTACATATAGAAAAAATATGTGAGGTATAGAGTGTGTACCTCCCTACCACACTAGCTTTTGAATCACATTGTCCTTAGAATGAAACAAAATCTTAGGATGACAGGGTGTTGTCATGGTGGTGGTGGTGGATCGGGTGCTCCTCTTTGAGGTGGGGGATACTGGTAGTACTAACCCCAATAGCCCACCTATAGAGGTAGGTACATATTGGGTGTCCCTACAATGCACTCCACTAGTCATCCCTCCACTAGGGAGTTTCTCCACATAATAATTTTGGTAGTGACACATGTGGTTTGCCTGTAGATGCTTCTATTGTCGACCCATCCACATGTCATGTTGGGTATTTTGAATGCCTTCCACTTGTAATTGGATGGTAGACATGACATGGTCATTCACTAGAGGCTACTGAGTCTCCCAACTCTCTTCTTGTCTCCTGACTCTACGGGTGTGTTACTGCTGCTTTTGTTATTGCTCTAGTGGTGCACCAGACTCCCCCAATACAAGGGATGCTATCTCCATGGAAGAACCTCACTAGTGTTACTTCTCATACTTTGATATGGCTTCCCTAATATCAAAATGAACTCTAATTTCCTCAAGTAATACCTTGGCATATGGAAACTCAATAGCAAAATCATACAACTTATTTTATACATGAAAGTGGAATTTAACCCATTTTTTGGAGATCATTTGTTCTTTAATCAAATAATTTATATTCAGAAATTGAGGCCCAATTTCATGATCAATATGGTCGAAGGTGTATCCCAAAAACAGTGATATAGAAGTCACACACCCAATCTAAAATGGCCTAGTGCTTTTAAGGGTGATTGATTTGAAGTGATCCATCAATATCTCGCCCAAATTCATTGCATGCATGTTTACTTGTTACACACAATGAACCACTCCTGGTTGAAGTAGAGACCTACTTGTCACATTGAGCACAAATGATGTTTGCCAAAATGTTGTGGAGGTAGAAAAAGAATGGGTTTGCAATCTCAGAAATCTTGAATTTGCCCAACCTAAACAAACTCTCTCCAGTCACATCCTTCCAGACTTTGTTATGGTAGAAGTTTTCAATTGTTGTTTACATGAACCAATTAGTAATGTGATATGCCTACTTATTATTGGGTGCAAAGATAGCATTGAGCTGGGAGGATGTCATATAATGCTAGTGTTAAACATCCTAATTCTGATTGTAAGGAGTGGGATCCCATAGGGATCCACTCCCTACTAAAAAATAAAGAGGGCAACATCCACCAACATTTTTTCTCAAAAGGGGATGAAACCAAATTTATTTAACATGATTGTATCATAACACAAGTAGCAGTAGAATTGAAAGATATATCTAACCATTACAAAGCTTCTTAACATACTAAACTTTCACCACACAGGGTGACATAAAGGAAAACTAACTACATATGTAGAACTAGCTAAGGATCACCTAACAACTTCAAGCGAGGTCTCCCATGAAGTCAGCTATCCTTGTTGTGGTCCAGGTCTTTCTAGATCTCCTCCTCCTTGTCCAACACCTGGGGTTGGAAGCGTACCCCATAAAAGGAAAAGAAAAGAGGATATCAGCAAAATGCTGGTATGAGCATGCTAAAAAAATAATTGAGCATTATATATATATTAAGAAAAAGGTACAACAAGTAGAGAAGGCTTCCCATGCAAAAATAGAAGAACTACCCAATCGGGCATAAAAGGAAAGAATCACAAATATATGATAAAAGGGATACTTGCCATTAAAAACAATAATAAAAGTGGTGCCACAAAAGCACTCAAAGATTTTAGGGCAAAAAACCCATAATTATCAACTTGCGTGTAGGTGAGATAAACATAGCACTAGAACAACATAAATAATAATTGGCGGCCAAACCTCATAAAGTTGAAACCTAATAGAGAATGGCACATTACCAAACCCCCCAATATATTTAAAAATTTGGGCCAACCCCCATAAAGATGAAACCCGGGTATGAGGCACATAACCACCATCCCAAAATAAACAATAAGGGAACATAACCCAAAATCAATGCAAATTATATTACTCTAGGGCTACTGAGTCACACAACATGCTTAATGGGGAGGCAAGTAAAAAGGTATAGTCAGATTTACAATTTAATCACCACATAAGTGATCATCATAAACAACCACCTCAAAGTGGGCATATAGTAACAAATTGAGTTCCATAATGAACAAGGCATAATAAAGATTCCAAAAGAAATTCAAGAAGATATTATGATCACAAGATCAGTAACAAGTAGGGTACTTCACATGAGGCATCATTTTTTAAAAGGAAAAGATATGGTTTTTAGTTTATTGTCCATAGGACCAAGAGAATGAAAAATTAGGTTATTGCTCAATAAAGAAAAATAGGAGATGCTAACATACCTCTCACAAAGTCTTAATCAAAACACTTTCCAAAATCCTAAGAAAGATTAGAGTCCACTTGTCCTATTATAATAACCATATACATGTATTAGCATTATATGCATTCATTAAGAACTCAAAACCCTAAAGTTGTCGACTTTTTCTACAAACCACCGATTTAGGTCTTGAAAACATCACCATTTTCTTATTTAGGGTTTTCTGATCAAAATAACATATAATATTAAGTATTTTGAAGATATTGACTTTTAGAGTTATTTTGGATGATTTTTAGTTAATTAAATCATCCTCTAAAATACTTTTTTGAAAAACTCAAAATTAGGAAACCAAATTATTTTTATTAGATAGATCATACTTTTCTGAGTTTAGAACATATTTTACTTTTAATTTTGGCCCAAGGGTTTACTAGTTATAAATTATATAAATTATTAACTTTATTAATTAGATTCATTAAAATCACTCATCATAAAACATTGGACTTAGGCGACAAAACCCTTACTAAAAGAAATCTTACATTTTTCTCATTTTATTGACTATTTATGCATATTTTTCTGATTAAGGATTAATTAGTTATGCATTTTCAAAGATCGACCAATAAGAAAATAAGAAAAAGCCAAATCATCAACAAGGGCCTAGAGAGTGAGATAGATCGGGCCCAACTAAGTTGGCCCAATCGGGTGAGGCCAAGTCTGCAGTCAAAGGCGTTGTTGACTCTTCCCAACAACAAAGAAAACAATGGTTGAAAGGCAAATTTTCCCTTAGCGATAAAAGCATAGAAGAAGGTGAAGAGAGGGGTACAAACGTAAAACCACAGAGGGTTTCTTCTACCTCTGCTCACTCCATTGAGCGCAGCGTGAAGCTGCATCTCGACCGATCAGGGATATTTCGCAATACACAACTGCATGTGAAGATGATGGCACCGATACAAAGCCAAGAATGAAATGAGTGCAACCATACCTTCAATTTGATTGGAGAGCCGTTATGGTGGGAGGTAGAGGTGCCGCAAGGTCAGATCTAAAGTGAGCTAGGTGGTGGTCAAGAGCACAGAACATGGAGCAATTGCCTTAGGGGTATGACTCGTTGGGGTGCGGAGAATCCCTTGAAAGGTTTATATATATACAAGACTCAACCTAGGGCTTCGGTGGTCTAGGCGTAGGGTGCCTTGGCCCACAAGAATTGGGCAAAACTCATATAGGCGGCGAGAGAACAGGTTCATCATTAATGACATTAGGATTATCCAATAATGACATTAGGATTATCCAATAATTTCAAAACTTGACCCACAAGTCATATTTAACATGTTGAATACGAATTTTCCATCAATTTTAGATGTTCGAGTTATTTTTGTAATTATTTAATATGTTGAAGGTTCTACACACTTTCTCTCTCCTAATTTTACCTTTTAATCAAAATTTCTCCAAATTGAGTGAAAATTCACCCAAAGGCATATTTTATTATGTATATTACGAATCTAAAATTATTTTCCACTTTTGAAGTCATTAAATATTTTATTTAATATTTTTAAGGAAAAACACCCTTTTCTTTTCTAATTAAAATAGATATGGTTATTATTATCCTAAATTGGTGAAACTTGGCCTCCAAGCCAAGGCATATCTCAAGAAAATGAATATGAGGTTATTATTATCTAAGAAGTTTTTCTTTTAACACATTATCCATCATTTCTATTATTTCTCTCATTAATAATTCCAATATCTCATTAATCATGTTTTAAGCATTATCTTTGATTTCCTTTTTCTCTTCCTTGCACCCTAAGGCATAGGAAGGATCCAGAACTAATACATACCATCATTATCCCATATAGAATTATTTATTTCGTATTTTGTGGAATTATAACTCATTATCCTCAATTATGAACATTTTGCCTTTTAGGCACATATCCGATATTCCTTTTATTGCCTTTATGATTGATTTGAAAGTATTGGGTAATATTAATTTAAATTCTACATTTTAATGTGACTTATTATTATATTCAAGGTCACCAAAGAGCATATCTTAATCCTAGTTTGGCTAAACCTCTAAGTACTAAAGGTTCTAAGTTATTATCCCTGGATAAGATTAATTCCTAGGTTTCAGTATGTTACACTGATTGTGTGCTCTATTTGAAGAATAACTTTCTTAAATATGCCGAAAAATTGTAGTCATATAAATATAACTATGTTGGACTTGGAATATGATCTTATCCATAAAAGAGTCTTTAGGAAGCCACATGAAAGACATCCCTAACCTAAGGTCATTTATTATTTTCTCACAATCATATCATGTTGGAAAAACCTTCCTGCTAATATTATGAAGGAATGGTGGATCAATATCCACCATTTTGCTCCTCCTTTGATATTGATGTGCCTTTCAGGCCCTTTGACTTTGACTCCTTCCATTCAACAATAAAATCATCTTGGGTATCCTCCTTTATCTCAAGGTCTACCTCCTCATCATCTTTATCATTAGAATTATTTCACATATTAACATAAATCTGAGCTTGCAGATAGGTTGATGTGATAGTTCCCTTCAACCTCCTCTCCATCATACTCTTCTTCTTCATCATCTAGGCTTAGTTACATTCATATTGGTTGTGAAGTTGTTGAGGATTGTCCTTCGGATGAGGAATCCCCATGCCTTTTAATATCAACTATAGCATATGGAGGCATTGGGCTTGTTGTTGATGTTGACCGCCTTGTGGGGGCAACCGATGTTGGTGAAGATACATGGGCTATAGAGGTGTACCTTCAAGATTTTTAAGCTTAAGATATGTGACCTCCTATTCCTCTTGGACGTATCTTCATCTCTATCCAGTCAACGTAGTATCACAAAGTGTCGCTAGAAGAGTGTTCCCCTCCCACCTTATAGCTTGAATCAGTTGAATTATCACATCTATGTGATGACATTTGGGAGTGATAGTCAGTGTATATGGATTGGGAGCATGAAGCTGGAGTAACAGTGGATGTGTTTTTGAAGCTAGTTTTTTTATTGAAATCTTTCAATGGTGGATATGACCTCTTTTTCAATCCTTTCTAGGCTATCCATGAATTTAGAGAAGGATGGGTGGAATTTACTGTAGCAAATAGGTTTTAGAGTGGAGATGGGGAAATGGATGTGGAGGAGATGAATGGATGGTTGTTTTAGCTTAAGGAAGCCTTAAGGAAGGTCAAGGGAGGTTGGAGTATGGGATCTTGATTGGGGCACGGGGAGGTACGGGTGATGTCGTTGTCCTCTTTGCATCGGCACATAGGTGTTGGTTGTTGGGGGTTGAGTGAGGGTTTCCTGAAATGAAACCTCACGTAAACCCTTTAAGTCATGATGGGCCCATGTTGGAAAGACCGTGTAGGTCAGAATGACCATTCTCACATGGGTTGGATTCTAATTTTTAAATGTTATATCAAAGCAACACGATTATTTTGATTAGAGAGAATATTATAACTCATGGCCACTATGGCCTTTCTGAGTGTAGAACAATCATTATATTTGGTCCATTCTTAAAACTTTCCTTGTCTTCCTTCCAAATTATTTTAAAATAAATTGGCATAGTCATTCTAACCAGAACATTCATTATGTTGGATCATGAACATGGTTGTTTTAGATAGAATAGTTGTTCCACAATAATTAACTTGTATGGAAAGGGATCACAATACTTTCTCAAATTTCTCACAAATAGTAGGTCATGCTACATTCAGAACAACTACTCTAGAGAAGTTTCTTAGAACAGTCGGTCAATTTCTCATCAATTCATTCTCAAACATCAAACTTTGATTCTTTGAAACATTTGATGGTATTTCCTTCTTTGTCACTCTATATTCTTATGAGTAGTCAAAAGAAACCAAAAAATTTTCTTATTTCTTAGAAATGTTTAGAAACACAAAAGTATGATAAAGATGGGTTTTGAGTGAAAAATATCTCAAACCAATATGGGTTTCTGCCCACTAGTGTGAAGTTTTGTTCCTTGAGTCGGGCTTGGTGTTACCTGCATCAATCATCCTCTTTAAAACCTTAAGGTATCACCTCCATACTAGATTTTTTTTCTCACATGAATTCATGCACAACTCTTCATCACACGGTATGTCGTCTACCAGCATGACAATATCAAAGCTCTAACTGGACTTTTGTGGTCCATTCTCTATATGTTTCAATCTTTGGCCATTCACAACAAATTTTTTGGTCCCCCTCCTTTTCATGAACAAAGAAAACATCAAAGATTGGTGTGAATGTTTTACTTAATATGAACCTTCCCAATTTGATCTCAAGTTCTCGAGAAAGAATTTCATGTAGGAGTTGTACAACCAAACCCATTGAATGGGATCAAATGTCTTCTTCCTTATCAAAATTTCATGCAAAAGTTTCATAGTTTTCTTGTACTTCTTAGATATGTCATAAGATACATGCCTCAACTCTTCTATAACACTTAACTACAACTTTATTTATATATTAGTTGTGTCTAAATCCATGTCCATGACTTTCACTTCCCAAGAGCCTTGTGTTTCATCTCAACCAACAAGTGGCGTCTCTTAAAAAATATCAACTTAAAAGTGGTGGTCCCATAAAGGAATTTATATGCAATCCTATATGCCCGAAAAGCACCATTGAGTCAAAGTGATCAATCCTTACAGTCTGATCTCATTGATATATCAAGAATGAGCTTTATATCCCTATTGGCTAGCTCCACTTGTCCACTAGTTTGAGGATGGTATGGGGTAGCCATTCAATGACTCACACCATATCTTTTAGACAAGATCTTAAAGGTCCTACAAATGAAGCAGCTACCGCCATCAGTAACCATGTTCGTTGGGACTCCAAAGGGGCTAAACATGTAATATTTCACAATATCAGAAACAACCTTGTAATCATTTGTCCTAGTATCTATGGCTTTGACCCATTTGGACATGTAATCAAGGACAAAAATATATAAAAATCCAAATGAAGGAGGTAATGGGCCCATGAAACCAATGCCCCACACACTAGATACCTATACAACTAGAATATTTGGAAGAGGCATCATGTCTCTCCTTGAAATTGTGCCCATCTTTTGGCACTTCAAGCAAGCCTTACAAAATTCATGAGAATCTTTGAATAAATTTGGCCAAAAGTAACCACACATGAGAATTTTCACATTCATTTGTTTCCCTCCAAAATGACCTCCACATGTCAAAGTGACACATGGAGAATGTGTCTTGTTTCTCACTCTTTGGAATGTACCTTCTATTGAGTTGGTCAGTATGTACTTGAAGATTGTGGGTCATCCCACATATAACTTTTCATTGTAGTATACAACCACTTCCTTTCCTCCCTGGGCCATGTGCTTGGCACTCTTCCATAAACTAATAAATTGTCTATGTGCTTGAACCATGGTTTTTGGGTAGACTGAACTAGCATGAGATGTGCATGATGAATTATTTTATTATTTAATCAATTCTTCATGAGGTGTCTCAATGCGGGAAAGGTTGTCAGTTGTAGAATTTTCAATTTCCTTCTTGTCAATAATTTCTTAGTCAAATTATTGGAGCAAAAGAATCTTGCACATAAAACTTGGCTTTGAAACCTTTTTCACATAAGGTACTTGAGTCCAACATGATCTATGTACACAATAGCTTTGTTTTGAAGAGCATATGAGAAAAACTTGTGAACAGAAAATACTATTGCAAGCAACTCTTTTTGTGGTGGTGTAGTTCCTTTGAGATTTGTCTAGATTTTTGCTTGCATAGCAAATAGAACATAGTATCTGTCTAATCCTTTGGCCTAAAAAAACCCAGTGTCATGTCAGATGCATCATCTCATGATCTCAAATGGCCTAGAAAAGTCAGGGGGATGCATAATAGGAGGAAAATTAGCTTGTACTTTAGGTCGTTGAAAATGTAATGCAGTTGTCATCAAAATGTAAGTCAACGTCTTTATTAAAAAATGACACAAAGGCTTTTATATATTGTTGAAATATTTGATAAAATGGTGGTAGAAACTTGCATGCCCCAAGAAAGGACATACATGTATTACAATGGAAGGGATAGTCTGAGTAGAAATGAGACCAAATTTTGCCCTATCAACTTCAATCTCGGCTTTTGATATTCAGTATCCGAGAGTGATAGCTTTGGGAACAATGGAGTGGCTTTTCTCCCAATAAAGAAGAAGGTGAACCTACACACACCTTCCTAGAACAATAGTGAAATGTGACTAACAATCATCAAAATATTTACCGAAAACTAAAAATAACCCATAAACACTCCAGAGAGGAGTCAAGCATATCTACAAAGATATATGGCTCACATCTCTGTAAGGTGGATGTAGCATTGAAAAAACCAAAAGGCAATATTCTATAATAAATTGTCCCAATTGGAAACATGAAGGGCATCTTTTCTTGATTACCTAGATGAACTACCACCTAAAAGTAACATGAGTAATCATAATAAAATAGTAGAATGTCCTACTAGTCTCTCTAGTATATAATGAATGGCAATGAGAATTATTCTTTCTTGGTCTTGACATTTAGTTTTCTATAATCATCACATATCCTTCACTTTGATTTCTCTCTCACAGCCATCAACTCACCCTCTTTATTGGGTGCAACAATGATCTTGCCCTTTTTGGGAACGGCCTGGATGGGACTCACCCATGAGCTATTAGAAATGGGATAGATTGTCTCTACATCAAGTAAATTTATGACCTATTGTGTTATATATTCTTTTAGTTTTGGATTTGACATCCTTTTAATTTCCCTTTTAGGGTGAGTGTCATTCTCCAAGTATATTATGTGTACATATATGGAAGGATAAACTCCCCTCACATCAGCTATAGACACATAAAATAGCCTCAACTATCTTCTTTAGCACATCAACGAGAACATGTTCTTGGTATGGGAAAGGATGGAGGAAATTATCACTGAGAGTGTGTCATTCAAACCAAGGAAAGCATACTTCAAGTACTCAGGAAGTGTATTTAATTCAAGGATGGGAGACTCTTCAGTGGATGTGTAAGGCCCTTGAACTTGCTTAAAGAGTTGAATAAGATTAATTACCATAATTGGGTGCTTATAATCCTAATATAACTTTTGATATGATTTGAAATCATATAACAAGCTTAAGTTTTGAATTTGGTCCAATTTGGTCACTGTTTGAGCAAGTTATGCAATTTTATGTACATTTTGGACTTTTTTGCAATTTACCCAATTGAGAGGTTTTCTTTGCAATCTATCACTTGAATTATGTTCTTTGTATGTTCTCTCATCATTCTTGAGCTTTTTGAACCATGGGGCTCCTATTTGAACCTTGGTTTGGAAGTTTTTTTTCCAAGGGTATTTTAGGGTTTACCCCTTTATGGATGAGCTACCTTTAGGAGCTATCAACTAATGATTCATTTGTTTTTCTTGGAAATTCAAGAAACGAGGGATAACCAGGTCTCTATTAAATGTGGTAAAGATTTTTTTGTGAGTTCTTGTATATTCTTAATAGTTTAAGGCCATGGACACTTGGAAATATACTAGAACTTCAACTTTTTCTTTTTCTTTATCTTAAAGTTTTATATACTTATCCCTAAGAACCCAAACGAACCATTTTCTCTCCACCAATTCCCTCCTCCTATGAACCTCATTCTCCCTCTATTCTTTTATGAAGTATCTGTCCAAGGAAGAAGAAAGTGGGGATCTTCTTGGGGAAAAAGCATCTAGGGTTGCAATTGACTTCCTTTTAGGGTTTAAAAAGTTTTCTTCTAGTGATCTTGACCTAAAAGAGTAAGAATCCCCTTATTTACTTCATTTTTTTCTTTTTTATCCTTCCTACTACCTTTCTCCATGTCGGAACCTTGTTGTTCCATGGTATAAATTGCTCTAAAGCTCTATAACTCTACCTTTCTTGCTCCTTATGCTTAGGGCTTGCTCATTTGATGAAGAAAGGTGCTAGATGGATGAGTTCACAGCTTATGCTTGGATTTTATACCCTACCTTCTCATTTTTTATTATGTTTGGGAGTTTATTTTCTAGTTATAGGCAAGTTTTATAACTTGCTCCACGTTTATTTCTTACCATAAGCTTGCTAGTTCATGTTCTTGCTTTTAAATGATGATCCATGCACTAAAAACCTATGCTTGACTTGGATTTTGATTTTTATAATGCTCCCCATTCTGATTTCAGTTCTAGATAAACCTGTATTGATGTGTACGTTCTTCCTAAGGTATAATATGACTTGGATCAGGTTGGTTTGATAACCTATGGTGCCAAGCACCTATCAACCAATGGTCAATTTTAGGGTTTAAAGCTGGTTTCTTCTATTAACACATGACTCAATGGTGGTACCATTGCAACAATCGATGGTGTTTTCTTCATGACAACTGATGGTAGTGACCAAGGGTGTCAACTGACATTCACCCCTTAGGTCAGGTGTTGGCCTAATTAGAAGCTTAGTGATTAACAACTAAGTATCCTAATGATGATATCAATCAATGGTGATATTAGTTTGATATTCGATGGTGATTAATGAATATATTGTTGATATAACAACCTATGATGACTTAATGGTCACTACTGATGGTGTATCAGGTATCCACAACCTATGGTGAGTTAATCATGTAGTTTTCGTATCAATTAAGCCTTAAACCAATGGTTTCTTGGGTCATTTGATGCAATGGTCAGACCTATACTCCAATTGATGGTTTTAATATATGAACTTGACTCAATGGTTAAGATCTAATGATTCTTCAACCAATAAATTGGAAGTATGCCTAATGTAATATTTTGGTCCTAATAAAATGATTTATATGTTTTCCTTTATGAGATCAACTTAAGAAGCTCATTTATTGACGACTTGTTTTAAATAAACAATCGCTTGTGGTTTTACCTACTCTCAATGGAACTTTTAATGTTATTAATCAAGGGATGTCTAAGGTTAAATGGTGACTCTTTCTAAAGTACAACTCAAGGACTTCATAGGTGGTTTATATGAGGTGTTTACCTATGTAAAGAACCAATGGTCTTACCTTTTAAACATCCAATGGTTTTGGGTTAAATAGTGGTATGGTGATATGGGTTGAAAGATGATGGAACAAATGGAGGGTTACCCTTAATAAGGTAGTCTTACCTTTTCACTCATATGAATGGAAGGTATGATAACCATATTGTGTTGATATTTAACCCTAATGAGGTATAGCTTGTTATAGCTAGTCTTAATATAACCAAATGCTGGTAAGTGGTTATGAATAGTCCTTGAATGGTGAATAGAATCATGGAGTACTCTCTTTTTGTGGTTGAACCTTAGTATGCCATGACATGATGGTTACACCTTGAGTTATGTGTGGATCCATACGTAAGAATGGTATGGAATGTGATGGTGATACTTCATCTTATGCATCCATGATCCGATGGGGATTCCATGAGTTAGGGTTTGGGTATGAGTGTTGATTAGTAATATTAATATAATTTATCTTGTTGAAACTCTAATGCAAATAGATAAATAGGAGTATTCATGTTTAACCTTCTTATATGATGGCATGATGGTGGAATAATCTCCTTAATATGATCATAACCTTAATGTGTTAATTGGTGGTTATCATAGCCACATGATTGATACTTTCTTAAGCTAAACATGTGCATTATGAATATGATGAGGGTTAATCATATATAAATTCCTTGCATGTTGAGGTAATAAAGGAATGTTATTAATGTTAATATAACCCTACTATGATTGTTTATGAATATCTCCCAGCTCATTAATGCAATATTGTGCTGATCTGGTGTATTATATGTAAGTCATGTTGTTGAGCCTTGTTATAAGGCATGAAAATATAATGATGATCTTACAGGGAATAGTATGATGGTATTAATGACCTTTGGGCATGGTTGATCCCTTAATGAGGTGTAATCCTCTTATGTTGACAAGGACTGATACCCTATGATATTATGAAAAGAATTTACATCTTGTAATAGTATGATGACTAGTGTGGTCTCATGAATGGCAAGTGAATAGTACCATGTGATGATAAGATGAGAAATTATATTTCACACATTTTATATCTTTTGAAGTTGTGATACGTATATGCATGCTAGAAGTGAATTAGGGTTTGTATGTCCACTTGTTTGATGCAGCCTTAATTCACCCAATTGGAGATAACTAATCTAGTAAAACTCTAATCATGTAGTTCCATGTGCCATAGAACCATCTTCAGTGTCAAAACTTGTTGGATGGTGAAATGTGTATTCCTAAGGGAAACTCGAAGTGCATACTATTGAATATGTGGGGTGCTTGCCATCGTAACACCTAGTGTTTTAGGAGGATGGTTGCTGTCATACCTAGCCCACTTTTTGAGAATGACTTTGGTCGGGTCTCAGTGATTATAACATGATGTGATTAGAGGACAACTGCGGTTGTACCTCAATGATAGGGTTTGAATAACCTAGATGTTAGCACTGTGACCTGTACCAAGGTGGGATAGTTACAGGACTATAAGTCGCTATTTTGCAGTTTGACTATATGTTACTGCGGTGTAGACTCATACTGATCGGGTATGCATAAGATCTTAAAGTCTGGCTCTTCCTAGATCCTATATGGAACTGATTGCGACCAAGCAGTGGTCATTTGGATTTTGAGTGGTATGACTCAAACTCCCCAGGGCATAATAAAAGATGTAATACAGTCGTGTAGCATATTTGTTTAGGGTTATATACGACGTTTCACATTGGATGATGACCCTTGTTTGTTATCATTACATAAAGATGATGCTTAGTGCAATTAAGAGATAGTAGATATACTTAGGTTGTGGATATGCTTAAGATTGTAGATGCGTACATACAGTATCTATGCTTATGTTGATAACTGACTGCTACTACTGATTATAATCATTATGCTAGCTATCTCATTTTGTTAGTTATGTTTAGCATGCTAGCCATGCCTTTGTAACTACAGATCCATATACTGCTAATCATGCTTATCCAGATAGTTGTGCTTATGTTGTTAGCTCATCTTATGATGTTGATATGTTCAACTTGTTAGACATGTTGATGTTGTTACCTATGCATATGATACTAGATGTATTCATGATGTTAGAGATGATCATGTTGCTAGACTCCTTATACTATTAATAGGGATATGAGAATAGTCTGGCTAATGAAGTAGTTATTATCTACTCCTTTATGTATTTTGTTAATCATCAGTGTTGTTGAGCTTATTTGTTATATATGATTAAACTGCTTAAACTATCTCATTACCTAAAAATGTTGGAATCAATAAACGTTGTTGGAGGTTATATCTCTTGTTGGGACATGGGTCTCACCCTTGTGGTACACCACATTTTTTCAGGTAATCAGTAGTGACGACAACAGAACCATTGAAGTAAAGAGGAACTACAGTAATGAATCTTTGATAAAGTTGATTAGATGTCTAGTGTGTCTTAGAGTCGTCCATGTACTCTCAGGTCCGGGCAGGAAAAGTTTGTATATGGTGTTTCAAACAACTCGGACTTTTAATGCTTATTTGTGTGGCATATATGAATATTGTTCTCTTGTGTATATATGTTGTGGCTAAAGCAATAAAACAATTTGTATCAAATTCTTGGAATAGTATGGATACAAGAAAGATGTTGGGCTCTTATGCAAACGTTTATGAGCGAGTGTTGATGTAGAAATTGGTTGTAATTTACCCATATTTTTGGGTATGTGATTAATTAATGATCAATTGTGTTTTATGTTTTGAGTAATCTCATTTAGTGTAATGAGTTCTCACAGGATGTATTTAAGGGTCTATACTCTATAGAAGGTAGATCCTAGATAGCATCTACTACCTCACCTCCTTGATCTCCTTAGGTGGTTCTTTAGGAAATTCAATGATTGGTTAATACCCTTTTCCTTTAGTGGTAGTCTCATTTCATGAGGGTGGGAGCCTTTGTCATCTTTCCCAACAAACAATACTCACATGTCTCTATTAATTTGAAATCAAAAGAGTCCAGATAGAGTCTGGAGATGTATTTCTCATTTATGTGCCCTAAATGAAAATGCCAAAGGTATGTTTTTCTTTGAGTTATTGAGTTATAGCCTTTTAGTATTTACATTACATACACTTGTCTCTAGATATACCAAGTATAAACCATAGGACATAGGGGCATTGCCAAAAAAGATCTCATCCCTTGAAATAGAACATCGACCATTCTTTATATGAAATTTGAACCCACTCTTGTCGAAACAAGATACAGATATGATGTTCCTATTAATGGAAGATACATAATAGTAGTTCTCTAACTTTATTACAAGCCCACTAGGTAGAGATAAATTGTAGGTTCCAACTATAATGGTAGAAACTCTTGCTCCATTTGTGACACACAGTTCCACCTCACCTTTCTTTAAAGGTTTACTTCTTTTTAGATCATGCACATTTGAGCAAATATGAGATCCACATCTGGTATCCAGCACCCAAGATGAAGAAGTAGACAAATTTATCTCAATGAAGTATATACGTAAAGTAGAGATCTCTATCACTTGCTTCATTTTCCTTTATTCCTTTAAGTGAAAAGGACATATTCTTTTTACACATACCCTTCTCCTTATCTTGAGTGCTGAAGATTTAGACTTCAACTTAGCCTTAGAACTTTTTTTATCCTTTCCTTTGCCCTTGGACTCTCCTCTGTTGACCACCATCATGGGTATCCTTCTTCATTCATGCTTTGACATTTGTCAACATGCCAAGCAATTCAGACAGAAGTTTAGCCAAGTTACTCAAGTAATAGCACTTGATAAACTGACTATATATTTCAAGAAATGATTCTAGAATCATTTTCATGGACAACTCTTGGCTCAAAGGAAATCCTACAGATGTTCTACATGCCTAATTATATTGAGCACATGGGACTCTACTGGATCCCCATCAATCAATTTGCATTGAAACAACGCCTTGGGGACATTATTCCTTTCTTGCTTTGCATGATTCTTAAGATGTATTATCACATAGAGAACGTTCATGTTTTCATGTTTTTATATATCCTACCATAAGTTCTTTGATTTCTACATCATCTTTGGCATGCTTCAAGTAAGCATCCATTTCAGCCTTAGGCGCATTGGGAGCGGGTTCCTCGGGCACTAGTATTTCAAGGACATAGAGCTTGTGCTCATGAGTGAGAAAGTTTCTCAAAGTTGTAAACCATTCATGTAAGTTGGTCATTTTTAATTTGTCCTTCTTAAGGACTGATAGCAATGAGAATGTGTTTTCCATTTATTTCTATAAAAGAAAACTTTCATTTGTCAAAATACTTTTGATTTGATTTGATAATATTTACAATATTAATTTGGCCTATAATTATTTCTCCAACCATTTTGTACAAATTGATATCCCTCACTATCAATTTGAAATATTGTGAAGTACAATCTTCTAGTGAGCCAAGATCCATGTCTCATCAAATCATGAGTCGGTTTTGGTCGACTGCCCACAACTTGACTATTTAGGTAGGAAAAATTTGCCAATTTCATCCAATGCAACTCTTGGATAGGTGGAATGCACAACCAATTGTCATATTTCATATATGTGCTTCTAGGATCTTAATCTCATTAAGCCCACCTACTTAAGCCTTGCTCAAAAGCCAACATGATAGAAATGCACCCTGCTTTGGCAGACCCACATAACTACCATCACACTTCCACTAGATAGATGGCACACCATGCTTTGGTGTGAACTATGCTTATTCGATCAAGATTTTCATGTGTGCTTCTTATGGAAATCATCTAAGAGTTAATATTTATTGAGATATCATATATATAAATAGATATACATATCCAACCACCATATACTTACAATATGTAGCATATACATACTATATCCACAAACAAAACATGCAATCACAATTGTACGAGCGATGGTTATCACCACACTAATGTAGTTCTTTGGAGCCACAAAAAAGGGTTGTCCACCTAAGGTCATGCATCACATGTAGCAACCTGAACTGGAAAATTTGTATTGGGAACATGTCAATTGATTGACTAGACCCTCTAGTCAATTAGTTGGATTGCATGTCAGTCGATCGACTGACTCCTGGAATCAAGCGGTTGGTTGGACTCCTCGAATCGATCAGTTGGGCCTCCATCCAATCAATTTCTCCTCCGATCGATCGATTCAACTTCCAATCGGTTGACTCACCTAGTCATAATGCCTTCTTCTTGCCACAAAGGAAACTAATGCTATAATATTTTACATGTTACAATTTTGTAAAGGTGAAGACCTCGAGCTACATTCGAGGGGAGAAGAGGGGGTTAAGCATTAATTAAATATGGAGAAAAGGAAATGCTCAATCTCATGTAGTCGCTAACCACTGCGGCGATTAGGGTGTCACAATGGCCACCTTACCCACCTGAGTGGGAACTCTTTCTCTTGCAGGTTCAAGGGAGGCGGTGACTATTCTGTTCCTACGCCATAATGGTGGATGAATTATCTGACAGATACACTTGGATTAATCTAACAAAAGATGAAGAAGACATCACAAAGATCCCAGAAGAGGAGACAATCAAGGGCGAAGTACATGTAGAACTGGCTCTAGTTGCATGGATTCTAACAAATCGAATGTTTAATTTCTAGGCAATGAAGAAGACATTAATGCATACTTGGGCCTTTATTGAACAAGATGTTATTCAAGCAACTAGAGGAGGGGCTATTCAAAGAGATCAAGAATTTTTCATTGGAGGGATAAGAGAAAGGTTATGGTGGGGCACCGTGGAACTTTGAGAATAAATAGCTTCTTTTCAAAGAGATTGATAAGAACAAACAACCGACGAAGATTACCCTATGATTTATCCCTATCTGGATTCATCTATATGGGCTCCGATTAGGGTTCAGGTTAGAAGTAGCAACACGAACAAGTGCCAGTAGGGTTTTGGAGGTGATACAACAGATCAAGATGACTTGGGTTGAGAATCATCATCGAGAATCAAGGTCATGTTGGATGTCTCAATGTCGCTGAAGAGAGTCCTACGAGTAAATAATAAGGATAAGAAGATGGTGGATATTGAAGTGAAATATTAATGACTCTCGTCCTTCTGCTATATCTATGGACTATTAGGCCATCTTGATTGGGACTGGATGGGACTAGAGGAAGAAAAGGAGGAAGACAGACAACAAGGGTTGTGGCTAAAGGCCTCTCCCAGGAAACTGAGGGTACTAGTGGTTGAGGAACTATTTGGGGAAGGCAGGGAAGTGCAGAGACTTATTTTTCATAACAAACCAAGATCAATGGGTTGGGAGGAATCCAGTTAAGTGAGAAGCATCCTCAATAGAAGCAATATCAATATAAAAAGAATGAACGACAAAAATAACATGAGTGTAGGGGATAATGGAGAGGAATGTAGAGAGGAGGAAAACCAGCATCAGAGGGCAAAGGAGGGACACCACAACATGAGTGGTAATGGGGGACTTCCTCGGGTCATTATACCTGATGACCTAGAAGACAGTTATACATCAAATGAGACTCTTATTTGTAAGAAATCAACATAACAAAATAAAGAAGCTCTAAGAAAGGAAGATAAGAAGGGAAAGGGGAAGATCATTGAATATACAACAATGGAGTTGTTAAACATCTTTCAAGAAACAAGTCTACTAGAAAAAAACACTCGAAAGTGAAGGGAAAGAAATATTGCTAGAGGAAAAGGGGGTGGAGAGTGTAGGAGCCTGAGTATAGGAAGCAGCCAGAATGAACAACGTGGAACAAAACATGAGGAAAGCGGTAATGAGAACACCAATCATAACAAGGACTCAGAAGAAGAAGCGATAGAAGGATAAGTTGGGACAAAAGCATAGTGGCATCCATAAGGAAAAGAAAAAACACTAGATCTGGGTGTACAAGATTAGTCTAGTAGCTAGACTTGGGATACCAGAAGAAGAGGTTACATGGGCTACATCTACTAGGAAAATACATAGAAGCGACAATGTTCTAGACATGGAATGTGATGAACCGGTTTAGGAAGAACATGGGAAAAAGCATAGGAAAGAAACCCATATGGTACATAGTACCGAGGGGGTGCAAGACACTCAAGTAGCAGAGACTGGTAATGGTCATCTCTGTGAACAACAATGAAAATATTGAGTTAGAATTGTTAGGGTATGGGCCTCCCTAACACAGTCCAAGATCTTCGGTCATGGTGTTGGAGAGAGAGCCCAAACTTGGTTTTCGTGATGGAAACCATGGTACCAGTTGGAAAGCTAGAAGATGCTAAAAGAATGTATGGTTTCACTGATGGTATATGTTCATTCAGTGTGGGGAGAGTAGGTGGGATTTTCTTCTAGTAGAAGGGCATTGAGGTGAATACCGGTGAGTATTCTCAACACCATGTAGTGGGTATTGTTAAAGGGGAAGGAAACGTTGGACTGTGGAGAGTTTTGGGTATTTATGGTTAGGCAGATCAGGCACAGAAAGTAAAGACTTGGGCACTGATACCCACCTCTAACATTTGTTCTAAAAGGGCCACATGTATCAGTATGTATGAGTCCTAATAGACCACTGACCCTCCCATTATTTATAGTGTTCATCTTTCCCAACAAATAAGATTCACATGCATTTATTGATTCAAAATCAAGGAGTTGTGATAACCATCTTTATGGAGTTTGGATATGTGTTTCTTATTTATGTGCCCTAGACGACAATGCCAAAGGTATGTTTGGTTTGAGATATCATTTTTTTGTCTTTTAGTATTTACATTATATACACTTGTCTCCAGATCTATCAAGTATAGACAATAAGACATTGGGGCACTTCCATACAAGATCCCACCTTTGCTAATAGAACATTGACCATTCTTTATAAGAAATTTGAATCCATTCTTGTCCAAACAAGATACATATATGATGTTTTTATTAATGGCAGGTACATAATAGTAGTCCCCCTACTCTATTATAAGCCCACTTGGTAGAGATAACTCATAGGTTCCAACTACATTGTCAGCAACTCTTTCTCCATTAGTAACACACAGTTCAACCTCACATTTTTCTAAAGGTCTACTTTTTTTCAGATCCTTCACATTTGAGAAAAATTGAGATCCACATCCGGTATCAAGTACACATATGAAGAAGTAGTGCAGTTAATCTCAATTATGTATATACTAATAGAGATCTCTATCCCTCACTTCATCTTCCTAGGTTTCCTTAACCCTTTCCTTATTTTGAATGTAGACGACTTGGACTTTAATTTAGCCTCAGAACACTTCTTGGCCTTGCCTCTTTCCTTCTGATCACCATCATAGGTTTATCCTTCTTCATTTTTTCTTTGACATATATCAAGATGCCAAGCAACTCAGACAATATCTTAGCCAGGTTAGTCAAGTGATAACACTAGATAAACTGGATATATGATTTAGGCAATGATTACAAAATCATATCCATGGCCAACTCTTGACCTAAAGGAAACCCTAGTCTTTCTATATGTTCTATATGCCCAATCATATTGAGCAGGTGAGGCTCTACTAGATCTCCCTCTTTTAGTTTCCATTCAAACAACACCATAGAGACATTATACCTTTCTTGATTTTCATGTTTTTTATGAAACTCATAGTTCATACAGCCCAACATAAGGTTTTTGATGTCTTCATCATCATTGGAATGCTTCAAGTAAGCATCCATTTCATTCTTACGTAGATATGGAGTGGGTACCACCAGCATTGGTGTTTCGGAAACATAGAGAATACTTCTCAAAGTCCTGGACCAATTTTGGAATTTTATCCCTTTGAAATTGTCCTTCTTAAGGATCGATCGCAATGATTGTGTGTTTTCCATTTATCTACAAGAGTAAAATTTTGCACTTTGTCAAAACATTTTTTATTTGATTTGATAAAATTTGACGATGTTTAATTAGGTCTTTAATTAATTATCACTCCCACTATTTTCTTCAAATTGATAGCCGTCACTACCAATTAGGAAGATTGTAGCATACAATCTTCTAGTGAGTCAAGATCTACATTTCATCAAATCATGAGTCAGCTTTGGTTGATTGCCCACAACTTGACTATTTAGGTAGTCACCTTTTGCCAATTGTACCCAAATGCAACTCTTGTATAGATGATGTGGATAACTCATCATCACAATCGATCTCTATGCTTCTAGGTACTTAATCTCATTAGGATCACCTAGTTAAGTCTGACCTAAAAGCCAACATGATAGAATATGTACCCTACTTTGGTAGATCTACATATCTACCATCACACTTCCATTAGATAGACAATGCACCACGCTTTGGCGTAACCTACACTTGATCGATCCAGCTTTTCATGTGTGCTGCTTATGAAAAGCATCTTAGGCTTAATATATATATCAAGGGATTTGTACTTATAAATACATATACATATCCAATCACCAAATACTATAGTACATACCATATACATGCTATATCCCACAAACATAAACATGTAATAAAAACATAAGTGATGGTTATGTCCATTCTATTGTACTTCCTTGGAGCCACAAGGAATTACCACCACCTAGGGTCTACATCGCATGCAGAAACCTATTATTGATGAAGATCTATACTTCAAGTAGTCTGGGTTTGATCAGTTCAACCCTTGAACTGATCAGCTCACCTCCTGGCCGGTCAGTTGGTTGACTCTGTGGTCATATGGTCTATGATTTGTCAGTAAGGTATGCCCACAAATCCAATCATATGATGATTGACATGGTATAATTAGCTAAAATGATTTGATTAATAATAACATATATATAAAGGCAAGCTTCCAATTCATCTATTTCACTCAGTTATGAGATAATGAGGATATATAGTGAATGTCTAGAGAATGATATTACTCAATGACATATGTTTTCAAGATACTAACCTTGTGGATGAGATCATATGGATCTTAAGACTACAAATGCATATTCTCATTATGTCCTTGATAAGTTTTTATTGTGGAAGTTTGATAGACAACAATAACACATAAGATCAGAGTGTGAGTTGGTTGATGACTAAATCTCATTAATCATGATATGTCAATATCAAACCAAGCACACAAATACATGTTAGGGAACAATGTATCAGACAGACCCACCTTGAGAGTGACACATGGTTTTTGTGGTCATAGTCATCTCACATAGTGAAGGTGGTGATCGTGATTCTTAGACCTAAAATCACCGCACTTGTCACAAGTCGTTGGGTACGCTTTGACACTGAGTTGTACGGGCGGCCGCCCAGGCGGCGCCTAGGCACGCCCAGGCGGGCCGGGCGGTCCGAGGGTCTAAAAAATGCAGGCGCCCAGGCCTGTTGGGGTTTCTAGGCGGACTAGGCGGATCGGGCGGACTAGGAGTCCGCCCAGGCGGCAGGCCCATTAAATTTGGCCCATTAAGAATTTGTTGTAATTTCTTATAAGATAATAACTTCTTTCTTAGATTTTTTCCTAATAACTACTCTGTTCCAAACTTCTTTCTTCATGTTGGCAGCCTGGTCTCCCAACCAGAGTACCACATTGGTTACAGCAGTAATACAAACATTTTAGCTGCATATTCAGTTCGTATATTTAATTGTCCTTCGCCTAAGGTTAGTTGAACAAAGCCATGCTTTTTTGTGATTGTATTTTTGTCATCCAAAATGTTCCTGCCAATATTGACACCTATCAAATTACAAAACATTAGAGCAGTAAGTAGTGCAAGACACCATGTAAAATCATTTCAAATGCTTAATAGTTAGAAGTTAGAACTACAACAAGTAAAAATGAATTATTATGTCCTTATATACTGAATTAGAAAAATTTTAATCATTAAACAAATTTAGGGATTGGTATATCCTTATTTACTGATTTAATAATTTCTTAATCATGTACCAATTTATATTTATAGATGAACTGATTTATATGTATTATTTAACTGATTTGTATGTATTTATCTCTTGGGTTGCATAAGGGATTGAATTATATTTAATCATCTACAAAATTAGAAAATATGAACTGATTTAGCAAATATTTATGAACTGATTTAGCAAAATATTTATGAACTGATTTAGCAAATATTTATGAACTGATTTAGCAAATATGAACTGATTTAGCAGATATTTATGAACTGATTTAGCAAATATGAACTGATTTAGCAAATATTTATGAACTACAACAAGTAAAAATGAATTATTCTTCCACTATTGGTAATTTGGTAGCACATGATTGCATATTTATCATGTATATTTATATGTGTAAGGCTGGTATTTTTTTGTAAATTTTACATATATTTGATAAAATAAAAAATCTATCAAAATGCCTGGAAACGCCTAGGCGTCCGCCTGGGCGCCTAGGCTGTCTGGGCGCCCCCCTGGAACCCCTGGAACGCCTGTCAAAGTTTGACATCATCAAACGTAGTCCTAAAACATGGATTGTTATAACAGTGATGATTGGGTGACTTTGACACATGGGGATAGACTGTGAGTGATAGATATGGGATTTTTTCCTCCTACTAGAGTATGATATCCTGGCCACTTGATAAGCGAGACTAAGAAACACATGCACATACACATGTGCATTAATATATGATATTGATGTCACATTATCTTAGATAGTATTCTCTTAGTTCAAGAAAAATGGATTGAATGTTGAGAGGGTGACCTTCCATGCCTAAAGTTCATCCTAGATATCAGAGCCAAAGGAATTATACAATCGCTACAACATCTTATACAGATTGTAGGTTGAAATTATTCTCCAACTTTCCATTCACTTGGATAGCATTGATGTGAAACTAGGCACCACTCTCTGCTTGTGATGTCATAATCTAGTTATGGACACTCACTGCCAACATGATATGGGACCTATAGGGTCACACACATAGGAACTCATCTATAAGATGAGTTTGATCTTAAATGGAAATTGGATTGATTACTTAAGTGTTGAGGTATTCAATTCATGCAACAGATAGCTTGATTGGTTGACCAGGTCTGCTAAACGACCATCTCACTGGGTGAGACGTCCATTAAAGCAAGGCCAAATGGGAGTCTCAAGAAGTTGAGATGGCCGTTTGGGGGTCAGGCTGATCAAATTTTGAATTGGCTTAGTTCTGCTCTTCAACCAACTGGTTCAATATGATTGAGCTGACCAGCTCATCTCAACTCACCAGACGACCATCTGGGTGAGTTAAATGGGTGAATCACTTTGGTGAGATAGCCCGGTTGGGGCTGAATGAAGGTTCATGATGTTACCTGAATAGTTTCTATTGCATATACTTGAAGAGCAAGTAAAAATTAATATGTATATTAATTGGAATCGAAATTGCCAAATTCTTGTGCGATTGGGAAACTGCCAAATGGCCATTTGTCAGTGTGAGATGACCGCCTTGCACACCAAACAACCATCTAGGTGTGCAAAATGGCAATTTCAGCTGTCATAGGTTGGGAAATTATAAGTTCTTATGGTCCTTTCCACTCCCACACAATCTCGTACAGACTGGGAACCCTGACCTAACCTCACCTATAAAAGGAGGGGTACTGGGGGCTTCCCAAGACACAACGCAAACAATTGAGAATTAGTTCCTCTAAAAATTGTTGTCCTCTCATGTTGCAGTAACCAAGAGATCCCAGGCAAGTCCTACCTGACAGGGAGGGATAGCCAACTGGAGAGAACAACTAAGAAGTTGTCATTGTGGGAGAGCAAGTTGGTGACTAGTACACCAATGGGAGGGACAACTCCTTTCTGTCCATTCTTGGTGAATGATAAGATTTCTAGTTGATTCATGTAGACTACTCTAGAGGTAGGAGTCCTTTGGCTACATATTGAAGAGCATAGTCAATATGTTGTCTGTGGCTAGACCACCAGAGTCACTACAGAAGTTGCGCAGATAGCTGTTCATGGTGAAGACCAAGATCTCCACAACCATCATCCAAGAGAAACTTGTCAGCAGTTGCATAGAAGCAAGTTTTATCGTTGGACTTGCTCCAGGACTAGGTATAACTCGCTAAAACCATCCTTCTTGTTTCATAGTGGTTGACGTAATCTTGCTACTATGGGAATATGGATAGATGAAATTTTTGTTTCAAGATGCTATACTCTGTGACTGTATTTCCCAAAAGTGGTATCACAGTCACATCAATTTATTATGTTTTAAGATAATCGATATGATCAAATTTTGGTTTTATTATTTATTTATTGCATACAATGCAAATATTTAAACTACTCTCATATGTGTATCCGATCAAAGACCACATAATCCAAACTAATATATCTATATAATTCACACGTGTCACCCTAAAAGTGGTTTTGATGGTGGATGTGTAGCGTGGTTATGGCCAATACCTTTTATTTGTATGTGGTTGGATGGTTTGGTTCCTATTTAACTTGATCTGTGTATCGAGCCTCTACCTCCTTCTTTCCAATGTAAAGTTAATGCTTTCCTACCTTTGCTCCCCTCAAATGTAATTTGAGGTTTCTCGTATCCAATGTAATAAAGTAGCAATAGGATAGTTTCTTTTCTTATAATGATGTTGAAGATGTTCATCACCAGTTGAGATGACCAATTCGTGAGATGATCTGACCGTATGGAGGACCATAGAGAATAGGACAATGGAACCAGATGACCGCTTGGTGGGCCCAACTGACCGTTTGGAAGGAATCCAAACTTTGGTTGGATAGGAGGCCATATGAATGTCCCAGTAGGCCTGGTCGGTCGTTTGGAAGGACTCCAAACATCAGTTGGACAGGAGGACCAACCAACTGGACAAGAGATGAGAAGATCGGTTCGAGGGTTGAACCGATCTACCTATATTGTGTAAGCACAGGTCTACACCAACATCAGGTTCATGCATGTGATGTGATGATTGACCTAGGTGGTAGTAATTCCTTGTGGCTCCAAGGAATTACAAATAGACATGGTCATAACCATCGTTTTTTGTTTTATATTGCATGTTTATGTTGTGGGATATAGCATGTATATGATACCTACTATATATGCGGTGATGGGATACATTATATGTATATATATATGATACATATAAAACCCCTCAATTAAACATATTGAGTTTAAGATGCTTTCCAATAGCAATACACATGAAAAACTTGTTAGACTAAGCATAGGTTATGCCTCTGCATGGTTCGTCATCTACTTTGTCGAAGTGTGATGGTAATAATGTAGGTTTCACCTCTGTGGAGTACATTATTATCGTATTGTCTATTGGGTCGGGCTTAACTAGTGATTCTCAGAGCGTCTGGGCCCAGAGGCATGCAGATGATTTTGGAAAGGAGTTGTGCATATCATCTATCCAGAATTGCATATGATGCAATTGGCAAGAGTTTCCTACCTTAATGATTGATTGTGTTTGCGGTGTTGATCGAGCCACAATTGAATTGTCTTGGGTCTGGCTCATTAGAAAATTGTTTGTTGCAATTTCCCAAACTGATACTTGAGGGTTATCAATTTGAACAAAAGAATGAGAATGATAATTAATTAAAGACCTAATTAGTATCGCCCAAATTTTAATCAAATAAAATCAAATCAAAATGAGTTTTTGACAAAATTGTAAATTCTTTTGTATAACCAAATGGCAACAACAAACAATCACTTTTCTCTACGATTGGTCCTTGAGAAGGACAAACTTACTGGGAACAACTTCCATGACTGGTTCATGATGTTGAGAATTATTATCACGTAGGATCACAAGCTCTATGTCCTAGAAATGCCAGAACCAGAGGAACCAGCTCAAAATGCCCCAAGGGAAGACAAGGATGCTTACAAGAAGCATACTGAAGACGTCGTGGATGTAAGTGTCTAATTTTATGCTCCATGAACCATGAGTTGCAAAGGAAGCATGAGAATGTGGGGGTGATTGAGGTGGTCACACATCTCAAGAACATGTACCAAGATCAGGAAAGATAGGAGAGATATGATGTCTCCAAGGCATTGTTCAAGTGTATCATGGCAGAAGGAGATCCAGTAGGTCTTCATGTACTCGAGCTCATTAGGTATGTGGACAACCTAGCTAGACTGGGATTCCCCTTGGGCCAAGAGTTGGCAACTGACGTGATTCTGCAGTCCCTGCCAGAGTCATATAGTTAGTTTGTCATGAACTACAGCATGAACGACTTTATCAAGCCGTTGACAGAGTTTTGGGCATGTTGAGAACAATTGAGACACAAATGAAAAAAAAGAAATCCCAAGTTTGTGATGGTGATCAACAAGATAAAGGGGAAGTCTAAAGGTAAAGGCAAAGCTAAGAAGAGTTCTAAAGCTAGCCAAAAGCCCAAGTCTTCATATCTCAAGGAAAAAGGTCGAGTAAAGAAACAAAGAGGTGATTGTCACCATTCTCACCAGCTTGGACATTGGAAGAGAAATTGCCCACTCTGGTTACAAGAACTAAAGAAGAAGAAGGATGGCACTGAGGCCTCCACATCAGGTATAAACAACATAAGATTACTTTAATTACTTCTTAAATTTTGGTATATGATAGAGATTTGACATACTGATGTGTAGGATCTGACAAGAAGTAAAAGCCCACTTAGAAGGACAAAGATGGACAAGGCAGATCAAGTGTTTTGGAAGCCATATTCTACATTTAAATTTATCTTATCACAATGGGCATGTAATAGAGTTGTTATAACTGCTATTTCATTATGCCATAGAATAGAAACATTTTCTTTATGCATCTTTCATGGACAAAGATGATTATCAAAAAAGAATCATATGTTCTTCTATTTCAAAAGATAAGATCTTGCATGGCATTTTCCCAAAAACATCTTGCGATATTTATGTGAAATGATCCAAAGACAAGTGTTTATAATGTTTATACCAAATGATTGATAACTCAAGCCTATCATTAGCATTAGTCATCTTGTACGGATATGAGAGGTGCATGCCTAGAACACATATTGATGTTGATCTAGATTCCCTTGGTTATTGAACCTAAGGAAACATGCATGTCTTATTCACGCACAATATGACATGACATCCTTCACTAAACATAGTGGGAGGATAAAGCTTTCATTAGACCTCATGCATATGATGCATAAAGATTTTATGAATGAATGCTATGGATTATTGCTAATACTTCATTTCATTTACTGGTAATATGATGATATGTGCTCAGTAAAGAATAAACATCAATCTCTTGAAGTGATCAAGGAGATTATAAATGAAGTATGACATTGATGAACGTATTAAGATACTTTGATATGATCAAATGTTGAAATACTTTATATCAATACCTTGAGTACAATCAGGAAAGAACTATGATAATGTATCACACGACTGTCCATCTGAACATGATGATGTGTCAAAAATGAAGGAATTATACCACGATGAGTCATGATATAGTTATCAATTAAATCTAATCATCTTATACCCTTTATATATATATATATATATATATATATATATTCTAAATCATGTACCATCTAAATGATTTACTGGACATCATATATGATATGATTTGGGAATGTCCCAATATGTCTAAGGGATTGAAACTGACATCAAGAATATAGTTTCTTGAGAAGGTTTGTCCAAAGCCATGACTGTTGAATATTACTAATAATTCCCAATCCAATAACAAAATTGTTTTGTTAATATGATAACTAAATTCCTAAAGAATCAGTGGGAGTAAAAGTACAACCCAAAGTGTTTGGGTTCAACAATAAGCGGACAAAGAGAACAATGAGAATCACAAGTTGTTGTGGAAATCTCAGGTTCATCATGTAATACAGAACCAAATATTTCTAGTAGAACACATCTGAAGTTGAAGGATTGTGAATCCAACAATTTAGATGGGTTGGTCATACAGGATGAGCCAACTAATCAACTAGAAGCTATTTCTGAGTAATATGGAAACCATGTAACCTAACAAAGTAGGACCTTGATAGCGCCACCTAAAGGGGTAATACCCAGAAAGTGCAGTTGGGTGTTATGGCTAAGACCTACATGGATATCATACAAGGATAGATTGGTTGAATTTCTACAAATCAAGTTCAAGTTGTTGGACATGATAGAAATTCCTTTACCAATTGTCATGCTTGTTGTTGTAGTTAGAATGGATTATGATATTTTGCATATGAAGATGGAAACCAGATTCCTGAAGGGAATACATTAGAGGATGTGTACGTGACACAACCTTAAAAGGTTTCACAACTTCATGAATGCAAATTAATTCTATAAACAACAAAATTCAATCTAGGATTGAAACAAGCACCTTAGAGATGGGATCTTATGACTTGACAAGACGGCCAAAGAGTTGGACTTGATTCAATACAAAAGATGAAATTTTTGTATACAAAAGATTTAGTGGGAGCATATATGAATATTCCACATATGATGAGGAATAACATATCAATATTGTGAATATTGAGAACTGGCATGAAAACCCCTTCAGTAATGAAAGTATAGGTGAAGCATCTTATAAGTTTGAGCACATACAATAGCAATATGTTGAAAGAGTCCAACATGGATGGATTCAATAAGAGAGAATTCTGATTAGTCCCCCATGAACCCTATATTCCTATTCTTGTTAAGAATGGAAATATCATGAATATGATTCCATGGGCCACCCAACAATGAATCTATCATTAATGAAAAAATGTGTTTATCCCATACAATCTTGTATGTATGGACATGACAAGATGACACTAAAATCCAATAAGGGTTATTGGAAAGTCATTAAATATATTCATTTATACATGAGTATCAATTAAGGATAACATTTCTAGCCAATGATGATAGTAATAAAAGGAAGAGTTGTATATAAAGGGTTACATCGATGCAAGCTTCCATAATGGAAAAAATGATCACAAATTAAAATATGTTTGATTCAAAAGAGAAGTGTTGATTAGTTGGTAAGGGTTTCGAACTAATAGCCATTAATTATTCTATAGAGTATACTTGTGTTATGAATACAGGGTGATACTATATGGATCTAAAGGTTCATATGATGAACTTATAGATGCTACAACCATTGATGACTCAGTAGTGATATTGTGATAACAATGGAGCTACTTGTTAGGTAGGAAATATTAGAACCATACTACTATAGTTCATCTCAGAGTGAAGAGATAAGAAACATGCAATATACAGACTGTAAGAAAAGTGTTGCTAACCTTCTGGATAGACGCTAGTGAAGCAAAAACATGTTGGACATGTTTCGATCACTAAGGATGAGATCCATGGGTGATTGGCTCCATGTGCAAGTGGGAGTCAGTTTGTAAGGTATGCCCATAGAGACAATCATATGATGATTGAGATGGAATAATTACCTAAAAGGATTTGATTAATAATAACATATATATAAAGGCAAGCTTCCCATTCATCTGTTTCACTTAGTTATGAGATAATGAGGATACAGAGTGAATGTGTAGAGAATGATGTTACTCAATGACGTACGTTGTCAAGTCACTAACCTTGTGGATGAGATCATACTGATGTTAAGAGTACATATACATATTCTCATTATGTCCCTGATTGATTGTTATTGTGGAAGGTTGATAGACAACAATAACACATAAGATCAGAGTGTGAGTTGGTTGATGAATAAATCTCATTATTCATGATATGGCAATATCAAACCAAGCACACAGATACATGCTAGGGAACAGTGCATCAGACAGACGCACCTTGAGAGTGACACATGGTTTTGGTGGTCATAGTCATCTCTCATAGTGAAGGTGGTGATTGTGATTCTTAGACTAAAATCACTACACTCGTCACATGTCGTTAGGTATACTTTGAAATCATCAAATGTAGTCCTAAAATATGGGTTGCTATAAAGGTGATGATTAGGTGACTTTGACACGTGGGGATAGACTGTGAGAGATATATATGGTATTTGTACCTCCTAGTGGAGTACGATACCCTGGCCACTTGACAAGAGAAACTGAGAAACACATGTGGATGCACATGTGAATCAATATCTTCTATTGATGTCACATTATCTCAAACAGTCTAATCTAGGTTCAAGGAACATGGATTGAATGTTGAGAGTGTGACCTTCCATGCCTTGAGTTCATCCTAGATATCAGAGCCAAAGGAATTATACAATCGTTGCAACACCTTGCACAGATTGTAGGTTGAAGTTGTTCTCTAACTTTCCATTCACTGGGGTAGCATTGATGTACGACTAGGCACCACTCTCTACTTGTGATGTTATAAGATAGTTATGGACACTCACTGTCAATGTGATATGGGACCTATAGGGTCACACACATAGGAACTCATCTAGAAGAGGAGTTGATCTTGAATGACAATTCAATTGATTACTAAAGTGTTTAGATATTCAATTCACACAACTGATCACTTGATTGGCTGACTAGGTCTACCAAATGACCATCTCACTGGGTGAGATAGATGTTTGGGAAAGTCTAGACGGGCATCTCAAGAAGTTGAGACGACCGTTTGGGGATCAGGCTGATCGAAGTTTGGATGGGCTTACATCTGCCCTTGAACCGACCGGTTGAATATGATTGAACTGATCGACTCTTCCCAACTCACCAGACGGTCATCTGGGAGATTGAGATGAGCATCTGGCTTGGGTGATATGGCCTGGTAGGGGCCAAACAAAGATTTGGGATGTTTCCGATTGCATATACTTGAAGTGCCAGTAAAATTAATATGTATATTAATTGGAATCGAAATTGCCAAATTCGTGTGCGATTGAAACTGCCAAATGGCCATTGGCAGTGTGAGACGAGCGCCTCACACACCAGACAATCATCTGGGTGTGTGAAATGGTCATTTCTTCTATCACAGGTTGAGAAAGTTCAAGTTCTTCTGATCCTTTCCACTCCCACACAATCATGTACAGACCGGGAACCCTAACCTAACCTTGCCTATAAAAGAGGGGTATTGGTGGCTTCCCAAGACACAACACAGACAAGTGAGAATCAGTTCCTCTGACAATTGTTGTCCTCTCTGCTTTTGGTAACCAAGAGAGCCTAGGAAATTCCTACCCGACAGGGAGGCATAGACAATGGGAGAGAACAACTAAGAAGTTGTCATTGTGTGAGAGCAAGTTGGTGACTAGTACACCAACATGAGGGACAACTCCTTCCTATCCATTCTTGGTGAATGAAAGGATTTCTAGTTTGTCCTTGTGGACTACTCTAAAGGTAGGAGTCCTTCAACTATTGCTCAAAGAGAATAGTTAACATGTTGTCTGTGGCCAGACCACTAGAGTCAGACCACTGGAGTCATTGCAGAAGTTGCACAGACAACTATTCATGGTGAAGATAGGAGCTGCACAGCCACCATCCTAGAGAAACTTGTCAGCCGTTGCATAGCAATGAGTTTTGTCACTGGACTTGCTCCATGACTAGGTATAACTCGCTAAAACCATCCTTCCTATTTCATAGTAGTTGACGTGATTTTGTTGTTATGAGAATATAGGTAGATAAAATTTATGTTTCCACGGGTATACTCTGTGCTCGTATTTCCCAACATGATCCACCATCCTCTGGATCCTCCAGTCAATCACTTGGGCCACTAGCCGATCGGTTTGGCCCCTCCTATCTTCTATCCTCCTCGGTCCTCTAGCCAATCGGCTTGTCATCTGGAATGGGTGACTCATTTGATATTCAATGTCTTCTTTGTCGTAACAAGAATTAAATCTATCATAATGTTATTTAACATATTACAAAGTAATAGGAAACCTCGAGTTATATTTGATGAGAGCATAGGAAGGAGAGAATAATACTTTTACATATGAAAGAGAATATAGAGGCTCAATATGCAAATAGTGATATAAAGAGGAATAAACAACCACACAACCATGTACATAGATCTGGGTTATTGACCATAACCATGCTTCACATCCACCATCAAAACCTACTTTTAGGGTGAAACATGTAAATTGCATATATGTCATATCATATACATATATTAGTTGGGATCGTATGTGGTATTTAATCAAATATGCACATTAATCCGTTTAAGTATTCATCTCGTATGCAATAATTAAATGAAAAACTAAAATTTGATCATATCGATTAAATCCAAAAGCATAGGAAATTGATGTAGATTTGATACCATTATAGGAAAATATGACAACATAGAAGGCAACGGAAATAGAATTTTAACTACCATATTCCCCTATGAACAATAGATTGTTACAATAATCATGTAATGGGAATGATGGTTGGGGGGTTATAATAGGCCCTGGAGAAGTCCAGTGATAATTCCTTCATTATAGCACATACCTTTCTTCAAGTTGCACCTAGAAAACATCTATGTCAGCCTCCTGGTTGTTCACCATGGACATAGATATTTTCTAGGTGCAACTTGAAGAAAAGAACATTCTAAAATTAGGGAAATGTCACTAGACTTCTCCAGGACCTATTATAACCTCGCAACCATCATTCCCATTAGACAATTGACATTATCCTATGAGTAGCAGGAAACAACCTCCTCTCCACTATAGTAGTCCACATGGACCATTGGGAACTCCTGTCATTCTAGAAGAATAGATAGGAAGGAGTTGTCCCCTTCTAGTTGGTGTACTAGCACCAACTTGTTCATCCACAATTATTCTCCCTTGTTATCCCTTCCTTTAATGGGTATGACTTTCTCAGATTCTCTTGGTTACCACAACCAAAGAAGACAACAGTTGTCAGAGTCAATTAGTGTGTTTGAGAAGCCCCCAGTACCCCCTATTTATAGGAGGGTTAGGGCCAGAGTTAGGAGTTTGAGCGGGAGTCGAAGGGGATGTATTTTCTTGAATTTTCACATCTAACGAGTGGGCGGTTCATAGGTGAACCAATTGGTTGGCATGTGAGTTTATCGGTTCAACCCTTGAACCGGTCATTTCATCATGTTTCCCAATCACAATTGTATTGTCAATTAATATCCGATTTAATGCATAACATGTCATCAAAACTAATTCCTGGTCCGATCGAATTGATCAATGAACCATGTGGTTCATCACATGAACCGATCATTTGGGACCTTGAGTCGATCAGTTCACTATGTGAACCAGTCAGTTCATGCCCTATTTCATCCAATATTCAACCAATTTAGTTTCAATCAACCTGACACTCCAATTGATCCATCCAACACTTGAACCTATCAATTTAGAGTCTGGTCAGTCAATTGTTATTTAAATTGAATACCTAAATACTTTAGTAATCAGGTTAAACATCACTCATGAATAAAGTCTTATTCCAAGTGTATCCTATGTGTGTGACCATATAGGTTCCAAGTTATGTTGGCAGTGAATGTCCACAATTAGTTTATGACATCACAAGAAATGAGTGGTATCTAGTACACATCATTGCTACCTAAATAATTGGAAAGTTTGAGAAAACTTCAACCTACGATATATTTTGGTGTTATTGTGTTTGTATAGTTCCTTTATCACTGATATCCAAGTTGAACTCAAGGAATGGAATCGTCGTCCTGTTAACGTTCAATCCTTGTTCCATGAACTAGTGCAGACTGTCTGAGATATATGTACACTCAATATCACATATTGAGTCACATGAGAATGGACATGCATTTCTCAGTCTTGCTTATCAAGTGTCCAGGATATCATACTCATGTAGGAGGGACAAATCTCATCTACATCACTCATAGTCATCCCCATGTGTCACAGTGCACCCAATCATCACCTTTATGGAAACCCTTATTCAAGGTCACGGTGGATGATGTCAAAGTATACCGAACTACATGATATGAGTGTAGTGACTTCGGGTCTAAGAACCACAATCACCACCCACACTATAAGAGATGATTTTGACTACCAATGATGGTTTCCATGTATCATTCTTAAGGTGGGTTTGTTTGGTACACTATTTTCTAACAAGTACCTATGTGTTTGGTTTGATATCATATATCATGGCTGATGAGATTCTATCATCAGCCAAATTACATTCTAGTCTTATGTATTACTTTTGTATACTTTACTTCCATAGTAATACCTGAATAGGGACACAAGAATGTGTATACTCTTGAAATTTGTATGATCTCATTGTTCAGGTCCTAAACCTAAAAACTACATCATTGAGTATTATCATTTTTTAGACATGTATTATGTTACATCATTATCTCATAACTCGATAAAACATAATAAGTTGGAAGATTACCTTTATAATGAATCTAATCATTTACAGCATATGCCATTACAATCATCATATGATTGGCTTTATGGGCATACATACCAACATATTGGACCTACCTTAGTTATTTTTGGTCAACATTGTCTACAAACATTTGTTTAGTTTATGAATCGAGTAATGGCAATATGAAGCTTTTTTTTCATCAAAAAAATGGCAATATGAAGCTTTGTTGTTCTTTAATGGCTCATTCTGTTAAAGTTCATTCTCTTTTTTAATATTATTGAACTAAACTATTTTCTAATGTCCCCCTTCTTCATGGGTCTAAATATGTATATAATACACATACTCAGTGTTTACTGGTGCATACTTTTATGTATCTCTTTCTGGGTGTTGCATCCGATCCACCCAAGTGTAGGTAGCTTGAGGACCTAAACTAAGGAAGATCGTAAACATATTTGTGAACATGAGGATAGCTTGCAATGGATGGTTTTCCTATGCAACTAGCCTTATGTGTAACTATTTGAAGTTTTTATTTTGTATACCACCTTTTACGGTGAGGAACAATTGTATGACAATTTACATTGTAACTTTATAATAGTTAATTTTATATTCTTTTATCTTTACATGGATCTTATTATTATACCATTTTAGTGGATTCCCTCTTAAGTCTCACTCTTTATAATATGTTATCATGGCTTAAGAAGCTGGTGACTTCACTATTTCAAGTTATCCTATATTCTTTGTTAATTAGGTAGTTAAGTACCCCAATAATAGTTTGTTGTTTTTCCTATCACTGAGTCATGGAATACCAATTATGGTTTCAATCTCTGACTAATTTGGTCACATTCACTCCTCAAATTACCTATGTGGTTGGGACTTTGTCTTTTAAACCTTAATCACATGTACCCTCTTTAGGGAGGTGAAATGTCACCAAATAAGAGATGACTCATGTAACACTTCCTTTATCTTGTTTTCTAGGAAGATAGCCTAATGATTATTAAGTGAATGTTACTTGTATAATCATACATAGGCTTAACCCTAGTTCCTCTGGTCAGTCCTTTTTTGGTATCTTTCTAGCTTGCCTTGACTACGCCCACTTTGATGAGTGAGCATGCACAAATAACAAGCTTTGTACCTTGACACAAATTCAAATTTCACCTCCATTATCTCCATAGTGTAATTGGTATACCTAGTAATTAAGATGGTGAGTGATTGGACTACCTAGATTACCTTGTCTTGTATACTTATGTATTGAGATAAAGTATCATGAATCATGATTAGAGTGAAATAGGGAATGGTGGATGTTATGACTTAGTAAGATCACATAGAAGTTAGCCATGTTTAATAGGAAACTTTTCCCCCTCATGTGTTATAGGTTAGGGATTTCTTTGGGACGCCCTTTGAGTTGTATTAATGATTAGACTCTTATAGTAGAATGAAGTGATGATAGAATAACAACATGTGTGTGGCGTAGTTGAAAATGGTTGACTTGGTTCTCATATCGATTTTGGATCCATTTTTGGATTCCTGTCGCAATGATTTCATCATCAATTTTATTTTTAGTATTAAATTGTATGTAAAAATGAAAATCTTTCAAAATTTATCGATGGTTTTTGGAACCTATTCACCACCATAAAGAAATTTCAGTAGTAGAAAGCCTTTTCTGTGAAGAAACCCTTGATTGGATTGATCAACCCCAAAATCCTATGCCTCAATTTGATGTAGTGGGTACTATGAAGAAGTTTTGGATATATAAGACCTCATTGATCCACCTTTCTTGTTCTCTAGATAATTATCTAGGTTTTAGATAACTTCATTAAATGTAAGACCCCTGACCTATGTTTTGGGCTAACCCTATTTACTTTGGCTTGATTAAGTTCTTATAACCTTACTCTAATCCTTTGATATGTTCTTAGATCTTTTGTAGAGCTTAAATCTCCAGTTTGAGTTTGTTTGGATGATGTTTGTGCTTTATGTGCTTGTTTTGGGTCGAATTGCAATTTACCCATTTGTGAATGTTATCTTACAATTTTCCACATCTAGAGTGCACCTTCTCTCTCTTAGATTCATGAGAGATATTTTGATGCTTTGGGGTGCCTTGGTGGGGCATTGGATGGGTGGTGACATCCCTAGAGGTGATTAGGGTTTCTAGGGTTTGTTTGGTTTTGACCCATGTGTGTGCCTTGTTGGTTTGTCTCGACCTTTGTGGGTACTTTGGGTGTGTCTAAACAAAGACACCTTCCTTTGGTGTGTCTTTTCTTGGACATGATGGTTTGAGGTGGTTTGGGTCAAGATAGTTTTTCCTTTTGTGGAGTGTCTCGATCTAGTGTGCATGGTGACCTTTTGTCTCAACCGGGTGATGCTTTGGTGGTTTTGTTTCAACCTCCTTGAGGTTTTGCATACAAAACCATGTTTTAGGGGCTAAAGTGGTTGATACCAACATAGGTTGTATCACCATCTTGTTCATGCATGGTTTAAGTGGTTGCATGTGTGTTTCTTGAGGGGACAAGTGTCCCTTTGGTGCCTTAGGGTGTTGACACCTCAACTCCACCTTACTTCCCTCCTCCTTTGGTATATAACCCCTTTTCTCTCAATGCAATTGAACCTTTCATCTCTCTTCCTTACTCACCCTCTTTTTCTCATCCTTGGAGCTTGGTGGATCAAAGAAGGTGTTGTTCTTGGTGCTTTGGAGGTGGTTCGACCTTGCACGTGGTGCCTTGAAGCTCGATCTCCCTCCTTGTGGTGGTTTCTTTCCTTGGAAAGTAGTTTTACCATGTTGAACACATTTTTATTTGGAAACCCTATCTTCTTATTCCTCTTTTCTTGTCCATAGACTAGGGTTCTACCTTGGTGGTCACCTTGAGAGAAACTCCTCCTCACAAAGGCCTTAGATTGTGGTTTTACCATGGTGGTAACTAGTGGGAGGATGTTTTCTTCTCTTTTCTCCTTTCTTATTTGGTTCAGCCTAGGGTCCTTCTTCCTCTTTTGTTGAGCTATATTTTGATCAAGGTGTTATTATTTTTGGAGGTGACCTTTTAGCCAAAGTGGTGATTTTGTTTGGAGCCTCATTCCTTCTCTTTGGAGCTTGTGCTTTGGAGCTTGATTCTCTTGAGTGGGCGGGTTATATAACATTCTACCTTCTTCTATTACTACGATCTTACTTTTATGCTTACATGTTCTTGTTTCCCTATATAATGATGATGTTAGGATAATAGATGATGATCCTACAGAATTAGGGATTATGACTTTGTAGTTTTCTAATGAAGATAACTCTCTTTCTTAAACCCTTATTTCTATGTGCACATTTTGTAAGTGATTTTGAGAGGATGATCTTGCATGCATCTTGAACTTTGGTTTTGTCACCATGTTTTAAGTTTGGCCATCATGTTTTCCTTGGAGTTTTGGATGTTTTTACACATGTTTTGTGGTTTGACTTTCTCTCTCCTAAGTGATTTTTCTTGATGATCTTCATAGAGCTCGTTCTAGGGTTTGATGATCTTGAATCCATGAGTTTTTTTATCTTGTGATGTTTGGTTTCTTGTTGTTTGACCTTTTATATGGTCGAGACATATGTTTCCTCTTGGTGTGTTGGGTCGAGACATACACCCTTTGTTTTGGCCTTGGGTCAAGACATTTTATTTTGTTGTGGTTGAGACACCAGTGTGAGATGGGAGTTTCGGTCGCAGTCTGTTGTTCGTTGTCTCAGTCGTGATAGCTTGGTTTTGTGTTGCTTTGGTCAAGAGGCATGTGCATGGCTTAGTCTCAGTCGCGGCCATGGTGGGTTGTGTCTCGGTCGCGACCAAGGTGTGTTGTTTTGGTTGTGACCCTTCTTTGTTTCGTTCGAGACCTTTGATATCACTACTACAGATCCGTCCTTTGGCGTCGGTTATTTAAGCCCTTTTCGAGACGGTTTCCAAGCGACGCCTATGTGGGCGCCGCTAAAAGTCGAACCCTTTCGGCGTGGGTTTTCCAACCAATGCCAAAATGCTTCGTGCCATCGAAAACGCACCAGTAGGTCCCCCATCGGTGTCAGTTATAAGTAACTAAATTGACGCTATAATCATCTGCGCCACAAAAAGGACACCATCTAGGACACTATCGGCATCGGTTTTCTACTAATAACTGACGCCATATCACCTGCTGCCACAGCCGTGTTGGCCAGCATGGCATCAGTTTTCTACTAATAACTGACGCCATATCACCTGCCGCCATGGCCGTGTTGGACCGGCTGTCTGGCAACATTAGGCGGCAATTTTTTGCTATTAACCGACACTGTAAGCATTTATTGTCGGTTTTAGACAAATAACCGACGCCTATGTTTTGATTTTTTTTCTTATCAGTTTGCAGGCCTGCTGTGGCTGGTCACAGGATAAAGAAACCTACAGTTTAGTTTTGAACTGCAGGTTTATGACATCCATTGATATCAGCCAACAAATAGGCCACAAACTTGCAAAATCAACAAATATTCTTTTCACACATTCACACATAAGTAGATACATTCAGACATCAATTCAATTTTCACATTCACACATGTAGAAACATTCAAATACATGTAGAAACATTCAGACATGTAGAAACACATGTATAAACATTCATTTACAAAATATCATTCATCATCGCTATCAGCATCCCAATTATATCTTACAGTCCCCACTGCTTGTATGGCTCTTGCCCATTCTTCTCTTACGTCATTTAATACTTCCATCGTATATGGAGCATGTACATATTTTAAGGCTTTACCTATAGTGGGGTCAGTTTTAAACACATGCAAAGAGAATGATGTATATATAAGTAATAATATATAAATAAGATTGATATATTTCATACTATCTAATGAGACTATATATAATACCTTAGGTATGGCATTGATTTCATCTGCATGTTTGATAATCATGTCCATAAAATGCATCACATAGTATGCACATGCCCATCTGTTGTCTTGTGTAGCACACTATAAAATGGATACAAAATATTAAAAAATAAAAATAAGCACAGTTCACATAAATAACATATACATTGGAGTCGGGAACTTACTTTCACATTCTCCCAAATTATTGGCTGGTTCTTTTTACTGGGGACCTTTCTTCCAGCCTTTTTGAACGCATCTAAACCCCTACATGTTAATGTAACACAGTAAATTGCATAATTAAATAGTAATGTAATAATATATGTTAACATATATAAAAATGAAATATTTCTCACCAGAATAATTCCATTCTCATTACGTGCCCAATTTTTGGATTCAATGTACTCCCCGCAGGATCTAGATAATAGACAGTGAATGTCCCAGTGAGAATAACTAGTAACTCCCAATGCTTAGCGCTAGAGGTAAAAAAGTTAAAAAGTAATAACTCAAAATCCACAATAAAAATGTAATTTTCTTAAGTCCAAATTATAAGCAAAGTAAACTTACTTCACATTGAATGGAGCTATTATTATCGTCTTCTTTTTTTGACCAAAAATTGTAAAAGCATCACAACAATATTGTTGAACGCTATCAGGGTCTTTAGCTACCAGACTAATCAATGATGGAATCAAAAATCCCACATGTTCAAATCCAAATTGTTTACATTGAATTTCGACTAAGTAGATACAAAACATGTATTACATATGCATTAATATATATGAAACCAGATCACCGGATCCTACACAAGGTATATGGATGTATAAACAAGATCTCACCTTATCCATGCCTCTATCATTGATGTATTCAGCCAATCATAGTTAAGCAACTCAATAATATCTTGTATAAATAGAGAGCTTTCGTATGATTGACCTTCATAATCTGCTTCTAAAGAAACAACTATATGGCAATGTATATCATGTGCGCATAGCCATACTGCCATTCCCTTACAAGCAGGACCTAACGGGAATTTTAGGTCAGTTGGAACCCAACTTGGTAATGCAAGAAGTGGAGGTGGAGGCCTAGATGCTCTTAGTGTCTTCTTTTTAACCTATATATATAATTTCAGATCAATTGACCTCATATATACACATTCACAATTTAACGTAATGTAAATTTATCTTACAATTTCAGTAGTGTAGATGACATCCGCTTTGGGCCACAATATCACCCCACCTTCTGCCTCAACAAGTGTATCAATATCTGGGTGGGCATATGGCAATGCAGCTTCCCTCCAATCGGGAATTACACGTATTGGGCTCACATGAACATAACCCTGTGGTATTGGAGTCCCATGAATCATTGCCCCAGGAAGGGACGGGTAAGCCTGCGCCTCTGCAACAACATAATCTTCAATTTTTAAGCGGCATGGCTTCAACGCCTACAAATTTACCTAAAGAATGTTATACATATATACATATCATCTTGAAAACATATCATCTTGAAAAGACTAGCTACTATGTCATAAACAATAATTACAACAGACGTGCTAGGTGGTGGGTCTATAGGATTACTCTCAGCATGTGCATCAGGAGAAGAGCGGGTCACCATAGGTTGATTGGAAGCCTGAGATGCCTGTCACTGCAACATTTCTTCCTTAACCTTCTTAGCAACTATATCCTCGACTCTCTTAGTCTCCTATACATGGATAAAAGAAACATTAGCTTCTTATTATTGAATTCCCTTTTGCAGTAACATTCTTAAAAAAGAATAGGTTACCTCTTCTTGTGAAAGTCCTACTCTTGTGATAGGTTTGTGCTGGGATGGCCCAAACAATGCTTTGATGCCCACACCAACACCTACACCCCTAACACGTCCAGGATGCTCTGGGTTACCCAGAGAAACTGTCAATTCATCCCTTGTGCCTTGAGGGATGAACATGTTCTGTTTCCTCTGCTCGTACAGCTCCCGCTAATCACCATCAATAGAAATTGGTAAGTAAACACCACAAATAATCAATATTTGAATGACATGCATTGTTGAATTGTATTTTATCATTTTTGCAGCCGCCTCAGCAGTTACGAGCTTCTTTATTTCACCCTTCTTGTTTTGCCTCCCAGCTATCCAGACATCATGGCGAGGCATGGGTGTGGTACATGTAGTAGAGGACTCCTGAGTAGCAGCAGACTCTACCTGTAGTCTTTGGCAAACGCCTACATAGCCCTTTGGACCCATTGTGTGGTCATGCACATTCAATGCACGCCTTGCTCTTTGCGCCTCACTGAACGCCTAGTTAGTATGCACATTGATTTGGTTAGTAACACTAAAGGTTAATTTTAATAGGTGAATACAAAGTATATTAATTAAATTTGGAGTGATGCTTAATACCTTGAATTCTTCAGTTTGTCTTGAAGCAACAAACGTGTCCCAATCTTCTTTGTCCAGGAAGTTCCACTTTTCAAGGGCTGACTTCTTCTTCTTATCACCATCTTTTATGTATTCTCTGTTGAGATTTGTCCTATAGTTCCTTAGCATCTTTCCAGCATGTTGCATCACACTTTTACGATGCAACTTATCATCTAATGCAAATAGATTCTGTAAAATAGAATTTCTATTAACCAATATCCAAAAATAGAATTGCAAATAATAGAATTTGTAATCTACAAAATAGAATTGCAAATAATAATAACTCATGCATAAATCCTTCCATATCAAGTCTTTCTTCGCCTGAGGAGCTTTATGCCAATTATCATACTTAACACCACAATGGCTTCGAGTGACAAATCCAAGATAGTTTACAAAATTATTGCGGTTCACTCCAATTGCATTTCCTGCATTATCAAACTCCACATCCAATCTGGATCCACTGCCCCTTAGCACTATTAACTTCTTCAGTAGAGTGATGCCCCTTTTCTTGTTAACTTTTTGGTGATGCGCATCAAGTGCCTCCAGTGCTTCAGAGGGTACATGTGCATCATCAACCTAAAATTTGACAAAATAAACACACTGAATTAGCCCAATATAGAAATATAGGATATATGACATAACTAGAAGATAATGAATTTCTATAGAAATATAGGATATGTTTTTAAAACTTACATTGGTATACTTGCCATGCTCACCATGGACATCATCCTCATCATGGACATCATGCTCATCATGGACATCACGATCATCATGCCCATGGTCAGCCATATGAAAATGTCATTAAAAAGGCAAAAAATTAACATTTGTATTAACTAGAAGATAATGAAACATTATATCTGAAAATGATATTGATATTGAAAAAGCAAACATTTAGAATTTTATATAGTTCACATATAAAAATGAAACATTGAAAAATGAAACATATAAAAAATATAAACATGCATGCCTCTAAAATTGTGATCTTTTATCAATTAACAATCCTTCATTGTGATCTCTGCGCACATATAAGTCATCATTAGCTTCAATATTTTGTGGAGTTGGTAACCCAACTGAGAATGGACTGGAGTCATCATACTTATCATAGTACTCTTCTTCATCTATAGGATCTTCAATGAACTATCTTTTACCATGAAGAACAACCAACCATTTATCATTTGCAGGATCATCGATATAAAATACTTGTTTTGCATGTGATGCCAATATGAATGGTTCACCCTTCTCGCCAATCTTTTCAAAGTTCACTAAAGTGAAACCCAATTCATCCACTATAACTTCTTTGGTGTTATCAACCCAATTACATTTGAAGAGCGGAATTCTGAAATCTATGTAGTCAAACTCCCATATGTCTTCAATGACACTGTAATATGACATTTTAGCTTCACATGGACTCTTATCCTTTGCACTTGCAAAATACATAGTCGACGCTTGAAGGGTGACCCCATTGTTTTGGATGACACTCTTATCATCTTGGCGCTTTGTGTAATATGTGAACCCATTAATGTCAAACCCTTCATAAGACATAACATTTGATGTTGGTTGCTCAATATCCCATACGGATTCATCCCATCTGTACAAAGCCCAAGTCTTATATTTCTGTCTTCTTCACCAAATTTGAGGTACAATAGATCAATCTTCTTCCACTATGGGGAATCAGACGCATGTCGTAGGATCCCATCATTATTTTTCTTAACATCTGCATGCCACCTCAAATTCTTCACATCTATCGAATTTGCAAACAAGCATTGAAACAGTGATATTATAGGTAGATACCACATCACCTTGGCAGGAGAACCAGTTTTGGACTCCCCCGAAGTCATCAATTTAAACCGTGACGCACCACATTTTGGACAATCTTTCAAATCCACATAGTCCTTTTGAAATAATACACAATCATTCGGGCATGCGTGTATCTTCTTGGCCTCCATTCCCATTGGGCACAACAATTTCTTTACCCGGTATGTTGAGATTGGCAGCTCGTTTCCTTCATGAAGCATTTCTTTCAACAAAGTCAACAATGAAGTGAAGCTTTTGTCGCTTCATCTATTGTTAGCTTTCAACTTATACAATCTCAACACAGTGCTGAGCTTTGTAAACTTAGTACAACATGTGTATAACAGTATCTCAGCATCATGCACAATGTTTCTAAAGATGGGAGGTGGATCAGTGTGCTCTACCCCACAACTATCCAGCATTGCATCAATGATGTCTACTGGAATTGGTTCATTCACATCTACGTCATCGGAGACAATTTCTTCTTCCACCCAAGCACTGCTATCGACATCCACTGGTTTCGAGTTTAAAATCTCTCCATGCCAGTGCCATTTTGTATAGCCTTGTACAATCTCATTGCACATGACATGACTTTTGATTTCATCACCAGTGCTGACTTTCAAGTTGTTACTACAATGCCTACATGGACAGTAGAACCTATCTCCAGGTTATTTCCTATGTTCCTCAATAAATCTAATAAACTGATCAAGACCAGATATAAACTCTGGGGTGTAGTGATTACGAATGGACATCCATGATCTATCCATTCTATGATCAAAGAGAAAACAAGTATATATTAGGACAAGATTAGGGTCTAGGGTTAAAAAATACATGTGATGTCATTCTTATATATAATAAATGTACATGTACCACCTATCCCATCCTTGAACACCTAATCTCACTAGTAAGTGTATAATGTGTATTGGGTTTTTAAGAAAATTTCGGCAGCATTTCCCCACTGTTCTCCAAGTACATATGTACTTAGAGAACAAACGGGGAAATGCTGCAAAAATTTAATTGAAAACCCAATACACATTATACACTTACATCCTAAGTGAGATTAGATGTTCAAGAACAGTCTCAAACTGGGGACTATCCAAGATTTACTCCTAATGAGTAAATCTTGGACGTGTTTCTAGGCCAAAAAATACATGTATGTTGTCATTCCAATACCTACAATACTAGTTTCATCTTATATATAATAAATTTGTACCACCTATCCCATCCTTGAACACCTAATCTCACTAGTAAGTGTATAATGTGTATTGGATTTTCAAGTAAATTTTAGCAGCATTTCCCCGTTGTTCTCCAAGTACATATGTACTTAGAGAACAAACGGGGAAATGCTACCAAAATTTTCTTGAAAACCCAATACACATTATGCACTTACATCCTAAGTGAGATTAGGTGTTCAAGAACAGTCCCAAACCGGGGACTATCTAATATTTACTCCTAATGAGTAAATCTTGGATGGGTTTCTAGGCCAACAAATACATGTATGTTGTCATTCCAATACCTGCAATCCTAGTTTCATCATTCATATCCTAGGTTTCATGTAACATCATTTAATCTAGGTATCATATTCTATAACATTGATTTCAACATTTCGAGTGTCCATGCATGTTCATCATCTTGGATAGATATGTAAATGTTAGGGTTTCATCACAATTGATGTTAGGGTTTCATCACAATTTTAGGTATCATATAGAGTATGTATATGTTAGGGTTTCATCATGCAATAGGGATTTAGATGTTAGGGTTTCATCACAATTGATTTCATCACAATTTTAGGTATCATATACCCTCTATTCTTCCTTCTCCCTCCTTACCAATAGCAAGCACAGCCGTGTGGGTTGGCCACGGCCGTGGCTGTGTTGGCGGAGCACGGCCATGTTGGGCAGCACGGCCGTGCTCAGCCAACATAGCCACGACCGTGCTTGTTGTTGGTAAGGAGGGAGAAGGAAGAAAAGAGGGGTGCCAAGGAGCAAGAAGAGGAGGAAGAAGGGTACCTTCAGGAGTAGCGAGCGGGTAGCTGGAGTAGCAAGGAGGCGGGCGATGACCAGGAGCAGGAGACCGGCGACCAGGGCGGCGACCAAGAGTAGGAGACCGGCGTGCGGGCGGGACTAGAAAACCGGCGGCGGCATCAGCAAGGAGAGTAGTAATGAGCGGCGGCAGGGTGGGGGAGCAACGGTGGCAGGATCGACCAATGAAGCAGGCACAACAGCAGCATCATCGGGAGGAGAAAGATCAGGCACAGTCATTTTCGCGATGAAACAGAAGAAAGGGGAAGAGTTTACTTCTCGCGGGGACTATTAAGTTAATAAAAGGCACCGGTTATCTTAAAAACTGACACCTAAACCGAATAAGCGTCGGCTGAATATAACAATCGACGTCAATTGGACAATCCTTTACCCTAAAAATTTTGGCGGGGAGGGCGCGCAAACCCTTATCAGCATCGATTATCCCATGACAACCGACATCCATATGGTAAAAATTGTGCACAATTTTTATCTTCTTTAGGCGTCAGTTATTGGGTAAAACATCGACGTTGTATGTTACACTTTGGGGGCAATTTTTTCTGCTCGAAAAAATTGGATTTCGCAGGCTATTTTAGGCGTCGGTTTTTTTTCTTCAGTCGACGTTGAATAAAAAGTGATACCCGTGTCTGGCTGGTCTTCAAATATAGACGTCAGTTTTCCTCAATAGCCAACGTGTAATGATTATCAGCGTCGGTTTCATTAAATAACCGACGCCTCAAAAAGTGACGTTGAACGTTGTTTCTGTAGCAGTGTATGTTTTGGTGGGTCAAGACGCTATGTGGGTAGGTGGTCGAGACACTTTGTTGGTTGTGGTCAGAACACCATGTCTTGTCATGGTCGTGAAACTATGTGTGATGGCGGTCATGACCCTTTGTTGGATTGAGGTCACAACACTTGGATGTTGTGTGGTTGTGACATGTGTATGACACAATAAAATGATACACATACACATGTATATGATAGTGATGCCTAGTTTTGTTGACATAATGCCCTAATCATGGTTAATTAATGATGTTTCTTAACCCTAATATGCTCCAAGAAAGTGGGAGGTTGTGTACCTAGTATTTGGTGATTTAATACAACTATAAAACCCTAATCGGTCATGTATGGATCCCTAACCCTAATGTTGGGCCATGTGATGTGTTTGCTTCTCTCTCTTAAAGTGGTTATTATATTATGTTGTTTTCTCTCTCATGTTTATAAGCCCTTAACCTTGCAGGTGATATGAACTTGAATATCATAGTTGTGTATACTTGGTGATAATCATATGACATGGGGTAATGGCTATAAGCCTTGATGAGACATGATGAGATCATACTGATGTGATAGGTCCTATGACCTGGTGATGGCTTGATGCTTATTGTGAGGCAGTATCCTCTAGTGATATGATTGAGGGATTCATATTCCATAATGATGAAACATTGGTGATTGCCTTGTGAATGGCAATGCGACAAGTATCATGTGGATATGATGTGACTAGTTCACACCTTATACATTTTATATCTTAAGGAGACACATTATTCCCTATTTTCGTAGAGTTTGTTTTCAATTTGTATGTTGTAATTGATTGATGCTAAAAGACATTCAATTGGATTAATTAATCAAGTGAAACCCTAATCATGTAGGTTCCATGAGCTATAGATCCTTTCCAGTGTCATCTTTAATTGTTGGATTGGTGAATGGAGTATAACTTAGAGCACATATTTTTTAATATGTGGGGGTGCAAGTTGAGTATCTCCTTGTGTCTAAAATTATAGGTTGTGTGAGATGGCCATGCGTGAGTTGCTCTCCTTATGATATGGATGCCCATGCATGATTCTGTCCTTTCTTTTTAGAATGGCCATGCATGAGCCTATTCTTCTATCACCATACATGTACCAAGGTGGGCTAGGTGTTATATATGGATGGCCATGTGTGAGACAATCCTTCAGCTTGACTATATGTCAATATTGCAGTTGATTGATATATCTGTGTAGTGTTTTCTCTTGTGCTAACTAAGAGGTATTTGAGAGTTTGTGGATTTCATCTCTTCTATTGACCTTGTATGGCCCCGATTTTGACTTAGCAGTGGTCGATTGGATTTGGGTGGTATGACTCAAATGCTCGGGGCAATAATAAAAGATTTACATAGTCCCGTATCATATTTGCATAGGGACAAATGTGAATAACATTGTATGAGCCCTTGCCTTGAATCTATATAGTTTAGTTGGTAGAAGATATACATATTCTTCATATTCCTTCTAAAAATATTAAATATTCTACTACTCAGTGATAACTACTTAGTTGCCTAATCTGCTCATCTTGTTAAGTACTTTATCCACCTACTTAGTATATGTTCTTTCATAGACGTTGGTAGAGAGTTATATCTATTGTTGGGACATTTGGTCTCACCCCGTGGTTTCCACATCTTTTAGGTGGTTGTGCACGAAGAGGTAGAGATCATGCAACTGAGGAGGAGGAGCAGCAAGAGCAGTAGTTGATGAGGTCAAATGTGTTGTTAGTCTTTTGGCAATGGAGTCTTAGATGTCTTCCATGTACACTCGGGTATTTGGGGTTGTTCTTGATATGTTTTGTGGATACTTTATTGATACGAGGTTTTTGGCTGGTGAGCCATGTATGTATAGATATGTCATGTATATATGTACATATGTGGAATAGATACCCCTTGTAATAGGTTGATGACAGGAAATCTTGAGAACCATGATGTAAGCACCATGATATATTTTTTTACCGAAAAGCACCATGATATATTTGATATGTAATGCAGGTGACAAACTTGCGGACTTATATGTGATGAGTTTTTGGCATACGGTGCTTTTGCAAACCGGTTTTAATTTCCTGCATTATCTAGGGATCTGCATGTTTAGTTTTAATTCTGCGTTTGGTTTTGAGTAATATCATTTATGGCATGTTGGGGCATCACAATTTTGTTGGTATCAGAGATTTAGGTTCACTGAGTCTATAAGGACCTAGGACTGTGGTTTGTGTCTGTTCTAGTTTCCTCCAGTATGTCTTATAGTGACATCTACTTATGTAGAAGAAGAAGAGTAGAGAAGTTGTCTGGAGAACACAAAGAACACGCTGCAAAGAGGAGTGTTTCTGCACCTGGAGGTGGTGCAAGGGTCTAGGCGAGAGAAGATTGGGTTCTTGATGTGCCCTAGTTCTACCCGACCATGATGGAGAGTCTTGCCTTTCAGTCTCTTTTAGGGCATTTCATGGCGACGATGATGCACATGGCATACATGATGTTTGCACCACCGCCAAGGGCAGCCATTTCGAGTGTTGAATCACCGAGCTCATGGAGGACCTTCGAGAGGTTGAGATGTGTTGGGGATATTGAGTATGCTAGTATAACGGATCCAATAGATGCGGATCTCTGGTTGACATAGTTGGAGAATGCCTTCAATATCCTCAACATCCTCAAGGCAGACAAAGTAAAGTATGATGTGTACCTTTTGAAGGGGAGTGTTGACCATTTGTGGGCCATAGAAGAGGAGAAGAGACAAGGTGTTGTGATAATTTAGGAGGAGTTTCGAAATGAATTTAAAAGTTGGTACTTTCCTTAGACGTACCTTGATGAGAAGTTCAGTCAATTTGAGTGAATATGGTAGGGATCCATGTTGATCAATGAGTATGAAGTGAAGTTTATGGATTTGTTGAGGTTCTGTCCTCACATGGATGCTACAGATTAGGAGAGGATCTAATGTTTCAAGAAGGGCTTGCCAGTGTCAGATTAGGAGAATCGTGAGTGGTTTTCCATGTTTGTGGAGTTGGTTTGGAAGATAGAAAGATCAGTGATTGTGAAGCATGAGAAGATGCCAAGAAGAGGTCGGCTCAGTATCAAGGACAGTCCTCTGGAGGCTTTAAGAATTCTAGGTTCTTAGAACCATTAGCATAGTAGAGGTCAGGTACCCAGATGCAGTGGTCACTGAGTAGAGGCAGAGGCCACAGTCTTCCACCAGCAAGAGCCCACAGTACAACTTCAGTGTCAGTGATAGGGTTGTCGGGGTTGTGGTATGAGAGCAGGGCGAGCTACAAGTGTGTCTAGATTGGACATACCAAGTAGTTTTGTTTCATGAAGGATGAAGAAGTCACCCAACAACTGAGGCAGAGCCAGCAGAGCTCACAGAGACAACAGTTTCCAATTGAACTGTAATCATCAAAAACATAAGGGAATGTTATTTATATTATTATCACTTTTTACATATAATAAGACCTAAAAACACATCAAACACCAATTTAACAAAATTCAAGGTTCCATTTCTTCAAACCCTATATAAACAAAGTAAAACATATCATGTAAGTATAGTCTTTCTTAAATTGACAGGCATAAAAAAATACGCACTAAGATAAAACCTCATAATTGAGCGATAAATTGTGAAACAAGGAACAAATATATGATCTCACACTTATGTGGATAGCTAGACCAAACAAGGCACAAAACATCATAAAAATTACAAAACTAGTTCATGAGAAAGATGACATCTAGCAATGATAAAATTGATAGATGAGAGGAATAAAGTGATCCTTCAGAAGAAATTGATCCAAACCCTCAAACTAAGTAACTATATTGAGAATAATAGGAAAATGAAAGTGATTGCCTTATTTCTTCCTAGTATCTCATCACCAACCCAAATTGAACCAAAATAGACGCTTTATTGCTATAGTCATTCACCAATTTCCCTCTATGGGTGTCAAAATACGTAGGAACAAATTTTAAACTTAGATATAGACAAATGGCCATGTTTAGGCCTAGGACTAGCATTATTTGTAGCTGTAAATAAAATATTCAAATCACCCTTTTTATTTTTGTGTATAATTTATTATGTTTAAAATTTGATCAAACACCATTATGGTCAAATGAAAAAATCTAAGGGGATACTATTTGTCAATGTAAATGATCCCATAGATCCTCTTAGTCAAATTAGGACTCAATTGAGATCTCCCTTAAAAATCAAATCAACAACTGATCTAAATTTTACCTCTAATATTGACAACCTTACTTGATCCTCCTATTTTGTGGCATTTCAAACTACTTACTATAAACCAATATATATAACAAATGATTTTTATAAAAAAAAAAATCTTATCTAATTTCGTCAAATTATCCCATGCAATTAAGTCCACTTCAAAAAAAGAGTGATCCTCTCTCCTCCAGGCAGTAAAGCAAAGTGACATCCTGCACATTTCCTTTACAGATTTCGCTAATCAAGTTTTAAACAATTGAATATTATTTAATTGGTTTGTATACATTTAGATTAATCAATTTTAACTTAATTTGAATATTTTAGCAATTAGTTCTGTCATTTAAGTATTATAGATGTCAACTGAGCATTTTTAGGTAACATAAACAAGTCAAGCACTATTTAGTCATCCATTACAGACAACCTATTTCATAAATGAAAGAATAGAAGGGTTCTTATAGTTTCTCACATACATGTTGAAGTCCGCTAGTAAGATGAGATGTGAGGGAATTTTTCTAATGTATATTTTACAAAAGATGATTTTTGGTAGGATTTTTTGGGATGTAATTTTGTGATTTGCAATCACACACTACCACTAAAAGTCTTGAAATGTACAATGCCACCAAAAGTCCATAGTTAGATGTATTCCCACATTTTGTACATATGATTGCAATGGAACATAATGTAAGGAGTAAGACCGGAGAGGGTGTCCATTCCTTACTTGATTGAGGAATAAAACCATCCCAATATAAACATATTGAAATGTATGAAGGAAGGTAGGTATTAAATTCCATTATTGAAAATTATAATACATAAAGCAATGTAATTGTAAGCATCAAACAATATAACTATTTACATTATCCTAAAATAAATCTTTTATATTATTCGTCACCAAAGTGGTGGCACAACAAAAAGGAAAATGCACAAAAACCTATATAAAGGACCAATTGTAGAGGGAAACTTAGCATCCCAAGCTATCCTCAAAGACTATATTCCTATACAATCTCCTCGAGAGTTATCTTCCTATAAATCACCTACATCTAGGTTGTTTAAGAACAATGCCTAGAAGAGGGGATACATAAAGAAAAATGCATGTATAAATAAAAAATTTATGTGTAATAAATCGTTACTTGTGCATTTGAATGTTAAAAACAAATAAGAAGGTTGTTCCTATTCAAAAGTGTACTAAAAAAAGGTGATTTCAATGAAAAGCAAAAAAAAAGAAAACCGTTCACATAAGAAACATGATGCCAAAGTAATGATGCATTAAATAAGGTAGTCAATAAAGATAAATTCTTGTGTAACATATTGAATGCTAGGTATATATATTAATTTTCCCCTTACAATAATATCTTTTAGTTTTGTACCCTTTTACTCAACTTAGATTATATTATCATGTTTAGGCTCGATTATAAAGTTTTAGGCAATAAGCCACATATGTTATGCTTTCATGGAAGTTATTGAGATAATATTCCAAGTAGGGTCTAATTATACAATTTCACTACTTTAATAGATTTCGAATTTAAAATTGGTTCTCTGGAATTTTCTTATGGTTAGTTATGGCAAAGGAGGAGTCAAAAGTGAAAATTAGGAATTGGATGATTATAGTAAGAGATAAATATGATAAGAGATTACTTCACCCTCAAGTAATGGTTCGTATATTAAAAAGTATGAAAAGTGGAAATGTGAGTAAATATTGATAAAATATGTATTATGTTTAAACAATAATATTTAATTGATAAATAATCTCAAAATAATGATATTTTTAACATGATAACCAGTTAATATTTATAATAATGTTGTCTAAAATAATACTAGAAATTCTTGTATGCTATATGGCTTGAGATATGGTTTCAAAATAGGAAAAATGTGTAAAATTTAGAATTTGCACATTGTAATTAGCTTATATGCCAAATTTCATATCAATTGGATAGTGCTAGTTGCTATAAATGATTATAAAATAAGTTAACAAGATAAATCTAAAATGACTAGAATATCTAAATGATCTATAAAGCATTCCTACAAGTGGAAACCAATCTCATATTTGCATTCTTCATGGAATTATTGGGCTAGTTGTCAAATTTACCTTGTTCGTATGATGTTTGTTTCCTTAATAAAATAGAGAAGAAAAGGGAAAAGTAAATAAATGTATTTTATTTAAATCAAAATTATTCTTGGACTTATCAGGTTCTCATGATATGGCTGTTAATTTCTAGATTTTTGTAATGCACCTAAACATGTAGACCATTGGATCTACGTTCTACTTGTATGCATTCTTACATGATCAGTTGGGAGATTTTCTCTCCAAATTATCTCCCTCCTACCTTATTCTTTCTCTTTTTTTTGGAGAACCCTATTCTTTCTCTATGATTTCTTTTTGGTTGAATTCATCACACAATTTTGTACACTTTGAACCTAGATTTTCTAAGATTTGGTGGTTCATAACCCTATGCCCAACCTCGCCACCTTTTTCTCTTTGATTTCATCTTTGCCAAACCACATTGTAGTTCCTAACCCTGAAGCCCATAAATTTTATTTCCTCAGGACCGCACGACCTCATGTAACCCAAATAACCCACAACCTCAACCTCCCTTACCTGGAACCTCCCTTTTAGTCATGGCGAAGGGCTTCCCCAGAAGTATGACTGTTGTCAACCACCACGTTTTGGGTCACCATCTTTGGGTTGTCCTTGCAGACTCTTTGGGATCATCTCCTGGAGATGTGGTAGTGTGAACTAAGGCATTTTTATCTTTTTAATTTGAATTTATGTATAAAATTTGACTAACATCACTAACTTATATAATTCATAACTATTATCTAGACATTAGAAAAATATAAATATAGAGGTATTTGGAATTAGAAAATTGAGAACATTCTAGTGGTGTGGTTTAGAGATCAAAATTGGTTGGTTTTAGAAGTCATTTTTTTGTTTTCGTTTTATAAATCCCATTAAATATATTAATTTAAATAAAATCATAACTATCATTTCAAGGTCAAAAAAATTCAATCAGAAGTTTTTTGGAAACATTTGGATTTCCTCTATAAGATAGTATAGGTATTTTGACCTAATCAAATAATGGTTATAAGGATCATTTTAATATTTTTATTACTTAATTAAAATTAACATTAATCTATAAATACATGTTATTAGGTTCTTTAAGACCATGATATGGACCTAGGGCTTGACCCTAGACCTTTTTGATGAAGATATAAGGCACACGCATCGACACTATTTATCTAGGAATTATTACATATAAGATCATGAATTCACATAAGATATTACTTATAATATGATCATACTTTATTTGATTCCTATGACCATTTGACTCACCTTTCATTTGAGATTTTTTTTCCCTGACATGTTACTGAGATCATACAAAATCATTGATTGTGGTCTTTTGAATTAATTCTTGTTACAAATGGATTAATTGATCCCTCTTTATGTGCTTTAAATTAAAATTGACTGGACCTACATATTTCCACATGTAAAATAGATTAAAATTATTTAGAGTAGAAGCACCTAGTACCCCCATAATATTACTAGGTGCACCTTTCCAGTCGGAGTGTGTCTTTCCACTTTTCATATACATGGGTTCATCTTTAGGTGCTCCTTTGCACCTAAAATTTTTAAGCTTGAGATTTTATGGGTCTTAGTCCTGCTTAAATAATGTTAGTCTAATTGCTGCATACATGCATCACTTATGTTTGAGATATGTTTGAAGTGATATTTTTATGACAAGAATCCCTTTCAGTTAGTCCCTTGCTACTCTGCTAAAATGCCTCATATATTTGACCTTAATCAACCTATTCTTTATACTTCCCTTTTTGGATAATTTGGTTTAACTTATTTATCCTTATTTAAAAACTCCTTAATTGCTTCTCATTGTCTTAAATAGTTTCACATGTGTATTTATTCTGTACATACTTAGTTTATGTTGACATTTCTTTCTCTTTGATTTCCCTCTTTTTGGGTGATGTCCCTAACTCGCCCAGATATAGGTCTATTATAGGATGATGGATCAAGTGTGACATGTAGCATAAAGTATAACTTTAAGGATATATTTTGGGATGGCCATGTTTCCTTATGTAATTTATCCTTTTGTATAAGTCAAGTGTGTAGCTTCCCATGTGTGTTATGTCACCCTTATTGGTGAGGAATGATGTAAGTGGATTATTTTTGTGATCATGTAATGCATATGATTTCTTCCATTGATAAGTATTAAATTATTATTATATACCATTCTTTCAATAAATGAAAATATATTCCTATTCACCATACTTGTCAGTGTGTTAGGATTAGATGGATTTATTCCTCAAATAAGCATGAAGTGGAACCCCTCTCGGGTCCCACTCCTTAAAACTTGCCTTTCTAGAATTATTTCACAAATAAAAATAGATATAACGTGCATGTAGACTATAAGAAAAATACTACAATTATTCAAAGTAGGGCTAGGGCACCATGAACCTCAAGCAAAGGAAGGAGGAATAAAACCCCAGTGCCCATCATATAAAACATGGAACTGGGAATAAAATGTAGTATCTAGAAGGATGAATAAAACCTATGTTCCTAAAGTATATATAAATTACTTATTGATATCACTAGTCCTAATCTCACATGCATAATAGAGTAGGCGAGACTATAACCTATTCTAAAACATTTTTCAAGTATAAAAGGAATGAATACAACCAACACATGTCAGGTGGGGTCAAAGGACCCATTGATAAATTATTATAGTATCCAACAATAAAAAATCAGGTCACAATATTTTCAAAAGATGTTCAAACATGATTCAAATATCAATCAAATATGGGAAATGCCTCATTGAAGAAGATCTAGGTTTCTAAGTCATTGATGCACAATAAAAATAGGGAAAATGCACATACTTGATCTTCACGGATAAAGGTAACTCTATTGATATACTCTGGTCCACAAGGTTAAGTTTTCATCCTAGAAACACTTAGGTATGTAAGTCAAATATGTGTATGCAATTATGGTACAACTATATATATTGTTCTTATCTAGTTCTGGTCACTTAAAGTGATAATATTTTTTAATCTTATTAAGTGATCATATGATCCTTTAAGTTTTTTCTTCTAAGATCCATATTTAGTCACAAAAGTCTATATATCTCTAGATTACATAAGTGTATTGGTGATATATGCACTCCTTAAATTTAGGTCTTGAAATGTTATTCTCTCCTTGATAACCCTCTTCATCAAAATAGATCCATTATGTCACATTTACATCTACAAGTAAGAATCATTGTGTCAATTAAAACTAAGGTGTTCTACTATTATACTCTCTTGTTTTATGTTATCTTATTAACTAACTTCTTAAGAACTGAAACAACATAGATTATTGACATGTGTTAGTTGATGCCTCTTGATCTTTGATGAACACTTGAGTATGCCAGCCAACTGGTCAAGATGTTGTACTACATGGATGTCCATTCTCTCCTGGTTTGGTTAGATTCACCCAACTTGTAACTTGGTCGATGGTGGTAGCTCGAGGTTTGTCATGTCACTAATATTTAGGTTAGAGATACTCAATTTGAGTCCTTTGATTTGACATTCAGTCAAAGGGCTAGAGGTTGGATTCAGTATGTACACTAGTATTTATTTGCCTCCACCATGGTTGGTATTTGAGATGGTTGTTTTATATACAACCCCTATAACATACCCAACTCTAGGTATATGGATGAATCTTTATATATCTTATGGTCTTATGATACCCTTTTTCATGACTTATAATGTACAAGGATGTATAGAAATATATAAATATAGAGTTTCCCTATAATCATCTTACTTGAGGCTTGAGTGTAATTAATTAGAATAATGTTTCAAAAGTGATTAGTTATTAATTTTTTCATTATAATGAATTTTAGTTGAATTAGTTCTATAGAATTTTTCTAAGACTAGATGAGGCATAGAAAGGCTTAAAATTGAAATTGGTCATTACTTGAACTAAAATAAAGGATGTTACATCAAAAGATTAACTTAACTACAAGCCAAGGATTAATATATGATAAGTATAAATTGACTTAAAATCAGATCTACACCTCTTAATTGGAATACATGTCATATTTCATGATAATCAGATTTTAGATGTTCATCCAATTATATAAGAAAAAAAGAGGAAACATTTAAATCAAACTTTGTAGATATATATTATTAACTAAGATTTCAATAATGTTTTGGATTATGATTTTACCTCTCTAAATTCTCAATTTTTAGACAATGTGGTCTCTACCTAGACCGACCAATCTAGATCAAATTGTGTTGAGCTCATCTCCTACCTATAGTAGGAGTCCCTAAGATGTGTACAATACATGCCTTTCCTCCATCTTTTCCTCAACTTCCCTCTTCTCCCTCTACTTAATATTTTTACCTTATTTCTTTTCCAACACTTTGGAATTTATTCCACATCTTTCGAGACCTTTTGGTGGAGGTGTGGTGACATATCCAATACCCTAATCAAACCCTAATGACTTGCCTCCATCATATAGGGGTGAATCTTCCAAACCTCTAAACCTAATTCCCAAATATATTGAAACCCCTACCCACCTTTGTGAGGTTCTTTCACACCTCATACCAAACATAATTGCATTCAACTCCAATCCAAGAAATGCACCTTTGACTTTCTTTATTTTTGGCACCTCCCACATCATGTGACCATCTCCTACCACCACAACCAAATTAACCCCTCGGTAGAACTCCTTACACCTTCCTCTTCCTGTTTCTTTTCTTCTTTCCTTAGGCTTGTCACCCTACCATCCCCCTTTACCCTTGCCCTCTTTCTCTAATGAAGGAGGTGCATCCAACGACAATCAAAGGCTTCGAAGTTGGGGGTCCTTGAGTTTGTCACAACCCTTAAATCTACCTTGATGTTTCTAGGGAATGTGGGTGTGCTAGGATTGGTCTGGACCCTTGACCTTTGATCTATATCCTTCCATGGTGCATGTTGATGAGGGAGATGATTACCCCATGTGATTTCTTGATTTCCCCATCTAGTTTTTCATTTTTTTTGCAAGGTGATATCTGCTTTTTTGCCTGATTTGATTTGCTTAGCCTCCCTATTTCACACATGCATCTTTGACGCTTATGCCCAGCCATTCCCATATGGATTAATATTGCATGTGGGGTTATTTTAGTCATTTGGATATTGATTTATTTTTGATAAATTAGAAAATGATATAAATGGTAAAATACATAACTAGTTAGTAGAACATTAGAAAAATACAATTGATAGGTTTTTGAAATAAAAGAAGTAATATCTTTCTACATGGACTTGTTTTAGGGTTTGATTCAAAGGTTTCCAAAAGTTGGTTTCTAGGGTTTCTTATATTATAAATACATGAATCCTAATTTGTGAAATAATGCATCTAGGTGTATGGAAACCCTATTTGTGCATAGTAGTAGTTTTTTTTACATAGGATCAAGGTTATGTTATATGCATATATTCTATTAACTTTGAGGATTTTATGACCGGAACTTTAACTTCCCTAAATGAGGCATATCTCTTGAAAATCGTTCTCCTTTTTATATCTTAATATCTTTTGGAATATCAAATATTATGAGACTTTATTTCTATTTGATTATTGAAAATTTGGAATCATTATTGATGATAGTTTGACCTCAATTTCAAAAATATGGATGTCCACATCCTATTTTATTTGAAATGAATTGAAATTGACTAAACATTCATATTGATTCTCTATATTTCATGTAGTATACTCATATTTATTTAGACTAGCATGCTTATGCACCGCCATATTTTAAGATGTGTGTATTCTATTCAAAACATGCTTGTCTACTCATTTTCATATAGGACACATGTATTTCTACCTAGAATGTGTGTTTTCTAGCCCACCCTTTTAGCCTAATACATTATGGTATCTCATACTACTATAGATGATCTTACTCCAACTTGTTTCACATACACTATTGTTGATAGTAAATTATCAAATTGATTTTTAAAGGAATGAACTCTCATTTTATGATTAACTTTTGTTGGATAAAATGCCACATTTATGTAACTGAATATTCTCATTAATGTACTTCTCTTGAGTTACCTAAATATTTTAAACACTTCTTGTTTAGGAACTTTCTTACTTGTATAACCTTTTTCCTATTTAATACCCAAATGTTTCTATATTGCACATACTCAGTTTATCTTGGTTCATGCTTCTCTTTTGTTTCCTTCTTTTGGGTGTTGTTCCCAAGTTTCCTAGGAGACGGGTACCCTTTGGAATATGAGTTTGAAGAAGTTACTCAAGTTTTTAGTTGTTGAGAAATTATGAGATGGTCGGGTTTCCACTGAATCTGGCCTCTTTTTTTTAAGTATCCTTTCCTTTTAGTTTTTCATTCAGGGACTAATTGACGAAAAATGTTCAAATTTTGCATATGTTAGTTTAAATTTGTTACTAAGATACTCAATCTTCTTTACCATACTATAAAAAAATTTTGCATGTGGCCCTTATATTTTAAAATTTTATGTTGTGGTAGTTTGGATGGGGTTTTTATGTCCTTTCTAATAATAAGTAAGGATTGGATCCCCTCTCAGGTTCTACTCTATACAAGATGGAACCAAAGAAATTGCAGTCAATAAACAAACTATCTCATAATTTTTTCTTGTAAGTTCTCATATAGTTAAATCTCTATTTTAGGGGAAACAACTTCTTTGAGAGTGTAGGCACTAGTTCTTCTCTAGCATCCAATGTCTTGGAGGGTTACTCTACCCCAATAAAACCCTCATTATGATGTGTCACCATTGGACCCTCGTTTATCACCCAGGGTTCTAAATATATGCCTGGGTCTTGGTAGCTCATAGTGTTTCCTGTCAACTCTATGGCTAGCCCACTGAATGGCATTCCTCGTAAGTAGGAATTGGCCCTCATTTGTCCATTTTTTACCAATAAATTGGTGGGAAAATTGAATGGCACTCCTTTAGTCGACAAACCAAAAGAGTACACCTTGACTGACTTTGTTAAGATGCAACCACCCTATATTGAGGGAAAAATTGAGGAGAAGACGGTGGATGAGGTCAGCGATTAGGTCTTTGCTTAGAGAGAACCTTTGAGGGCATGTTGTGTCCTTCTCACTAGAATTTTAATTTTGCCTCCTAGTTTGGATGGCCCAACACGAGTGTCACAGAATGGGATAGCCCTTTCTAGTAACATGTTCACTCAAACCTAGGATCAATTCTTCACTTTGTTCCATGATAAATACACCCTCTCTGTCACCCTGAGGAATAAAGATGTTTAGTTTTATAGTCAAAAGTAGGGATCACTGAGCGTACCAACTTATGTGCAAATTGTTTTACTATTATAATGCTACACCATCATACTAGAAGAGGCCGATAGTGACAAACTTTTCTTGGAAGGTGAATAATGACATCAGATGTGCTTTGGTTATTCAACTCCCACTCACCTTCCAACAAATGTTTGATAAGGGCCCCATCTTGAAATCATATCCTATCTTCCAATTCCCAAAGAACATAAACAACAACAATGAGAGGACAAATTTTGGTCATGATCAAAGGTGTAATAAGTGGAATAGTTGTTTCCTCTATAAGTCTATGGGAAAGTTCCCTTAGGTGAGACATGCTACATAGAGAGACTATAAACATCTACCTTCCACTAGTGTGGCTAATCCAGGAACATTGGGCTCTTGTGCCCCCAGCTTCAGCAATACCCAACTATGTCTTAACCACCTTTGAGGAATAATAGCAACACTCTACAAGCATGGCTCCCACCTATAGACAGGCATGTAGATGCACATTTTCCTTGGATTATATGGATTCTAGAAATTATAACTATGTGATTGAATGTACTTTGCATTTAATTTGCATCTTATTAGATATTTTTCAACTATGGATCTTCAAAGACTTTCATATCCTCCAAACTTGTATAAATGTTAGATCTGAAATCTACATACATGAAATATATTATTGAGATTCAATACCCTAGTGGTGAGGTGTACTACTCTTTTTTAAAAATGCCCCCCCCTCTGACCTATGCCTATATGGGAAGATGTTTTTCACAAAATGTATCATCCTGGACATGGTGGCGTTCAACATCATTCTAGGCATATATTGGTTGAAAAAAGTTGATGTATCTTTGTTGTATGGATAGAAGAAAGTTTGGTTGTTGTACCATAATGGTGAGTGACTCTGCATCAAGGAAATAAAGCATGATTATAGGAAATTCATCATTTTAGCATTCAAAGTAGAGAATCTTACTGCACATAGTTGTAGAGCCTACTCGGTATTAACCATCCTTGACCCTTCACCAACCAATATAGACAACATTGACGTCTTAAAGATTCCACTAATGTTTTTCCTGATGATTTACCTAGTATCCCTTCAACTAGAGAGGCTGTGTTATCCATTGATCTTGTATAGGGTACTTCTCCCATCTTGAAACCTCTATATTGCATGGTACCAACGTATATTGTTGAACTCAAGAAACAACTACAAGAGATATTGAACATTGAGGTTGTACTCCCTAGTTTATCTCCATGGGAGCTCCAGTGTTGTTTGTGAGGAAGAAAGATGGTTCAAAGTGGATGTGTGTGGATTACTACATGTTGAATCAAGTGATGATAAAGAACTATCCTTTGACACGCATCATTGACCTATATTGAACTAAGTCACCATCTTCTCAAAGATGGATCTGCAAAGTGGGTACTACCAGATGTGAGTGAACGATTAGGATATACCATAGACATCCTTTCACACATGTTAGGGGAACTATGATCTCTTAGTTATACCTTTTCATTTATTGTTGTCCTAGTCATCTTCATGGATCTTAGAAATTGAGTTTTACACCCCCTATCTAGACAACATCATGGTGGTATTTATTGACAATGCACATATCTACTATGAATCAGTGTATTAGTACCACAACCATATGTAAACTGTCCTCCAATCTCTAAATGAGAACCATCTCTATTGAAAGTTTTCAAACTACACATTTTGGATAAATGAAGTTGTTTTTCAGGCCACATGATCTTTACTGGTCACATTATTGGATCCATATAAAGTTGAATCTATGTCTAAGTGACAATCTTCAAATAACCCTTCTAAGATATCTAGTTTCATAGGTCTTTTGGGTTTCTATAAAAGATTAATCAAGAATTCATCAATTATGGTGGCCTATGACAAAGTTGATCCACAAGTATGCCAAGTTTGTTTGAATTCCTGAATGGCAGAAATGTTTTATGGATCTAAAATGGTGTTTGACTTTTGCTCCTATTATTTCCTTGCCTATTGATGATAAACTCTAAGTAATTTTCATTAATGATTCTAAATATGGTTAAGATGTGTCCTAATTGATTAAGCATGAGTAATTTCTTATGATTCATGCTAGTTCAAACCAACTAGGAGAATTAGCCTAATCACCACTCAGAGACTGTGAGCATAGTTCATGTACTTAAATTATGGTGATGTTACTTGTTCAAAGTATAGCTTGAGGTTTTCTCATATCACAAAGCCATTATTACCTCTTGAAACAAAAGGATATAAATATGAGATATAGGAAATGGATGAATTATTTCAAATATTTGACTTCACTATCACATATCAACCTATAAAGGTGAATGTTGTGGAGCATGCCTTAAGTTGAAAGAAATATCCAGTTTGTGCATCTATTTGTTGTTTCTTATGGAGAAGTCTAAAGCACATTTCTAGTTGGAGGATTGATTAGTTAGACAATGTTTATGATGGTGAAATGGAAAATTTGAGGATGCATATCTCTAGTTTTACTATCACCCTTTCTAGGATTTCACAAGCCATTTCCACTTAGTTGACCAATCCTATTCTTGAATAGATGATTTGTGATTGAGAAGCTACAATCTAAGTTTTTTTGCTGGATTAGATGGTGGCAATTATTTTTTTCATCGATTATGGATTCCTGATGTTGATAGCTTGAGAAAGAGTGTAAAGAGTGGGACCGGAGAGGGGATCCACTCCCTACTTAATTTGAGGAATTAATCCATCTATTCCAAACATGCTAAAAAGGTATGCTGAAATAGGTGTAAATTTACCATTTCTCAAATGATGGTATACAAAAAGACCAAAGTATAGCAGCGGAATAATATTTCATGACTATATTCAATTTATCAAAGTTACACAGTATTCACCTACTTGGGGTTTATGTGAAAGAATCATCATTAGGTTCTAAATAGAGGGATAGCTAAACTATTTCAAGTCCATCTCCACAAGAATCAGCTCCCTAGGCCAAGTCCACGTCGACACATCATGTCCTCCATGCCCTATACCTAGGGTTGGAAGCATACCCCAAAAGATAAGACAAAAGTAGATGTTTCCAACATAAAAGCTAGTATGAGCATATTAATTAGGATTGAGCAACATTGTTGAAAAAGGACATCAAATTTAACAAGGCTTCCCATAGAAGAGAAGCATACAATCTAAGTGGATGTCAAGAGAAAGAGAGTTAATGAGTCAATATATGAGGAATGTATCAAAAAGGATAATATTAAAAAAAAATTCTTTCTATATGATGATGTTAACAAATCATAATTAGTGCATGTAAAACAATTAGACAACTTGTATTTCTATAGGGATGATACCCATAAAATCTCAAGCTTATGTCGGGTGGAAAGGTGCATCATGGCCGGAAAGGCGGGCCCAATATATATAATATGAGTTGAAAGGCACACTCGGGGTAAAAAGGTGCACCCAATTGTTATGGTAGTAGATATGTACATCCTACTATAAATAAACATTTTCTATTTTCACTTGCATAGAATATAATGGCAAGAATAAGTCTAGTCAATATAAAACAATATGATGAGAATATCAAACAATTATTATGTAGGGTCAAAGGACCCATAACCAAATATCCAATCATGTTCAGAAAGGAGATGAAACATAAGATCATAGAGTCCACCACAGGAAGGTTAGAGCATCAAATACTCAAGTTAGGGTTTCCTCAAGGAATAAAATGAACAAGATATAAATAAAAGTCCAATAAGAATATCAAACAAAATAAGTATACAAGATCAATAAATGAATGAAGTTCTTGAATGAGTTAACCTCTCAGGAGAGAGAGAACAATGTGTAGGGCATATGCCCAAAGGACCAAGAGAGATATATAAATATGTTTGATTGTTCAATATGATAAATAGGGATGAACCATACCTCAAAGATGTTTGTTGGCTTGTCAAAGTCCAAACCTTTAATACAAGTCAGGGTTCTAAGGTTTCGAATATCGGTGGTTGAGAGAAGATCAGCATATGAATTGATTTATGAGATTACAAGACTTCGATAGATTTTCCAAGGAGCTTGAATAGGAGGATTAGGAACTTGAATAAGTCAAGTATTTTTATGTGTGTAAAGACCATGGGGAGGGGTCTATAAATATATAACTATTTAGCTTGGTTAGCAAGAAACTTGTCTTTTTTTTTGCTAGGGAAAATATGTAATGTATATTATAAAGGGGAAAAAGTTAATCATTCACTAAAACATAATAGGAAAGAATAAATATAATTACGTGATTTTCTTTTCCATTTCTTTATGTCTACTTTTTATAATACATTTCACCTTTCTTTCAACATATTGGTCCTAGAAATATTGACTACTACATTTATAATACAAGACTTCTAAATATTTCATTGTGTAATTATTTACTCAATGTAAAAGTGAATATTAGTTTAATATACAATTGTGTAGGATATACATATTGAATTTCTTTTTATATCCTTCCATTTATCAACCTCTTATATACAATTATCCATCCTACTACAAAAAGTTTCTCACAATGTTTCTCTTCTCACTTTAGAGTTATTAAAAACATGTATAACAATTTTAGTTCAATAAAATACATATATTTGAAAATATTAAGTTAGATCCAAAATTCCAAATTGAGGCAACCATATGTATTGCTAACATTTTTACATTAATTATTTGTAAAGGAGATAGGTGCTGATAAAATTATATATACAACACTAATTATTATAGACACATTAATCTCAAATCAAATGGGTGTAAACATTATCTATCGATCCATTTTCCTTTTCTTCCTTGTTAACAATTTTAGGAGGTAATTAGGGATGTTTTCTAACGAAATCATTTAGTCAAGATAATTATTACTTCTTATTTGGGTTAGGTAATTGATTATAAAATTTGGGAATGTTTAATTGTTCCCAGATAAATATATAATTGAGTTAAAATATTTGTTTCCTTAATGATACTTTAACGTGATTATTTTCATTTATTTATTTCTTTCAAACATTAGTTACAGAGAATTTGTTCTTTAAAGTTTGTTGTAGTTTACTCAAATATCTCGTGTATTACACATTGTGGCAATTACTTTGGTCACATTGTATATAGAAAGTAAATAAATTCACCATGATAATTTCCATAGATTTAACATGCATGTACAATGTTGCCACAATTGTATTTATTACAACTTCACCTATATTATATAGGTATCATCCATACAAGTTGGTTTACACTATTTATTTAATAATTGAATGTTAATTTAATATTTTTGTCCTTATCTCATATTTTCTTTTTTAAATGATATCAGGATAATTATTATTCTTCAAATAATGTGGAACTTGGCACCCAAGCTAACTAGGACCCAAGGAACACAATTTTCAAATTATAATTGAGTTTGAGCTTTCTTTTTATGATTTATGGTACCGTTAGGATTTTTTGGCTCATGATCATAATATTTATCAAAATATTACATCATTTTTATCAACATTCCTTCATTTGATACTATTATCTTCAATTTGAACGAATAGAGTATCCTTATATTATTATGCATAAAATTCCATATTTTACAATATAATCTATTTAGTACATTACTTCAATATTTTTTTAAGTAATGCAATATTATTCATGTTTATAGATATGGAAATTCACATTGTTGTTCATATACATGTGTTAAGCACAATGTGCCACTTACTAAACATATTTTAACTATTATTTGCATATTAGTTAACAAGGGAAACATATGTGATATATTTCATGAACTTAATCACATCCTAGCACATATGCATGTTATTATGTCAATATTCCACTTAATATTTTGTATTTATTTTTAGGCATATATATGTTATGGTTTTCTTTGTGTTATTCATGTTACATGTATTAACAATGTACATTAAGGTGTAACTTTATCCTTGTTTGGTCATACATAAAGACCAAACGTCCTAATATCCAAATCATGGGAATAGGATTTCTAGAGTCAAGATTCTAGGTTTGGGTATGTTACAACTATCCATTCCTTAAAGAGGATTTCGTCCTTTAAACCCAGTGATTTCATACTACTAAGCAACTCCCCTCCACCCCTAAAAATATTTAACTTAATAAGCCAAGCTAAGAAACATCATGGTACTAGAGTTACATATGTACCTTTTAGTTGTGAATATTTTAGGGGTTTATGTTGTTCATATATCATGCATCCAACCAACATGTCATACTCACCTACGTTTGAGTTTTAGGTCCTTGTGTTACGAACCTATCAACCTAAGATTCACATTATAATCCAAAAATTCATAGGGTACAAAAGGGTAGGTCAACTAAACGTTTTAACACAAGCCTCATACACATAACTTAGGGTTTAAGATTTCTACTACAACTAAATCTAGGGTTTCTGTATCAAACCGCATACTTCTCTTCTTTCTAACTTAGTTCAAGAAATCATCGATGAAAATCAAAGAAAATGTTTGTACATATTGTAGTATAATGAAAAATAAGATTTTCTTTGAAAAATCATACGACATAAAATAAAATGAGATCAAAATCAATGTGAGAAACCAAGTCAATTTTTCCAGGTTAGGATCTCCTTATCATTCTACACTAACATCCTCATGCCATACCTCATTTATTCAAAGGTACTTGTCAGAACTACCTACATCATTGTTTATGAGAAACTAGAGTCGCATCTCGAAAGGGTTTACTTTTCATGATTCTAATGTGTACCTCACATTATTTTAGATTGACCTTTCATCATCTCATGAAAATCATAGGTCAATTTCATGGTAAACATATCTCTTACAGGGTAACTATGTAATGTAAGGGTTCTAATTTGGGAGACAAAATTGAAGTAGTTAGAATCTGACTGCCATGGCTAGGATATCATCTTGTAAGGAGTGGGACCCAAGAGGGGATCCAGTCCCTACTTAATTTGAGGAATGAACCCATCTATTCCAAACACACTAAAAGGTACTTTCGAATAGGTGTAAATTTTTCATTTCTGAAATGATGGTATAAAAAAGACCAAAGTATAGTAGGGGAATAATATTTCATGACTATATTCAATTTATAAAAGTTGAAGTATCTACCCACTTGGGGTTTACATGAAAGCATCAATCATCAAGATCTAAGTAGAGAAATATCTAAACTATCTCAAGTCCACCTCTCTGAGAGTTGGCTCCCTAGGCCAGGTCCACATTTGCATATCATGCCCTTCATGTCCAACACCTGAGGTTGGAAGCATATTCTAAAAGAGAAGATAAAAGTAGATGGTGTTAGCATAAAATATTGTATGAGCATATAAATTGAAATTGAGAAACATTATGGAAAAATGACATCATATATAACAAGGCTTCCCATCGAAGAGACAAGTACTATCAAAGTGGATATCAAGAGAAAGAGATTTAATAAGTCAATATATGATAAATTTATCAAAAAGGATGTGATTATCACAAATAATTCTTACCATATCACAATGTTAACATATCATAACTAGTGCACGTAAACAATCAGACCACTTTTATTTATGTAGGGCTGAGACCTATAAAATCTCAAGCCTATGTCGGGTGGAAAGGTGCACCCTAGGCACAAAGTTGCACTTAATATATATAATATGAGTGGAAATGCACACATGTGGTGGAAAGCCATACCTAAATGTTATGGTAGCACATATGTATATGCTAATATAAATAAACTTAGTGTATTTGCACACACATAGAATATGAAAGCAAGAATTAGTCTAGTTAATCATAAATAATAAGATGAGAATATCCAAAATTATCATGTGGGGTTAGAGGAACCATAACCAAATATCCAATCATGTCCAAAAAGGAGAAGAAACATAATATCATAAAGTCCACCACAAGAAGTTTCAAGCATCAAATACTGAAGTTAGGGTTTCCTCATGGAATAAAATGAATAAGATATAAATTAGAATCCAATAAGAATATCCAACAAACTAAGTAGACAAGATCCATAAAAGAATGTAAGTACTCAAATGAGTTAACCTCTCAGGAGAGAGAGAAAGAATAGTGTGTAGGGAATATATCCAAAGGACCGAGAGAGAGAGATAAATATGGGTGATTTCTCAATATGATAAATATAGATGCACCATACCTCAATGATGTTTGTCAGCTTGCCAAAGTTCAGACTTTGATCCAAGTCAAGGTTCCAAGGTTTAGAATATCAGTGTTTGCAAAAAGATCAGCATGAGATTACAAGACTTAGATAGATTTTCCAAGGAACTTGAATAGGAGGATAAGGGATAGGTTTAGGAGTCATGCCTTATTGGTCAAGTGATTTATTTGTGTGTGAAGGCCATGGGGAGGGGTCTATAAATATATAACTATTTGTCTTGGGTAGAAAGAAACTTATTCATTTGTGTTTACTAGGAAAAATATAATGTATATTGTAAATAGAGAAAAGCTATTCATTTGCTAACACATAATAGGAAATAATAAACATAAAAACGTCATTTTCCCTTCCATTTCATTATGTCTACTTTTTATAGTACATTTCCCCTTTCTTTCAACAGCTTGGTCCTTGAAATATTGACTACTACATTTACATTAAAGAGACTTCTAACTATCCAATTGTGTAATTATTTACTTAATGTAAACGTTTATAATAATTAAATGTACAATTTTGTAGGATATACCTATTGCATTCCTTTTCTATCCTTCCATTTATTAACCTCTTATATACACCTATTCGTCCCACTATGAAATGAGGTTCTCACTATGTTTCTCTTCTCACTTTAGAGTTATTGAAAACTTGTATAACAATTCTCATCCAATAAAAGGCATCTATTTGAAAATATTAAGTTATATCTAAAATTCTAAAATTTAGGCAACCATATATATTGCTAACATTTTTACATTGTGAAGGAGATAGGTGCCAATAAACTTATATATCCAACACTAATTATTATAGACACATGAATTTCAAATAAAAAGTGTGTAAACATTATCTATTGATCCATTTTCCTTTTTGCCCTTGTTGTTAACAATTTTAGGGGGTAATAAGGGAGGTTTTTTAAGGAAATCATTTAGTCAAGATAATTAGCATTTCTTATTTGGGTTAAGTAATTGATTATAAAAATTTTGGAAATTTTATTTGGTCACAAAAATATATATAATTGAGTTAAAATATTGGTTTCCTTGATGATACTTTAATGTGATTGTTTTCATTTATTTATTTCTTTCAAACATTAATTAGAGAGAATTATTTCTTTAAAGTTTCTAGTTTATTAAAATATCTCATTTATTAAACATTTTTGTTATTTTCTTGGTCACAATGTATTCGGAAAGTAAATACATTTTAAGAATTTTCATTGTCATAAATTTTCCATAGATTTAACATGCATGAACAATATTGTTTCACTTTATGTTATATCACAACTTTATTTATTACAACTTCACCGATATTATATATGTATACAAAATACAAGTTGGTTTACACTATTTATTTAATATATTAGATGTTAATTTAATATTGTTGGCCTTATCTCATATTTTCTTTTCTAAATGATATTAGGATAGTTATTATTGTTCAAATAATGTGAAACTTGGCAGCCAACTAGTACCCAAGGAACACCATTTCCAAATTATATTTGAGTTAGAGATTTCTTTCTATGAATTATGGCACCATTAGGATTTTTTGGCTTATTATGATAATAGTTATCAAAATGTTACATCGTCATTAACAACATTCCATTAATTGATACTATTATCTTAGATTCGTTTTTTGCTTATATTATTATGCACAAAATTCCACATTTTACTTATTTTTACCTATCAAGTCTATTTATTCAATATTTATTTAATTTATGGAGTATTATTCATGTCTACGAACATGAAAATTCACATTATTGTTCATATACATGTGTCAAGCACATTGTGCCACTTATGAAACATATTTTATCTATTATTTGCATATTAGCTAGCAAGGAAAACATATGTGACCCATTTCATGAATTTAATCACATCTTAGTGCATATACATGTCATTATGTTAATATGTAACTTAATATGTTTTAATTATTTTTAGGCATATATATGTTATGGGTTATCTTTTAGTTATTCATGTTATATGTATTAATAATGTACATTAAGGTCTAACTTCATTTGTGTTTGGTAACATCTAAAAAACCAAACATTATTATATCCTAATCATGGGAATAAGATTTCTAGAGTCAAGATTCTAGGTTTGGGTATGTTACAACAATCCACCCCTTAAAGAATATTACATCCCCAAATCCAACCATTCTTATACTACCAACCAACATCCCTTCACCCCTTAAAAATGTTTAACCTAATAAGCCAAGCTAAGCAACATCAAGGTATTAAGGTTAATTATGTATATTTTAGGGGTTTATTTTCTTCATAGATCATGCTTCAAACCAACATGCCGTACTCACCTAGGATTGAGTTTCAGGTCCTTGTGTTACAAACCTATCAACCTAAAATTCACATTATCATCCTAAAAGTCATAGGGTACAAAAGGGTAGGTCAACTAAACCTTTTATAACAAGTCTCATACACATAAATTAGGGTTTAATATTTTTACTACAACTAAATCTAGGGTTTCTATATCAAAATGCATACCTCTCTTTGTGACTTAGTTCAAGAAAGCATTGATAAAATCAGAGAAATTTTTTCACACATATTGTAGTATTAAAGAAAAATAGGTTTTTCATTGAAAATCAAGTCACAATTCTCCATGTTAGGATCTCCTTATCATTTTACACTAACATCCTCATGTCAAACCTCATTATATTAAAATATGCTTGTCATAACTACCTACGTCATTATCTATGAGCAACTAGAGTCGCATCTTAAAAGGGTTTACTTTTCATGATTCTTATGTGTACCTCATATTATTCTAGATTGACCTTTCACCATCTCATGAAAATTATAGGTCAATTCTAGGGTAAACATATCTCTTGTATGGTAACTAGGTAATGTAAGGGTTCTAATTTAGGAGACAAAATTGAAATAGTTAGAATCCGACTACTAGGGCTTTGATATTATCTTATAAGAAGTGGGACCTGAGAGGGGATCCACTCCCTACTTAATTTGAGGAATGAATATATCTATTCTAAACATACTAAAATGGTATACTTGTATAGGTGTAAATTTTTCGTTTCTCAAATGATGGTATAAAAAAAGGCCAAAGTGTAGCAGCGGAATAATTTTTCATGACTATATTCAATTTATTAAAGTTATATAGTATTCTCCCACTTGAGGATTACATGAAAGCATCATCATCAGGATCCAAGTAGAGGGATATCTAAACCATCTCAAGTCCATCTCTCCGAGAGTCAGCTCCCTAGCCCAGGACCATGTATGCATGGCATGCCCTCCATGTCCTACACCTTGGTTTGGAAGCATAGCCCAAAAGAGAAGACAAAAGTAGATGTTGTCAACATAAAGGTTGGTATGAGCATATTAATCAGGATTGAGAAACATTATGGAAAAAGGACATCAAATATAACAAGGATTCACATTGAAGAGAAAAGTACTATCCAAGTGGATATTTAGAGGAAGAAAGTTAACAAGTCAATATATGAGGAATTTAACAAAAATGATATGATTAATAGAAATAATCTTGCAATATCACAATGTTAACAATTCATAATTAGTGCATGTAAAATAGTTAGACAAATTTTATTTATGTAGGGCAGAGACACATAAAATATCAAGTCTATGCTAGGTGGAAAGTCACACCCTGGGCAAAAAGGTGTGCCAAATATATATAGTATGAGTGGAAAGGTGCACTCGGGGTGGAAAGGTGCACCCAAATATTATGGTAGTATAGATGTACATGTTGCTATAAATAAACTTAGTATATTTACACCCACACATAATATAAATTCAAGAATAAGTCTAGTCAATATGAAATAATAAGATGAGAATATCCAACAATTATCATGTGAGGTCAGAGGACCCATAACCAAATATCCAATCATGTCCAAAAAGAGATGCAACATAAGATCATAAAGTCCACCACAGGCTGGTTAGAGCATTAAATACTCAATTTAGGGTTTCTTCATGGAATAAAATGAACAAGATATAAATAAGAGTCCAATAAGAATATCCAACAAACTAAGTAGGCAAGCTCAATAAAAGAATGTAAGTACTCAAATGAGTTAGCTTCTTAGGAGAGAGAGAGCAGTGAGTAGGGCATATGCCTAAAGGACCAAGAGAGAGATATAAATATGGGCGATTGCTCAATATGATATATAGGTATGCAACATACCTCAAACATGTTTGTTGTCAAAGTCCAAACCTTTCATCCAAGTTAAGGTTCCAAGGTCAGGAATACAGGTGGTTTGAGAAAAGATCATGGTATGAATTGGTTTATGAGATTACAAAACTTTGACATATTTTCCAAAGAACTTGAATAGGAGGATAAGAGAGAAGGTTAGTAATCATGTCCTATTGGTCAATTGATTTCTATGTGTTTGAAGGTCATGGGTAGGGGTCTATAAATATATAACTATTTGATTTGGGTAGAAAAAAATTATCTATTTTTGTTTACTAGGGAAAATATATATTGTATATTGTAAATGAAGAAATTTAATCAATAGCTAACAAACAATAGGAAATAATAAATATAAAACATGTTTCCCTTCCATTTCTTTATTCTATGTTTTATAATACATTTCCCCTTTCTTTCGATAGCTTGGTCCTAGAAATATTGACTACTACATTTATAATAAAGAAACTTCTAAATATTTCATTACGTAATTATTTACTCAATGTGAATGTGTATAATAATTTAATGTATAATTGTCTAGGATATACATATTGAATTTATTTTATATCCTTCCATTTGTCAATCTCTTATATTTACATACTCGTTCAACTATGAAATAAGTTTCTCACAATCTCTCTCTTCTCACTTTAAAGTTATTGAAAGCATGTATAACAATTTTTGATCCAATAAAAGGAATCTATTTGAAAATATTAAGTTAGATCCCAAATTCCAAATTTGGGGCATCATATATATTTCTAACATTTTTACATTAATTATTTGCGTAGGATATAGGTTCTAATAAAATTATATATCCAACACTAATTATTGTAGACACATGAATTTCAAATCAAAAGGGTGTAAACATTTTCTATCGATACATTTTCCTTTTCTTCACTATTTTTAACAATTTTAGGAGGTAACTAGGGAGGTTTACTAAGGAACTCATTTATTCAAGATAATTATTATTTATTATTTTAGTTAAGTAATTGATTATATAAAGTTGGGAATGTTTTGTTCCCAAACAAATATATAATTCGAATTAAAAAAATATGTGTACTTTAATGTGATTATTTTCATTTATTTGTTGTTTTGAAACATTAAATTAGAGAGAATTCATTGTTTAAAGTTTGTTCTAATTTATTAAAATATCTCATGTATTACACAATTTTGCAATTATCTCTGTCACATTGTATTTGAAAAGTAAATATATTTCAAGATTTTCCACCATGTTAAATTTTCCATAGATTTAACATGCATGTTGAACATTTTTCCTGTAAAACTTCGCATCCAAGCTAATTGGGATCTAAGTTACATGGTCTTCACATTATGTTTGAGTTTGATATTTTTATGAGTTACGATGTCGTTAGGATTCTTTTTTCTCATTACCATAATGTTTATCAAAATGTTACATCATTATTATCAACATTCCTTTCGTTGGTACTATTATCTTCAATTCATTTCCAAAAGGGTTTCCTTAAATTATTATGCACGAAATTTCATATTTAAGATATTTAGTCCTTTAATTCAGTATTTATTTAAGTAATGGAATATTATTCATGTTTATGGCATGGAAATTCACATTGTTGTTCCTATACATGTGTTAAGCACATTATTTAACATATTAAACATATTTTGTGTATTATTTTCATATTATCTAGAAAGGGAAACATATGTGACATATTTTAGTGTATATACATATTATTATGCTAATATGCCACTTAGTATGTTATATTTATTTTTAGGCATAAATATGTTATGTGTTATCTTTAAGTTATTCATGTTATATGTATTAACAATGTACATTAAGGTGTAACTTTATCCTTGTTTGGTCATATCTAAAGAACCAAACATTCTAATATCCTAATCATGAGAATAGTTTTCTAGAGTCAAAATTCTAGGTTTGGGTATGTTACATAGAGAGTGTTAAGTGAATCCCATGGGTCCAATACATGTTTATCCCGCTATAATATAGATGTACAAGTACTTGCAATGATATTTCTACATGTGAAATATGAAGAAATATATTGCCACATTTGTTAAGAAATTTCGACTTGTGAAATATTTCTACCGATTGTATTCATCCTATTGAGATTTCTAATGGGAATGGGTGATGAATTTGTGACTTGGTTTTTGAAGTCAAAATGTGGATTCAATGTGATTTAGGTTGTCGTAGTCCTCCTAACCAAATCAGATTAGTCTTGCTATATAAATACCTTTAAGGTCTTGATTTGGCACATTTGCATGTTGATTAGTTCATTATCTTGCATGGAGTAAAGAGGTATATAATTTCTAATAGAGACCCAAAGTTTACATTTTGTATGTGATGGCATGTAGAGGAAGAGATGGGTTTAAGTATGTAATGTGGTACAATTTTACCACCCACATATTGATTGATAGTTTGAGAAGACATTTTTTATTTTGTAAGATCTTATGTGTGAAAGTGTGATGGAGTGGGGAGCTATTTGGGATAACTATCTCTTATTATCTGAGCTCACTTACAACAATACCTTCCAAGCTAGTATTGTATGCCACCTTTTTCAAACTCGCTATGGTCAACCTTTTGTTCTCTTCTACATTGATATGATGTAGAGTAATGCATGTTTGTGAAGATTAATGATATGTAGAGGATAAGGGATGAGATCAGTTGATAAGTAAAAGGATGACATCTACCCAAGTTGGACAAAATATTTATGTGTAACACACCAAAACCTGAGTAAAGTTATATCTATGAACCTAACACCATGGTTGGATTGAGAATAAGATTGAGATCTAAATGTTAACACAATGGTATCCTAATATGCATCAAAAATTAATAATACACATACTTGTATGAATATGATTACATATGCCTAAGTAGGTGTACTATTCCCAACACATATAACTACACCTTGCTTAAGTACTCAAACTAAGTTGGATAATTTAGCATGCCCTTAATTAGGTGACATTGTGATAAAGAAAGTAATGTCTCAAGGTAAAATGAAATAATTTTTTTTATGATAAAACATAATAAAATATAGTTATAGTGAAAAAATCCCAAAACCAATTAAGTTTTCATAAATAAATAGAAACTAACTATGGTAACACAAATTGGGAATGGTCACTTACCAATGAGATAATCGATAACTCAAAAGAGGACCACATGTCCTAATGAAGAAACTATTCTCTCTCCCTTCTTCCTTGAAAGACTATATAGGGAAACTCATATCTCTACCCTCTAGGAAAGGAAATAAATATATAAATTTGTGTGTTAATAAATTAGAAATAATTTAAATGATGAAACATATCTTATTAATCAATGGTTTGCAATTATGAGATAATATCAATCTTGCTTACGGTCTTGCAATAAAATTTACTTCTATCCTCCTCAATTATTTAAAAATAAATTTGAATATATGAATGATATCCTAGTTTCTATACCTTTTTTGGATAAGGTAAAATATTACTATCAAAAGTATAGGGGTACAAGCACTTGTATACTATACAAAGGGGATTAACTACAAAACCCCAATGTTTCAAGTCTAATTGGCCCAAACCACTCACCAAGTCTAGTCTGGCCTTAAACACGCCAATAAGACTATGTACAACATCATCAAAAATGGAACAAGGATCCCTATAAGCACCACCATGGAGCCTAGAGTTCCGCTCTTTCCATACGTTGAAGTAAATGATCAACAAGAAGAGACAAGCTAAGCATCTCATAGCATGGTTAGCCATGGTCATGTCAAGGGCCCAATCAAAACTGCCTTCAAGATCCTTTGGGGGGTTAGCACCCCAACCCATCTTAAGTGACGTCTTGCTCCAGATATACTTCACATATGGGCATCTCCAGAGCAAATAATCATGTGAATCCTCATGTTTCCACCCTAGTTTCTATACTACCAATGAAACAAATACAATAAAATAATAATACCATGGAAACTACACCACTAAATTCCTTAAAGACTAACTAAAATGATTAATATAGGAATGTGAATGACTAGTTTATTTTTGTCTATATTCACATAAAACAAGGCAACTACTCCAATATTAATGTGTGAAACTCCCTAAACAATGTTAATGTCGAATTGAATGTAAAAACCAAATATGATAACATAGTATACAATATAATGAAATTTTATTTAGATTAAACTAAATGGAATAATAAGAAAACTAGAAACTAATCTGACTTTCAGATAAATTGGGTCCTAATCAATATACGTTCCAGTTTTTTGTATTATTTAGATAAAAATTTTGCCTCAACTAAAATGGAGAAGAAAAGATCAAGAATAAGGAAATGATCTTGGCATAATCATTTTTAACTCTTAATTAAGTGGTGTATCATGCTAAGGTTACTATTACTATATTTCCTATGATTTTTTCTTTCCCTTAGCACCTCATATCTTAATATGCAGTTGTGTGAATCAAGAGACATGTCTTATCAAAGTAGTAGTGTGAATCCTACCCTTTCTCCTATCATCCTCCTCCCTTATTATTTTTATCGCATACACTTTCTCTTCCCTTTATCTCAACTTTCTATTCTATTTGGACCTAAACTTGTTAGCGGTCAACACTTTTGATTCAATGTCTCCCCATGACCCTCAGTGTTGCAAGAAGACACATCCTACCAAATTACCTATAAAGCCATGGTCTCTCTCTCACTAGAAACCTTTAAAAAGTAAAACTTACACATTTGGTAACATGACCAAGCTTCTAGATTATTACTTTTGACCCGTTAGTGTGTCATTGAACTCCATCTCCCTGGTCCTTCCCTCACATGGCTGCCAATCAGTCTGAGACCTATGTGGAACTCAAAAACAATCTCAAACCACTACTCAGAGTTTGGAGAAGTTAATACAACCTTCATACCAGATCTTTATGAGGTATATGTAGTTTCCCCAACTTTGTCTCCCACTTACTTATTGGTCAATCAGTACTTCAAATTGTGGCGCTTTAGTGGCTTTCTCCTTGAGGTTCTTAGACCTTTATATATGCAAGAATGTTGGAACCCTTCCTAGTTGTTGAGTTGAATGTTTTTGGTCAGGATATTTTTTCCCTCAGTTCCTTATTGTAGAGCCACGGAAGAGGACCTTTTTATTGTCCAACTGTATATGCACCCAAACTTGGGTTCTTTGAGTTTGGAAGGTGATTATGAAAGTGAAGGGAGCCTTGTCTTGAAACTTTGAGCTATGATACTTAAGATTCAATCTTGAGTTGAGATGTGGGAAGAGTGGTCGTGGCATTTTTTTAGAGGAAGAACCCAACCATGTACTCCCAGATATGCCCTCCTTGGAAGATTTCATTTGTGTTGCAAATAAGGGGAATTTTTTTCAATTTACATATGATTCAATTGTTTGATCTCATGAGTTTTTAATACAAGTAAATGACTCATATTTACCTATCATGCATCAATCCTATATGTACTGATGTGGGTGTGGTTTGGTCTATTAGCTACGTTCTAATTTTAATACATCAGTAATTACAATTAACTTCAATAATTTGAATAATTAATCTATAAGTCAGACAAATATAAATGTCAATATGTTTTTGAAATCGAGACAATGAGACCCATCATTTGGTGCGGTTTTCAGGACCTAAGTCATCTTGTTTTAAAAGTTATCTTATAGAATTTGTATTACAAATCTCATTAAATAAATTGATCCACATAATTTCATAAATAATTATTACAATAATAGAAACATGCTTTGGAAATGTTAGGATTTTCTCTACAAGTATGGTATAGGTATTGTGACAATTCAACAATAATAAAAGGGTCGCATTTAGTATTTTTGAATAAAATATGAATTGAAACCCTACCTTTTATATATATATAATTAGGTGTTTGAGACCCTGACATGGAATAGGATTTGACCCTATACCCTTGTAGGAATAAATATAAGCTATGCACATCCACTCTATTTATTTTTGCATTTACAATTAAGATCATGATTTCCCATATGAGGAAATTACCATGAGTATGATCATCCTTCCTTTAATTCTTATGATCTTTTGATGCTCCTTTATATTTAAGATTATTTCCTTGACGTGTTGCTAAAATCTTATGGACTCATCCTTTATGGTCTTCTAACTTGAATCGTATATATATATATATATATATATATATATATATATATATATATATATATATATATATATATATATATATTGTGTGTGTGTTTTCATTCATTTTCTTGATTTAAATTTAATTTGATTGAACATACATCTATACACCCTATTTCTACATGTAATATTAAACAATATTTAGAGTAGTGATACCTCAGTACCACCATAGCATTTTTTAGTTGTGCCTTCCCACCCAAAGTGAATTTTATCCTCCCTTATATATAGGGGTGTGGCTTTTATTCCTAGGGTATAGGGGTGTGCCTTTCCATCCGACACTTTAGCCTTAAGATTTTGTGGGTCCCAACCCTACTTAGATAATGTTAGTATAATTGTTTTGACATGAATTTCTTATGATTGATATATTTTTGATGTGACATTATTATGGCAAGAATATTTATTGTTAATCACCTTATATGATATTTTTCTTCTTTTACTTTTGCTGATATATCTTCTAAAAGAACTCTATTTTATAATTCCTTGATAATTGGAATCCTCCTTACTTGAAATCTTTTGATATAATGCCCAAATTTATTTATATTACAATACTCAATTTATGATGAGGTCCCTTTATATTTGATCTTTATCTTTCTGAGTGATGTTCCTAACCCACTTAGGTATAGATTTGTTAGAGGATGATGGCTCAACATGGACATGTAACATAAAGTATAACTTCAAAGATAGCTTGAGATGGTGAGGTTGCCCTCTATAAATTGGTCCTTTTTGTATAAGTTAAGTTTGTATCATCCCATGTATGTGTGGAAAACCTCCTTGCTAATGAGATTTGCTCAAACCAAAATGTCAAAAAAAACATATTAATCACATTACCAAAAAGAGTGCAGAATTAAATCTGAATTAAAATTTCCCAAACAATTTAAAGTAAGAATTTCCAAATAGGTCCAACTTCATAGATATATAGATATCAGGTACCTTTACATAAATTCCATGGCCTCATCCATAACCTATTTACAAAATATGTTGTCAAAATATTTACAAAATTTATACTACTCTAGAATACAAACAAAATCTCTAGTCGATATAAATCATCTGTAAAACTTCACACCCAGACGTGAGAGAATAGAGATGACTCTATGACTCTAAGAAACCTAACCAACCTTCTAACTATACTGCTCTTCAAACAACTCCTCACTACTCTACATCTAATAGCATTGTTGATCACCTAAAAAGATGTGGTGACCGATGAGGTGAGACCCATAACTCTAGAAAACATCTATTTCTTACCAGGGTTACATATAGATAGTTTAATAAGATAGTACTATAGATTTGTAAAATTGAACAACTTGCATCATAATCAGGTATATCTAGAAGCATTTGTATTGTTGATTTCTCTTACTATATTATTAACCATCTATAATCTAAAAGAAATATAGTAAGGGCTATTATCCAATGTAACTTGAGAAGTAACCCTAATGATTATACTACATGGATGAGTTACATTTTATTAAGTTGTACATAGTTTGAGGCATATCACTCAAACTGCTAGTTGATCATAGTTGAGCTAAAAATCAGCCTCGAATAAGACCTAAGATTACCATAATCCTAAAATCTCTTCCCCTTGGTCAGTACGACTAACAACCATAGTAGCACATCGGATGATCCTACTAAAACATCCTAGTCCTTCCTGGTTACACATGTCATGACACTAGAAACCAAGGTATACAACCCTCAAATCTGAGTTAAACAACATTCGCTCTCAATTACTTTCACATCCGAGACATGGCCTCGACCACTCTCTAAAAACCTTGGGATCAAGATGACATGGATATACCTTCCCTGCACCTGCATATACTCAACATTCTATGACTCTATGCTCATTTTAGATTACTTGTTTCACTATCCAACAAGTTTTGACACTGATATAGTTCAACGAACTCAGGGGACTACAATTAGGGTTACACTTGATTACTTAAGTCAATTTTTTGTCTATTTGTGGCATTGATTAATTTAAATATAAATATTAAAAATATTTTTACAAGATCATTGGGATTCACAACCTCAGACGATATAAAAAGTTCTAAAAAGTTCCATAACACTCCTTCATAGAGAAAAATAACCATCTCTTGTCATGAAAGGGCTGACCACCAACTAGAATGCATCAAGCCAGAAGCATCACTATGATCAAGACACCATTAACTTTGTACAAAAGTCTCATGTACATTCAAGATTTAGTATAAAGATGTTACCATCCATATTAGGTTTTGTCCAACCATGGTTACATCACCATAACAGTAAAGAAAAGTAATATAACTACCATAAATTAACCACTAATCAGCAAGTTTCAAAGTATGGGTACTAAAACAACACTTATGTGACACTTTTAAGGTCATTTCCCCTACATTATGAATTTCAGCCTTGCATGCTTAAAAGAAATGTTCAATAATCAACAAATAATGTTCATAAAATTAGAATTATGATATACATGTAGAGATAATAATTTAGTCATACAAAACAACACTTATAAAGGCTATCATCTACCATGATACAAGTTTCTAGAGCAATATTACTGACATGCAAGCAGATAGTAGGCAAGAAATGTTTCAGAGTTATATAACTTGCTTAAAAAGTGAAGGAAAACATCCAATTAACAAAGAGTCATGTAGAAGAGAAGGGAAAACCTATGGTTTTTCCTCCAAAAGCTCTAAGAAGCTCCTATCCTCGAGAACAAGGTAGATCTACAGCAAAAAAGAGAAGAAAAAGGGTTCTTCATCCATATGCTCGAGATTCCATCTAGGTACACCATAGGTTCCGCCCAAGGAAGAAGAGAGAAGAAGAGAAAACATTAAGAAAATGAGGTTAGGTGAATATCTTATGTGAATGGAACAAGGAACAGAGTAAGAAAGCTTTGAACAATCTAAGAAGAGCACGATCCAAATCTTGCACCAACATGCACCTATGATCAAGCAAAGTCCCGACCCTTGGAGTCCCTTGTGTTGCCTACCAAATCACTCCTACTCATCAATTCGTGGCATCCAAAGGTCTCCAGCAACAAGGATGGGGTAAAAAGTTCATTTGAGAGGAGAAGGGAGGAATATTTATAGCTAGGATGAAAGAGAAAGGTGGTCAAAGGTCAAAAATTGCTCGACAATCAGTCAAAGGCCCAGTTTTCTTTCAGTTTGTACTTGTAGAACCTACATAGGCTTGCACATGCAAAACCCCATTAGTTTGCACATGCAGAACCTCCATTGATTTGAAACATTCAAAAGGAACCATCCAAAGATGCACCCCCACCCACCATCAGAAAGCGTGTTTCGGTCGACCATCGGAAGGCATTCTTGACCAGCCATCGAAAGATGCACCCGACTAGCCATCGATAGGTGTGGTATGATAGACCATTAGAAGGTGAACTAGCACCATCTGAAGGTTCTCCCAAGATAGCCATCAGTAAGATCACTCAGAACCATCTAAAGGAAAATCTCGAACAACCATCAGTTGTTCATCCCAACAAGCATCACAAGGTATAATTACTTTGACATCTATACAAAACTAACATCAAGGGTTATGCAACACATTTAAAAAGCATTTCAACAAAATGAAGCTTATCCAAATTATCAAGAATATCATGGAGCAAGGTATACATGTGTTGAAAATTGCAATTAAATCCCTAAAATGGGAAAAGTGTAAAACATGAGGAAAAGTAGTCTGATTTTGACCAAATTTGAAACAAAGATTCGACGATGGATAAAAAACCATAATTAAGATTTAATTATGAAACTAATAAGTGAATTAAATCATACAAGTATATTCAATAATTAAATTAGGTTAGGGGTCTTATAACCATAAATCCCTAATAGGGATTTCACCCTTGAAATCTTAAACAAACAAGGATGAGTACTTCATACACATCTCATCCTCTAACTACCATGTGGCTTCCTCTACACCACGATGATGCCACAACACCTTCACTAAGGTTATATCCTTCTTCTTTAGCTTTTGTACATGCCTATCTAAGATCAAAATTGGACCCTCAACATAAGAAACATCATCATCCAACTCCACTTCCACTAGACACTTGGCCACAAACTCTCCCACATCACACTTCGGACCAAGACACTAATACAAGTCCCTGAGATTATGATACACATTTTCACCACCAGGATGCATCGCGTACATTGAGAAATGAGCCTCCTCAAGTATCATCTACCTCAGACCGCCAATGTGTGGAACCATTATTATATTGTTGAAGCATATTGTCCCATCATATAATTCATGAAATCCATCATTCTTGCCACTACCAAACTCTGATCTAATGTTCTATATCATGGTATCATCCTTCAGGGAATCTGTGATCTACTATATCAACACTGGCTTGGCATATAGTTGTGCCAACAACCCTGCCAATAGAGATACATCCAATTGTACATTCATCTTCCAAAGTGAAACTAGCATGCCTCTCCTATGACATGCCATGAAGTCCAATAATGCTATATTTGTAGATGATGACGAAGATGACTTTTTGATTAAGCATTGGCTACTACATTTCTTTTCCATGGTGGTAGTCTATCATACATTCCTAGTCCTTGATCATCTCCATCCACCCTCTCTTTCCTATGTTCAACTCTTGCTTTGAAAACATATATTGAACATTTTTGTGATCTGTGAAGATTTTACACCTCTCCATACAGGTAGGGCCTCCAAATATTCAAGGCAAGAACCATAGTTTCTAATTTCCGATCATGAGTTGGTAGTTCTCCTCGTATTTCTTAAGATTTTGGGAAGCTAAAGAGATTACATTCTTGTCCTACATCATCATACATCCCAACCCATTCTTTGAAGCATCATAGAAATTGATGTAGCCTTTTCTAGGGCAATACCAACATTGAGGCACCCATCAATTTCTCCTTCAACAATTGGAAAGAATGCTAACACTTCTTGTCCCAAACAAAAGGAGTACCATTCCTAGTTAGCTTGGTCAAAGGTAAAGCAACTACACTGAAGTTCTTGATGAACCTCTTATAGTAACCAGTTAAACCTAGGAAACTTCCAACCTCAGTTGGTGTCTTGGGATGCTCCCACCTCAACACTGACTTCACCTTCTTAGGATCCACACAAACACCTCTTGTTGAGATGACATGACCTATAACACCTTGGTCAACTAAAATTTGCACTTACTGAACTTAGAATATAAGCTATGTTGCCTCAACAACTCCAATTCTTGTTGGAGATGTTATTCATGTTACTGACTGACCCTTGAGTATATCAAAATATCATCTATGAACAACACCACGAACTAATCTAAATACCATCTGAACACTTTGTTCATCAAGTCTACAAACATTGTTGGTGGATTGGTTAGACCAAATGGCATAACCACAAACTCATAATGACCATACCAAGTCCTAAAAGTGGTCTTAGGTATGTCATATACCCTGATTATCAGTTGGTGGTATCTTGACCTCAGTTCTATCTTGGAAAACATGGAAGCACCTCTCAACTAATCAAACAAATCATCTATCATTAGTAACATATACTTGTTTTTCACTTTTACCTTGTTCAACTGCCAATAGTCTATGCAAAGCCTTGTAGATCCATCCTTCTTATTCACAAACAACACTGGAGAACCCCAAGGGGAAGTGCTCAGCCATTTAAACCCTTTCTCCAACAACTCCTACAACTGCTTCTCCAACTCCTTCATCTTAGTTGGTGCCATCCTATAGGGTGCTTGTGGTATGGGTTGTGTGTCAGGAACTAGATTGATTTCAAAATCAATCTCCCTCTAGGGTGAAACATCAGGAAACTCATATGGGAAAACATCTTCAAACTCACTCACTATAGGTACCTCCTGGATACTAGGACTCCTCACCTTCATATCCAATGCATGTTCTAGGAAAGCTTCAAACCCTTGTCTCAATGACTTCTCCTCTATCACTGTTGACACCAAACAAGTAAGAATAATCATCCTGTCTCCTTGGAAATTCCAAGAGATATCCCCATCATAATACATCACAACCTTGGAGCCATAGCCCAAAAAAACCTTATACTTCTCTAGTGTATCCATCTGTAGGGTCACATCGAATCCATGCATATCTAGTGGCATGAATCCACTTAAATGCTTCATCCTAAGAAAGAAAGAACACAATATGGACAAACCTCCCACAACATTGTGGAACCAACCAAAGGGGTTTCTAACAAGAGGTATCATCTCTACTACTTATAGGTAGATTATAGCTATTTATCACCTCTCTAGTGATAATCGAGTGTGTTAAATATATAAAAAATAAGAAGCAAATAAGTCAGAATGAAAATTTTCCATATAGCATGAGATGACCCATGGATTGACCACTCCTTCCAGATGACTCATGGCATAGAATCTAGTCATCGCTTGTTGTCCTCCTCGACCTCTACTAGCTGGTCTAGAAGGCTCTGCCTATGATGTGTGTCCACGGCCTTTGTTGTTACTAGCATTATACTACTGCTACTATTGTTGTGAGCCCTGCTAGCTCTGCCTCGGCTATTGTGTAATTACTTGGTTCTTCATAGGGTGAGACCATTTCACATATCCTACCTGACAACACTTGGAGTAGGTCCTCGTATCATACTGCAGCCTAGATGGCCCTGTCACAGACATTGAACCTAAATTGTTCACTTTAGCTGGCAGAAAACTGTAGAACTCTTTGTTTACTAAGGGACCACTACGATTGCATATGTGTCCTTGGTTTAGAAAAAGTTGACCTCTGCTGAGATTTTTGGTGTTGCGATGGGAAAACCTAGGCTTCTTGAAGCTTCCTGATGGTGATCCTTGGAACTAAGTAGACCTCTTCTTGGTATTGGATTTTCGCTTCTCCATAGTTGTCCTCTCTATCCTTCTCACGAACTCCACAAAGGTGGAAAACTTCTCTCAAAACTCTAAAGCATATGTTGTCGTTACCAAGTCAGCATTCACACCCTTCTCAAACCTTCTGATACTCTCCTTCTTTGTGGTTACCATGTGAGGACAGAACCTCAAAATCTCCACAAACTTCACCTTGTAGTCATTGATATACCATGATCTCTGGCACAACCTCTCAAACTGAGCCATCTTATCCTCTAGATACATCTTCGGGAAGTAGCAGCTGACCAACTCCCACTAGAACTCCTCCTAACTGATCAGCTCTCGTGGTCTCTTCTCCTCCTCTATGGTGCACCAGTGGCCAGCACTACCCTTCAGAAGGCAGATTGCATGCTTCACCTTATCCTACTTAGAGATACTCAGAATCTGGAATGCCTACTACAACTCTGTCAACCACATATCTACATTGGTTGGGTCTATTGTGCCCTCATACTCTATGGCTCCTACTCACTTGAGCCTCTCAAAGGTCTTCCTTGGACCCTTGGATTCTACATTGGGAATAGGTGCCCTTAGTTGATGAGTAGGTTCCTTATACACCAGATGCATTATCATCACCAAAAGTTATCTAAAAATAGACTAAAAACTTGAACATGTACAGTTGTAGGTCAAAGGGAGACGGAATGGGTTTTTCTAGCCCCGTCTCAAGTACTCCACCATCTGGAACCCACCTCCTACCACCACCTCCATGTGCCACAAAACTACTCTCTGCATGCTATTAACATTTTCCAAACATATATGTGTAACTATAAACTATGGTCAGGTATGTTGGATTAGGAAAGAACTGACACAAAAACCTAAGTCTTGTGTCCCTATAGGCTCATCATACCTAAATCTTTGATACCATCCAATGTGGAAACCTACCTTGCTAACAAGATTTGCTAAAAACCAAACGATGATGAAACACTTATTATTCACATTTGAGTGCAAAATTAAAACCAAATTAAAATTATCCAAATATATTAAAGGAAGCATTTGCACATAGATCCAACTTCACATATATATATACCAGTTACCTTTACATAAGTTCCATGGCCTTAGCCATAACCTATTCAAAAAATATATTGTTCACATACCTTCATTTACATTGCTCTGGGAATATGAACAAAACCTCAAGTCAATATACATCATCTATAAAAATCCCCACCAGGATTTGAGTACATGGATGACTCTAGTATTCTAAGCTACTTAACTACCTTCTAACTTTGTTTCTCTTCAAACATAACCTCCTTGCTACTCTTTGCCTGACGGCGATGTCAATCACCTAAAAACAAGTGGTGACCCATGAGGTGAGACCCATGTCGTAGTAAGAGATATAACTCTAAAAAAACATCTATTGCTTCCCAGGGTTACATATAAAAATTTTAAGCATATAGTATTATAGAGTTGTAAAATTGAATAACTTGTATCATAATCAGGTATAGTTAGAAGCATTTGTATAGTTAATTTCTCTTACCAAATTATAAACCATATACATGCTAAAAGAAACATAGCAAGGGTTATCACTCAATGAGATTCTTCAAGTAACCCTAAGGATTCTACTAAATAGAAGAGTTACATTTTATTAAGCCATGGGTAGTTTGAGGTGTACCACATAAACAACACATGACCACTTCTAAGTTGAAATCAACCTTATATAAGATCAAGGATTATCATAATCCTAATATCTCTTCCCTGTGGTCAGTACAACAACCATAGTGGCACATCGGCTCAACTACTAAAATAGTCTAGTCTGGCCTGGGTACACAGGTCATGACACTAGAAACCAGGGTATACAACCCTTAAATTTGAGTTACGACCACAGTCACTCTCAATTACTTTCACACTCAAGACAAGGCCTCTACTATTATACAAAAACATTGGGATCAAGATGGCAGGAATATATCTTCCATGCACCAACATATACTCAATAGTATACAACTTCCATCTCCTATTAGTCACTCATTTCACTATCCAGCAAGTTCTGATATTGGTATAGTTCTACAGACTCAGGTCACTATGATTAGGGTTACACTTGATTACTTAAGTCAATTTATTGTCTATTTTTTGCATCAATCAAGTTACATATAAATGCCAAAAATATTTTTATAAGATCATTGGGATTCACAACCTCAAAAGAAATAAAAAGTACTAAATAGTTGCATTACACTCCTTCACAATAAAAAAATAACCATCCCATGTCATGGAAAGGTTGACCACCAACTAGAATGCAGCAAGACAGAAGCATCACTATGATTAGGACAGCATAAATTTGTACAAAAGTCTCATGTACACTCAAGACATAGTATAAAGATGTTACCCTCACTATTAAGGTTTCGTCCAACCATGGTTACATCACCATAACAATAGAGAAAAGAAATATAACTACCATATATTAACTAATAATTATCAAGTTTCAAAGTATATGTACTAACATATCACTTATGTGACACTTCTAGAAGTCATTTCACTTATATTACGAATTTTAGGCTTTCATGCTTAAAGGAACAGTTCAATAGTTAACAAATAAAGTTCATAAAATCTGAACTATGGTCGACATGTATGGATCATCATTTATTCATATGGATCAACATTTATAAAGGCTCTCATTTGGCATGATTATGAGTTTCGAGAGCAATATTACTAACATGCAAGTAGATAGTAGGCAAGAAATGTTTCAAAGTTATATAACTTGCCTGAAGGGTGAAGTAAAACATCCAAATAGAAAAAAGTCATGAAGAAGAGAAGGGAAAACCCAAGACTTTTCCTCTAAATTTTCCAAAAATATCCTATCCTCAAGAGTGGGGTACATCTAGACCAAGATAGAGAAGAAAAAGGGTTCTTCATCCATATGCTCAAGATTCCAACTAGGTACACCATAAGTTTTTCCCAAGGAAGAAGAGATAATAAGAAGAGAAAATAGTAAGAAAATAAGGTTAGGGGAATATATTATGTGTATGGAACAATGAACACATCAAGAAAGCTTCATACAGTCTAAGAAGAGCAAGATTTGAAGCTTGCACCAACATGCACCCAAGATCAAGCAAAGTCTCAACCTTTATAGTCCCTCGCATTGTTACTGATGGCTCCTCATCTTCAATTGATTCCTCTAAAGGTATCTAGATACAAGGATAGTGTAAAAGGTTCATTTGATAGGAGTACAGAGGGGTATTTATAGTTGGGATGAAAGAGAAAGGTGGTCAAAGGTCAAAAACTACTCTATTGTCGCTTAAAGGCTCGGTAATCCTTTGGTTTGTACATGTAAAATCTCCACCTATTTGCACATGCATAACCCCCATCGGTTTGCACATGCAAAATCTCCATTGGTTTGTAGCCATTCAAAAGGAGCTATCTGAAAGTGACCATGACCCGCCATCAGAAGGTGTATTCCTATCAGCCATCAGAAGGTGTATCTCAACCATTTATTGGAAGGTGCACTAGACTAGCCATCAGTAGGTGTGGTTCGATCGGCCATCAAAAGGTGACCCAACACCATCTGAAGGTTTTCCCAAGTAGCCATTGGAAGGCTCATTCAGAACCGTCTAAAGGCACGCCCAGAACAACCATTGGTTGTTCAGGCCCAACAAACATCAGAAGGTATGATTACCTTCACATCTATATAAAACTAACATCAAGGGTTTATATACTTGTGCACATTTCAATAAAATGAAGATTATTTTGATTATCAAGAATATCATGGAGCAAGGTATACGTGTGTTGAAAATTATAATTAAGTCCCTAAAAAGGGAAATTCTAAACCATGAGAAAACGAAGTCCAATTTGAAACAAAGCTTTTCCAACTGATAATAAAACATAATCTAAGATTTAAATATTAAACTAAGCATTCAATTAAATCAAACAAATATATACAAGCATTAAACTAGGTTAGGGGTCTTGTAATATTTGATAACACTCTTAATGGGTGAGTAATAATGTAAATTGATATTATTGTGATCATAAAGTGATGGTGTTTATTCGAGAAGGGGTGCACTGAAATAACAAAATTTTCCTTTTTGTTATACCCTAGACGTCTGATCCTTTGTAGGTATAAAACATAGGTGAAAAAAAGACATAGAAAGGATAAATATGATACCTTTACACATACTAGTTGTCCAACAACTACACACATCTTTGTCAGCATCCAAGAAATCTAGATCATCTTACTAGAAATCTAATTTGGCTACCATGTTACTACATGGTTGTCTTCTCTGCAACACCTAGTTGTCATATTTTAGAACATATTCTTCAAGACTCTGCATAGGACCCTTAGGCTCTACTTTGTCCACGTGTATGAGGGAGAATGTGTTGCACCACCTTGACCACCAAGTTGAAGAAAGCATAATTTTTCAATGCGCTAGTCATCTCAGAACTCCCTTTCTTCTATATTTGGAAAACTTCTTAGGAAGACTTCATCTCTCTTCAAGAGATGAATATGATGGTCAACTTCTCTCACAAGTTGTCTTAAGTGTTGTGTACACCCTTTGGGACATGCCCCCTATATATAGGGGAGTCATGGGTTTGGAAAATCCTAATTCCAATCCCTATCCTAATCATAATCTCAAAAAAACCTTGATGTTGAAAAATCAAACTAGAATTTGAATCGGCCAATGGAGACTCCCAGTTGACTGACTATGTCAGTCCAGATCTATATCCAAACTTCTGATTGAATTCCATTCTATATAATGGGTTTCCCAGTTGACTAGGATTCCTAATTGGGTGACTCATCCAGCCATAGTAAAAATGGTCGACCCATTCACAATGAATTGATCCATTAATCCAACCATTCCAATAGTCCAAGTGGACATTATAGTCACCAGATTGGGTAGGAAATCATCATGTTTATGATTCAAATAATTCTTATAATTTTTTTAATTGTGAAATTCAATTCCGTTATGCTTCCTTATATGTGTGACCCATTAGATTCCTAATCACATTGGTAGTGATGTACAAAACCTCATAAGAAAATATTGGCATCTTGCCACACATCATTGCCACCCAAGTAATAGGAATGAGCTGGAACTACTACAACCCATAAAATGATCAATGTTACAATGACCGTATAGTCCCTTTGTCATAGATATCCAAACTGAAACTAAGGCATGCAATTGTCATCCGCTTATCATTCAATATATGTTCCCTAAACTAGAGTAGACTATTTGAGATATAGTGAGATAAATGGCGTATAATGAATCACAAGAGCATGTCCACATTTATGTTCTCTTGCTTATTAAGTGATTTATATATCACTCCACATGAGGGACAAATTTTATCTACATCACTCACAATCATCCCCATGTGGCATAGATCACCCAATCACTACCTTTTCGGCAACTCTTTCTCAAAACATGTTGGGATAGTGGTCAAATCACACAGAACAACATGTGATTATTGTAGCGATTTCAAGTCTAAGGATCATAGTTACCACTATCACATTGAGATATGACTTTGATATGTCATTACAAGACTTACATGTGTCAATATCAAGGTTGTCATCTCCACTAAAACTTGTTCCCTAACAAGTAACCATGTCTCTGAGGTGATATCCAATATCATGCCTAAAGATACATAGTCATCACTCACCATATATGCTTGTCTTATGTATTATTGTTGTGCTATACTATCCACAATAATAATTGACTAAGGACATATGAATGAGTACTCTAAGTACACATATGATCTCAAGTTTAGGTCCTCAACCCAAACATATGTTATCAAGTCAAATCATTGTTAGGATATTATCAGGTTTATTCATTATCTTAGTAATAAAGCAAACATAATAACTAGAATTTCTTTTTATTATTTGTCAAATCATAAACAAGATATCCCTTTTACAATAATCACATGAAGACTCTAAAGGAATATAACCAACAGTGTCCCTCCTGCACTAGAGTCAATCACTCATGCATCTAGTTCCAAGTGATATAACATGACCATCATACTTTTGCTATGAAATTACTTTCATTAAGGGATCAATAACATTACTTATAGTTGGTACTATGAAAATATTTATATCTCCTCAATGTATAATCTAGTGTATGATATGGTAAAGTCTAAGCATTTGTTTGGAATTCTGATGTGATCTAGGTTGCTTGGCATGTGTAGTGTCTCCATTGTTGTCACAATATAGCTCTACTACGTCTTCAATTGTTGGAACCACCTCAAGTTCACTAGTGAACTTCTTGATCCATACTGATTCTTTTTTGCATTAAATGTGATAATATATTGAGCCTCTATTATATAATCAGTTGATGTCTCTTTCATGGAACTCTTCCATCTAACAACTCCACCATTTAGGCAAAACACATGTCTTGATTGCAACCGGTAATCATCCTTCTCAATTTCAAATCATGCATCAATGTAACCCTTTGCCATTTACTCTTCATTGCCTCTGTGAATTAGGAATTGATCCTTAGTCCTCAAGTACTTAAGGATATTCTTCACTTCTATCTATTGACCATCATTGGGATCCAACTGGTACCTACTCATCATGCTCAAAGCATACGAGACATATGAGCACATACACATAATTGTGTATATTGATAGATCCAATTGTTGAGGCATACATAATCTTGTCGATGTGTGCCTACTCTTCCAAAGAGTTGGACATTGGGATTTAGAGAGACTTATTCCATGTGACATGATTAGTTTTCTCTCTTAGAATCATGCATTCTAAACCTCTTCAGCATTTTGTCAGTGTGTGTACTTTGGTTAAGGCTAAGAAGGCTTCTATATTTATCTCTATAGATCTTGATTCCTAGTATATAGGATGTTTCTCATAATTCCTTCATGGAGAAGGTATTGCCCAACTAGGTCTTAATAAATTATTGAGTAGGTATGTAATTTCCCATTAATAGCATGTCATCTACATATAAAATAGAAACACAACTATAATCCCACTAACCTTCTTGTAAACACAAGGTTCAACTTCACTTTGAATAAAGAAAAGATTTCTAGTCTGAGATGCTTGCTTCAATCCATAGATTCACCTTTTTTTCTTCATTTGGAGCGATAAAACCCTTGGGTTGTGTCATGTACATGTCCCCAACAATATTCCTATTAAGGAATGTGGTTAATGTCTATTTTCCACATCTCATAGACAGATAAGCTGTGATAGAAAGCATGATCCTGATGGATTTAACCATGGCAATTGGTGGAAAAGGTTCACCATAGTCAACACCTTGAACTTGTTTGAAACCTCTTTCTACCACTCTACCATTATAGATCTATACATTACCATCCATGTCAGTCTTCTTCTTGAAGATCCATTTGCACCCTATGGGTTTTACCTCTTTAAGTGGATCTACCATGTTCCATACCTTGTTGAAATACATGGAGTCCATCTCAAATCTCATGTTTTCAATCCATTTCCCATAATTTTGTCCCTAAATAGCCCCATTATAGGTTGTTTCTTATCATCCTCAATGACCAACACATCATCTTGTTGGGTCATGAGAAATCCTTTTCTCTCTGGCTCAAGATGTACCCTAATATACCTTTGAGGTTCTTGTGTTATAGTAAGGACTTGATATTCCACAATAGTTTTTGGTTCCTCTTGTTACTTATTGGCCTCCATATGTTTAATATTATCTTGTTGGTCTTGGAATTCTTCAAGTTCTATTTTCCTCCCACTGGTTCCCCTTGAAATAAATACCTTTTCAAGGAATACATCATCTATAGTAATAAAATTGTCTGATGGAATGTCGTAGTAATCCTTAGTTTCCTTAGGGTATCAAATAAATAAACATTTATTTGATTTGGATCCAATATTTACACAAAACGTTTAACTGACATAAGTTTCACATCCCCAATCCTTCATGAAAGACATATTGGGACATTTCTCATTCCATATCTCATATGATGTCTGCTCAATGGATTTGAATGGTACTCGGTTAAGTATGAATGCAAAATATTCAATAGTAGATCACCATAAGGAAATAGAAAGATTAGTTAAACTCATCATTGACAATTTTCCAACAAGGTACAATTCCTTATTTCTCACACACTGTCGTGGTATTCCGGGTGGAGTCAATTGTGATATAACATCATGGTCTCTTAGAAGGGCCTCAAACTCTGGGCTAAGATATTTTCTACCCCGATATGATCAAAGTGCTATAATTCTTTCTCCAATATGATTTTGTGCTTCACTCATATATTGCTTGAACTTTTCAAATGATTCTGACTTGTGTTTCATTAGATAGGTATAGCTAAATCTATAGAAGTCATCAGTAAATGTGATGAAGTATTGATAACCACCTCTAATATGTGTTCTAAAAAGGTCCACATTAGTATGTATGAGTATTAGTAAGTCACTCACTCTCTCTTCTAGTCAAATATGTTTTATCATTTTACCCAATAAATAATATTTTAATTCAAAATCAAAAGAGTCCAGATAACCATCTTTTATTGAGTCTAGAAATGTGTTTCTCATTTGTGCACCATGGATGACTAGTGCCAAAGATGAGTTTTGTTTGAGTTGTTGAGTTATAATTTCTTGGTATTTATGTTATGTACATGTGTCTTAAGATATAATAAATAAATACCATAAGAAATAGGGGCATTGTATTAAAATATCTCATCTTTAGAAATAGAAATTTGATCATTCCTTCTTAGATATTCAAAAGAATTCTTTTCCAAACAAGATACGTTGATAACATTTCTACTTATGGCATGTACGTAATAGAAGTTCTCTAACTCTATTATAAGCACACTGGATAGAGATAGATATTAGGTACCACAATTCCGATGAAAAGAAAAAAAACAATTCCGATATTAGGTACCTACAATAGTGTTGGTAACTCTTGCTCCATTTGCAATGTGTAGTTTCACCTCCCCTTTGTTTCAAGGGTCTACTTTTTAGCTCCTACACATTTAAGTATATTTAAGATCCACATCTAGTATCTAGTACCCAATATGAAAAAGTAGATAATTTTATTTTTATAACATATATACTGGAAGTGGATATCTATATCCCCTACTTCTTACTCTTCAATTCCTCAAGGTAGAAAAGGCAATTTCTCTTCCAATGTATAACCCAGTGACAACGGTGACAATTACATCCCTTAGCCATTCCTCCCTTTTCCTTAAATGCAGAAGACTTTTGGCCAGCTTTTGAACCTTTCTTAGATTTGCCTTTGCCCTTCGACTTTACTTTTCCATTGGTGACCATCAGCATATATTTGGGCATGTCTTCCATTTACCCCTTGACTTTTCTCAACATTCCAAGTCGCTCTATCAATGTCTTAACAAAATAATTCATGTTATAATTCAAGACAAATTGTTTATATGAATCCAGTAGTGATTGTAGGATCACATATGTGGCCAATTATTTTCTCAAAGGAAATCCCAGTCTAGCTAGACTTTTCACATACCAATTAACTTAAGTACATGGGGTCCAACTAGATCACTTCTGTTATCTTGCACTTAAACATTGCCATGGAGACATCATGCCTCTCATGCCTTTCTTGTTCTTTATACATGTTCTTGATATGTATTATCATCTTAATAACATTCATATATTCATGTTTCTAAACCTCATGATTCATTGAGCAAACCATAAGGCATTTGTTGTATATAGTGTCATCAAGATGCTTCTTATGGGATTCCACTTCCACTCTAGATGCTTTCATAGTTGTTTCATTTGGAATTGGTTTGTCCAGGACATAGAGATTACGCTCATGTGTAAGAACAATTCTCAAAATCATGAACTAGTCATTGAAGTTACTCCCATTTCATTTGTATTCATCAAGGACTGGTGATAGTAAAATGGATTATTGTTTGTGTTTTCCATTGATCTACATCGAGGATGTTTAAACAAGTCAACAAATTGATTTGAAAATGAATTTTGTTTTCAAAAGATCGGATTTGACATAATCAATTTGGACTTTAATTAAGTATGCTCCCACTATTTTATTCAAATTAATAGTCCTCGCTATTAACTTTGAAGATTACTACTAGCGATATGAATGGACCAACATCCAGAATACATTTAAGTCATGAGTCAACTATGGTTGACCATTTACAACTAACTATTAAGGTAGGTGGAAATAATTGATTGCATCATATGCAATTCCTAGATAGATGGTTGCACAACTCCATGTCAATAAATCTTCATAGGAAATATATGCCATCTTTATGCCTCTAGGATCTAATATCATTAGGATCACGTATTCAAGTTCAACCCAAGGCCAATAAATAAAATATGCACCCTACTAAGAAGACCAAAATACTTATTATTGGGCTTCCCCAAGGTAGATGATGCATCACGCTTCATGTTCCCACACTTACTCGAATAAGGTTTTCATGTGTATTGCACTTGTAAGGCGTCTTCAAAATAGTTATTATACTTAGGGATTTATAAATACATCTATGTGTCCAATCACCATTACATACGCATTATTATGTGTATAAAATACTATAATAATCACCCACATGTGATAAAATAGGATACAGAAAGTAGTACAACATCATGAGACTACAAGTGATGTAAAAACAACCAAGGAATTCACATAAAATGTAATCCAAAATCTGCTACTTACAAGATTCTTAGCCACTTGATTGGTTAAGAATGTCGGCCAATGGGTGGTCCTTGTTCTGGGACAATCCCTTCATAGGGTTTCTAGTCGCCTGACTGGAAATCCAGTCAGTCGATTGGAATTCCATGTTTAGGGTAGTTTTTCTATTATTTATTGATTTGCCACCTCATCTTGATCATGAAACCTCCAAGGACCATCTTCTTTGGTGTGGGATTCTATCGTCTCCTCATCTCCACCATTTTCCATTGGGGATATTATCACATAATCCTATTCTAATTACATAATTAAAATTACATGGAGAATGTATAGAGAGAGGCATTGCATGCAAGCCATATAGATGTTGCATACTTTTTATTAAAATCAAAACAAAGATGTTGCATGTTTCAAATCACACCACAAAGACCTAATTGACATATCTACATCCACAAAATAAAACTATTTTCAAGGTGTCACATTGGTTTATGTAATACATATAAATATCATATGTGATATTAAGTGTTTAATGTAGATACAATTTTGCACATGATTCATGCAACAAATCATTTGTGGTTAAAAGCCCAAACCAGAGTTAAAAGCATACAAAGTTGGCTCTGATGCCACTATATGTTTTTTGGAAAGGGGGTCAAATGGAACAACAAAATATTTTCTTTTCATTTTACCCTAGTCGTCAGATTTGTCATAGTTATAAAAAGGTAGTGAAAAAAAGTCATAGAAAGGATAACTATTATACCTTTGCGCACATAGTTGTCTAGCAACTAGACATGTATTTTTTGGTGAATAACTCAAAATTTTGGATCTAGATCCAAACAGGACACCAAGAAACCCAGATCATCTACTAAGAAATCTGATTTGGCCACCAAGTTGTTGCACGGTTGTCTTCTTCGCAAAAACATATTGGTGTCTTGTGAAACATCTTCTCCAAGCCTACACACATGTTTCTTGACCTCTATTTCGTCCATACATATGAGGGAGAATGTGGTGCACCACCTTGGCCGCCAATTCGAAGCAGAATAAGAGTTTTAGATGTTCTACTGGTCCCAAAACTTCCTTTTTTCTCCTATCGTGGGGTGCATCTTAGGTAAACTTACTCTCTCTTAAAGAGAGAAATATGGCATCCAACTTGTCTCACAAGTTGTTTGAAGGGTTGTGTCCACCCTTTGGGATGTGCCCCCTTTATATAGAAGAAAACCCTAATTCTAATCCCTTTCCTAATTACAGTCTCTAAAGAACCTTAATGTTGAAAACATAGAATGGAGTTCCAATCGACCTACTAGGTTAGTCCAGATGAAGATATGTATTCTCTATAAAATTCCAATCGATCGATTGGGTTTTGCAGTCAGCCAATTGGGCCAGTCTAAAGTAAAAACTAGTTGAGAAATTGATAATCAATTGATCCATTGACCCAACTAGTCCAATCATCCAACTCGACATAAAATTTGCCTGTTTGGATAAGAAATCAACCGATCTATGATTCAAACCATTTTAATTTGTTCGATTGTGAACTGTAATTCCATTATGCATCCTTATATGGTGACACAATAAGTTACTAATTATGTTGGCAGTAATGTCAAAAACCTCACAAGAAAATATTGGTGTCTAGTCACACATCATTCGTACCCGGGAATGAAATGGGGAACAACTACAACCTATAAAGTGATCCATGTTACCATGACCATATAATCCCTTTGTCATAGTTTTCAAAATTGGAGTTGATGCATGGAATTGTCATCCTTTTATTATTCAATATATGTTCCTTGAGTAGACTATTCAAGATATTGTGAGCTTGATATTATACATTGTCTCACATGATCATGGCCATGCATTATATATTCTCTCTTATCAAGTGGTTGAATATCACTCCAAAGGAGGCACAAACTCCATATACATCACTCACAATCGTCCCCATTTCTCATAGTGCACCCAATCACTATATTTTTGGCAACTGTTATTCAAAGCATGTTGGTCTAGTGGTGAAACAACAAACAACAACATGTGATTAGTATAGTGACTTTAGGTTTAAGGATCACAATTACAACTGTCACATTGAGATATGACTCTGATATGTCACTAAATGACTTCCATTTGTTAATCTCAAGGTGGGTTTATCCACTAAAACTTATTCCCTAACAAGTACGCATGTATCCGGGGTGATATCCAATATCATGACTAAAGAGACAATCATCACTCACCATGCATGCTAGTCTTGTGTATTTTGTGTATTGTTGTTGTCTTGTACTATCCACAATAATAATTGAATAGGGACACAATAAAAATGAGTACTCTTAAGTATAGATATGATCTCATGTTTAGGTCCTCAACCTAAACTGTATGTCATCAAGTCAAAACACATTTTGGACATTATTAGATTTTTTCATTATCTCTATACTTAAACAAACATAATAAGTGGAATTACATTTTTATAATCGAATCAAATACAAAGTTGCCCTTTTACAATCATTAAATGATGTCTATAAGGGCATATAACTAACACTTTTCTCTAGTAAATATTCATGTTGATTGTATACAATATTTTGAGAAATTAAAAATACATCTAATCCAAGATACTTGCTAGTGTGTTTGGGTTGGATGGGTTTATTCATGAAATAAGTAAGGAGTGGATCCCATGTTGTGTCCCACTCCTTACAATGTGCTTATAAGAAAAGATAAAAAGTAAGTTACTTGGTAGGTGACTATGTATTCCTAAAGATAAAACTCATTCAATCAATCACTAGATCTAAGATAAATGACAATATTAGCCCTTCCTACATGGTACGGGTTGAGGTTTTGGATAAGGTTGGAGAATATGTATACACCTACCCTCTTCCTATGAAAATTTCAAAATATGTTCCCTATATATATGTTTAAGAAGTATTTTAAGGACCCCTTTCATGTTCTTACTATGCAACAACTAGAGATATGAGAGGATTTGACCTGTAAAGAGTTCCTAGTGAAGATTCTAGGCTCTAGATTGAAATAATTATAGAATAAAGAAATTGAGTTGGGAAGGTTCTATGGAAGTTTCCTGGATTGGAATAAACAACATGGGAGCTCAAGGAAGAATTGTTGAAGATTCACCCTCTCTTTTTGCATGAGATTTTGAGGATGGAATTCATTTTGTTGGGTGCAATGTTGTAAAATGCCCAAAATTTGGAATATAGCTAAATTTTCTTTACCTTATGGTATTTTAATAATGGTGTCCTTAATATCCTTTTTCCTAATTTAGAGTGTATTAGTATGTAGCGAATTCTATAAAATTGTTTTAGTTAATAATCAACTTATTCGAGGCTTAAGTGTAATAAATTAGTATAATGCATTAAAAGCGATCAGTCTATAGTTTTCCCATTTTTCATTTAAATGTAGTTCTCTACATTTTCCTAAGACTGCATGTAAGGACCCATATTATGATCAGACCTTATTTGACCATTAGGATATATCATTATCCAAAACCCAACTCAAATATAATATCCATCAAAAACCAAGCTAAAAAATTCTGAAAAAGGTGATCCGCGTAAGGATCTGACTATAGGAAGCTGTCACAAAACTTCACATGAAATATTGTCTAAATGTGTTGCATCAAATTTCAGCCATTCCAAGAGAGGACACAATAAGATCACAAAATTATATCTCTTTATTTAATTTGTCAAAGTAAAATTATAACACGAGGTATGTCCATGCAACTACAACATCATAAAAGTACTAGATCAACTTACAACATGTATCTGTAAGAAAACATCACGTAAAGCAACCTATCATGTAGCTCATCAACCACCCACCCATCATTAAGGAAAGCAAGAGTACATGGACATTCTATACTTAACTACATGCTTTCTTGTTACATCTTGATCAACACTTTCTTTCTACTACACAAGAACACCTAAAAAGATGTGTAAAACCAAAAGTGAGACCCTCGATCCCAGTGATATGATATAAAAACTAACATATTATTTCCTACAAGCATATTATATTCATATTATTTAGAGGTAGATTAATTTAATTATATGTACATAAGAGATAAACAACGAGTATGTATTCTCTTCTCATGGATGTATACTTACCAAATAGAAAAAGGGGCAAAACTTGTAACCATACCTAATCCTTACGCTTACTTATACATAGTAGGAAACATACACAATACTAGCAATAAGTAAAGGAATATAATTGGACATCTATGTGATTCATAAATTAAACCTAAATAGATGTACGACATACTTGAGTTACACATTTTATTATTTCCCTAGCTAGTTTGAGGTGTATCACTCAAAATACTAGTTGACCACTACGAAGTCACAATCAACCTTGTATAAGATCTTGGGATTTCTAGACTCCTAAATATCTTCCACACCTCATTTGGAGAAAGGATAAACAAAGTAGTGGAACAATGGCCAAACTACTAGTGGAGAGATCAAAGGCAAGTCAACAGCAAACCAAGTTTCATGTGTACATTGGCCACAACACCTATCACCAAGGTATGAAATCCTTATCAATCACATATCATATATTAATTTTCATGTGTCACTTGTTACATATTACATATTACTAGAGCTACGACCTTGATCATACTCATACAGCCTTGTAATATGGATGACAAAGATGTACACTCCCTACAGCCACATATACTCAATGATATATGACTCTGAGCACCTCAAGCTGCTACAAGGATACTCATTTCATTATATCTCCCACAGACCCAGAGAAATAGGTCTATGGACTCCTGACACTACATGATTATTATTACACTTGATTAATCAGTCCACTTAATTCATTTTTTTACATCAATTTGAGTTCCACACATGTTAATAAGTGGATTAGAAATTATATCAAGCATAAAAACTTCCAATGATTTACAATGTATCCAAAAGTATCTTATACCAGAAAATAAGAATGCATGTATCATCATAGGCCAAACCAAGGCCCAATACATCATTCTCAGTCTATAGAAAGCCGACAACATCAAGTCATAACACATCATCCTTAAAAAAAGGCATCACATTTCAAATATTTGATCAGAATCAATAAACATAGGTGATTATCCCATACCGAAAAAGGGTATGTATTCACTGTTCAAAACCAGCACAATCGTTAATGAGATTAATCATAATTGTTCTAGTGAAAGGGTTATCATGGGTAACTATCACATTATAAGAACTTTTATCTCATTCAAACCATCATTTCATACCTAAACCAATACTTAGTTATAATAAAATACTCATCAACGTTTGGAGGTAAGGTTATCAATCTCATAAGGTCACATAACTCATCCACTTTTAGCAATACCACCATTTTATTTTCCATCCTATGCTTTAATCATATACAAACATAGATTGTATTTGACCATTAGTTTTGGTCATTATCCCAAGAATAACACACATGTCATTGCACTTAAGGGATCAACTTCAAGGAACCAAGTCTAATGTATATACATTTAACCCATATCCAAGATATTCTTTTAACGCCATATTTTACAATTCATTTAGTCAACCCTTAGAATTTTAAAAAGATGAGGCATAAAATACATAGCAATCATGTGAGGTAGAGAATCACCTTATTAAAGTAACTAAAAAGTCTTCCATTAATTTTTAAAACTCAAATTACATTTAGAAATCTCAAAGTTACTCCTTGATTATTTTGTTAATTGCTTTCATGATACATATCATTCACATTAATATAATTATGTTTCTAAATTATGAAATTGCTTTCATATTAATCAAGTATATAAGTGATGAAAACCATCTCTGAAAAGTATAATATGGTTCATCATATAATTCCAAGTACTCACTAGGCATAGAATCCCAATACTAGGCATAAAATGGTAATTTCACCATATAAGTCCACATTAAATTCAATACCATGTAATTGTAACATCCCTGACCTGGGTTATGAGTTAACCCTAGGTGTTTTGCCTAAATATGTAATTAAATCTTTGTGATTAACTCCGAGCATGTAATTAAGCTTCTCAGAAACGTATATTTCAGTATTTGCCCCTTTTTATTTAAAATTGTAGCATTGTTTTGATATACAGGGACCTATGTGCAATTTACCCAGTTAAAAGGGTTAGCTTGCAATTTGCACATGATGAGATGTTCCTCTGATGTTGAGACATCATGAGAATCTCTTTGGCAAAGTTTGAGGGATTTCCCAAGCTAGAGCACCAAGGTGCAGCTGTGGAAGCAATCCCAGGGCTTGAAACCCTAATTTGGGGTAAAATGCAATTTACCCAAATGATGGGATGCAATTTGTAAAGAATGTCATCTAAAGTATCTTTTTAGACTCTTGCCATCATTTAGAGAAGAAATGATGAGGAATTCACCTCGATTGAGTTATCAAGTTAAGAAATAGGCTTTGTGATCGAATAATCAGGGTATATGTGTAATATCCCTTTAAGTATGAACTTTAGTATTAGATTGTTCTTCCTTGCCTTCTTTTCTATAACATTAAGATAAGGTTTGTCCTTAGAATAAAGAGGAAGGGACGAGCAAGTAATAAAGGAAGGACTTAGTTGGAATTAAGGGAAACTTATGAACTAATGTTGAAATCCTACCCCATGTATATAAGCCTCCTTCCCTTAGTTGCAAGGGAACTCACCCTTCGTTCCTTTACTGTTTCATTTCACCAAAGACGACCAAGGACTGCCTTGGAGCTAAGGAGGACGAACAAGGGGTGCAAGGTAGGTTTAAACCCCTCTTCTTGCCTAATTCCATGGTTAGAATTCGAATTCAAGGTCATCTTCATGGCTAATTCTCGAAACCCTATCTTTCTAGCCGTCTCTTTTCATCCTTCCTTGGAGTTTTCACCTTGGCCAACCTGTGGGAACTCAAGGACGCCATTAGAGCTTGGAGCTTGAAAGCTTGGAGCTCAAGAAGCAAGCTTTAGGCGGGTTTTATAACTCTAAACCCATGCTTTACTATGTGCATCCTTATATGCGTTTTAATGATAGCTCTTAGTATTTCCCTACTTTTCCCTGCTATTTTGCAAGCAAACCCGTGGGATATCTGTACTGTTCTTGAGCTAGAAGATGAAGGCGTGATTTCCAAGGAAAACCCACCGCTTTTCTTTTCCTTAAACGGTCCTAACAGGTTGCTCTCACGGACTCAAGACCGCGAGGTGAGCAAACGGTCTCGAGACCGTGAGAGGGCTCGCGGTCTCAAGACCATTTGGCCCCATTGACCGAGCGTGGACCGTATAAGAAACCTGTTCCTAATTATATAGGCTAATTACCCTCAAAATTTGGGAGTCTAACTCCAAAGGAATCGGGAGATATGACCTTTTTAAGTCACAACTTTAAATGAATTAATTGCTGATTTTCAAACGGTCTGAAATTGCCTTTTTGGGCAAACGGTCTCAAGACCGTGTAAGGTCGTTGACTAAGCGTTGACCGTATGAGATTACTGTTCAAAATTATGTTAATTAACAACTCACCAAGTTTGATGGTCTAATTCCAAACGGGCTAAGAGTTGAAGGGTGAATACTAGGGCTAACCCTAGATAAAATCAGTACTGAAATTATGGTGACCTAATTAGGGTTTTTAGGGTTGATTGACCTAAACGGTCTCAAGACCGTTTGGGGGTCACCAAACGGTCTCAAGAACGTGAGGGCAATCAACCAAGACCGTTTGGAGGTCTGGGGTCAAGATTTGTTGACCATTTGAAGGTACAATTACACCAAATTACATTGCAATTAATTATTGACATGATCATCAACTCAATGGGTCAGACCTTGATGAATTTGCACTAGAATCCAAAATTTTTGGATGGGCAAACGGTCTCAAGACCGTTTGGAACTCATCCAAACGGTCTCAAGACCGTGAGGACAATCAACCAAGACCGTTTGAAGGTCTAGGGTTGAGTAATTTGACCAATTGAGCACCCAATTGCAAATAAGTTAGTAATTTAATCAAAAACTCTGTTTTGTGGTTCAATCATGGTTCAACCCCTATCAAATCACCTTAGACTTTGATAAAATCTTGGGAAAACGGTCTCAAGACCATGTGGGGTCCACCCACATGACCTCAAGACCATTTGGGCCAAGTTTGGGCCCAATTGGAGCTCAATTGAAGGGTTCAACTTTGTGTTGATGCACACTGTTGAGTGTTGATGGGTGAACATTGATAGACCCTAATTGAATCGATTTCAACCATAATTGGTTAACTATTATGGGTCAATTGAATGACCAAGTGATCAAGCATAACCTTAATTGACTAAATCTATAAGTGGTCAACATAGCTTTGACCATTTGAGGGCTTTAACATGGGTTGACATTATCGGTTGCACCTTTGAGCCTTGTTGAAGAACCAAGCGGCTGAGACCATGAGAGCCTCGCGGTCTCAAGACCGTGAGAGGGCTCGCGGTCTCAAGACCGTGAGAGAGCTCGCGGTCTCAAGACCGTGAGGGGGCTCACGGTCTCAAGACCGAGAGGAGGCTCGCGGTCTCAAGACCGCGAAGGGCCTCGCGGTCCTGAGGTCAAATTAGCTAAACGGTCAACACCTCTTCGCGGACTCAACTCAAATTAGTCTTCGCGGTCTCGACTTTAATTTGAACCAATGGGAGGCTTCGCGGTCTTGGACCCCTGAAGAGGCTCGCGGTCTTGAAGCCTAAGGGGGCTCGCGGTCTTGAAGCCTAAGGGGGCTCGTGGTCTTGGAGCTAGAAAGAGGCTCGCGGTCTTGGAGGGTCAAAGTGGGCAAACGGTCAACACTTTCAACCAATCTCAACCCAATTGATGATTAATGATTGAAATCAATCAATGTGACTCAAGGTTGACCACATTCAATCATTTGATGATGTAAATGGTTCAATGTTACCCAAATCAAACCCTAATGATAATCTAGGATAGTAAGGGATTATTTGACCAAGGTTTTTGACTATGATAATGATCAATGGGGTGAATTACCAAATTACCCCTGAAGGGTCAATTGAGTTATACCTTGCTCATTTCAAACCCTAATTACATGAGAATGATGTTTTTAGTCATAATGACTCTATCTAACCTGATCTAGTCTAATGTTATCATCAACCATTAGTATGATGAAAGAGAGAGTACTCTAGAGAGAGAAAGTACCCTAGAGAGAGAAAGTAACTCTAATCACTTAATGGTGATGTTTTTGGCTATGTAAGCCTATGATGTCTCAACCCAACTTGTTTTAGAGTGATGTTGACATCACCTAACCTTATGATGAGAGAGAAAGTACTTCTAGAGAGAGAAAGTACTTCTAGAGAGAGAAAGTACCCTTTTTAAATGGAAACTCAATTGAAGCATCCCCAATACACAGAAATGAGCATAATTAGGGTATGATCCACCTGTGTGAGATCATAGAAACCCTAATTATGATAAATGATGAACCTTTAACTAATCCAAGAGCATCAATGAAGATGTTACTCATACATGATGATGTTATGAGTTTAATTCACCTTGATGTGAATAGTAAACCCTAATTCAAGGGTAATGGCATGCTTTTGAGCAATAAACTCTATTTGAATAGAATTAAAGATTTAACTCTTATGACAAAAGTAGGAAGTACATTCCTTATTGTTGCATTACCTTTATCAGATGTATTAACCATGCAGGTTCTGATATCAAGGTAATCATATCCAGGTATGGATGTTGATGTTATATTCATTGAAGGCATGTTGTTAGCCTTATGAATAAGTAAAGTAATCTGATGCCTTGCCAGTGGCATCCTATGCTGATATTGGGCTATGAGAGCCATGAATACCATCAAGGTCATGCCTTAGAGATGACTTGTGATGAGGATAATGAGAAATGATGATTGATATAAGTTAGGCATGTTACATTTAGTATTCTTCTTTTATAGCTGCTATGCTACTGTTATTGTTTGAAGAACAATGTATGCTGTTAAAGAATACTGAATGTACCTAACTAATCAAGTATAACGTAGAGCCCTGATCATAGATCCATCATTGTTAGAAATTAAGTGATGGTGAAACAGGTTTTCCTCAGGGAACTCCTGGAGCACATACTTTTGAGTATGTGGGGTACATGGATGTGTAGAACCTTACATCCTAGTGTAGGAAAGTGATGTAGATGTGTAATCCATCCATCCTTCACTATAGTTTCATACCGTATCAGTGGTAGGTAAACATGAAACCTCCTGATGACGAAGAAAGCACAGATATCCGTATCAGTGGTAGGTAAATATGAAACCTCCTGATGACGAAGAGAGTACAGAACGCCACTGTGACTCTAGAATAGCGAAGGACCAGTTTACCCTGGTGAGCTATAATAGTAGAGACACGAGATGTCCTACAAGTGATCCTCTTACTGACTGAGGAAGGTGAAGGTCATGAGAATCCGGCTCTCTTAATGACCTATGTATGATACTGATGCGGCTTCTCAGCGATCAGTTGGAGTTTGAGTGGTAAGCCTCATCTCCACAGGGCATAATGTTGTTTGTAAAACATAATCAACCAGGTAGTATAACTTGTTAGAGATGACTCCAAGTTAGTTGGTTGATGTTACATTGCAATAAGTTGATATTCTCCATATCTCCTAAATTGTAGAGATCTTGTTATATCTGCAACTGTTATAGAATGCTTTGAAGGCTTTACTGTTTAAAATAATCTTTGATGTTATAATAAAGCTTCTGGCGAAGAGTTATAACTCTCGCTGGGACAATTATGTATAATTGTCTCACCCCGTAGACTTCAACTTTTTAGGTGGACGTCGGAGACGAAGAAACCAGCCTACAGGTGATCAGTCTCAGCAGCAGCAGCACCAGGGGTAGCAGTAATCTCAGGTGGAGATTTGTCCTGCCATGTGGTGTAGTTAGAGTCAGTCCTATGTGTCCTCTGTACTCTCAGGTCTTGGAGTCTTGTGTTATGTGATCTTGAGATTTTGTATCTTGATGTATATAATTACTCAAGAAGTAATTATCCTGAGATGTAAACAGTTACCTCTCTTTATGAAAGGAGTTTTTATGGATACAAGTTCTTATCTCGAAAAGTTTTAATTTCCCGTGATTTTTGTCTTCCGCTGATTACCGATTCGCTTCCGCTAAGTTTTAATCGTGTTTATGTCATGGTTTGGAGATCAGAGCCCACAATTAGTGGTATCAGAGCTCCATGTTCAGTTGAGTCTACAGAGGCATAGGACTTAGGATGTCGAGTCTACCTTTAGTACTCCTTCCTTATCTAATAGAATCTTCTGCTCCTCAGGAGAAGAAGATACATAAGAATGTCAGAACATCGTGACGAGCACGTGGCAGAGAGTAGTGCTAGTGCACCTCGAGGTGGTGCAAGAGTTCCGAGAATAGAACAACCTGCACCTGAGTCGCCAAGAGAGCCACCCCAGTTCGACCCAGCTGACATGAGTGATCCAGCTGTACAGACGATGTTCGGGCAGTTCATGACTGCCATGACACATATAACCGATAGGATGCCCATTCCTGCACCTAGGGCACCTGTCCAGCCTGAAGTACAAGGTATTGGTAAGACATTCGAACGACTTCGTCGTGTCGGAGCTACCGAGTACTTCGGAACTGCCGACCCTGCAGATGCTGACTTATGGTTGACAGAGTTGGAGAAGGCTTTCAGGATTCTTATGATTCCGGAAGCTGAGAAGGTTAGACATGCTGTCTATCTTCTCAAAGGCAGTGCTGGTCACTGGTGGAACATGGAAGAGCAGAAGAGACCTGGAGTAGAGTTCTCATGGGAAGAGTTTCGTCGGGAATTTATCAATAGATATTTTCCAAAGACCTTCCTAGATGAGAAGATCTCTCAGTTTGAGAAACTAAGGCAGGGTATGATGAACATTAGTGAGTATGAAGCTAAGTTCATGGAGTTGCTGCGGTTCTGTCCGCACATGGCCGCTACGGATGAGGAAAGAATCAGAAGATTTGAAAAGGGTTTGAATTCCGATATGTCAACCCCTGTGTCTGCCTTAGAAAATAGAGAAAGATTCTCTACCTTCGTTGAGTCAGTCCGAAGGATAGAGAGATCTGTGGTTGAGAAAAGACAAACCCATAAAAGATATCCACAGTTCCAGGGTTCTTCATCTAGGGATTCCAAGAAACCTAGATTCTCTGCACCTAACCCTCCACCACCCAGATCGAGTTTTCAAACTCAATGGGCACCAAGCAGAGGTAGAGGGCGGAGTCAACCGCTTCAAGGGACACACAGTTCTGCATCAGTGTCAGTTACTGGGCCACCCAGACCACAGCAACAGGAGAAGAGTTGCTACAACTGTGGTAAGGTGGGACACGTGATGAAGGATTGCCGTTCTAGGCCTATCGGTGTGACACAACAAACCCCGAGACAGAATCAACAGGGATCTCAGAATAGACAACATCAAGGAGCAGCTCGAGGACGTGGACAAGCGTCTCAAGCTAGATCATCAGCACCACCTCAACACCAGGAGACTGCGAGGTTCTATGCTATGAACCCACCTGAGGCAGTGGTCAATCCACGGGTAGTGGCAGGTCAGATGAAACTTTTATATTCTGATATGTCTATATCCTGTGATGTATCTGTTCTGATTGATCTGGGTGCTACGCACTCTTTCATCACTCGTGAAGTGATTCGTAACTGCAATGTGACTATTAGTCATAGAGTAGATAGTTTGTTGTTAGAGACTCCGTTGAGTGGGTCTGCCGTTTTGCAGGAGGTATGTTCTCCCTGCATCCTTTTCTTTTCTGACCATCGCATTCAAGTGGATCTTATACCACTTGATATGCAGGGATTTGATATAATCCTTGGGATGGATACCTTAGAAAGATATAGAGTTGTCTTGGATTGTGAGTCCAAGTTAGCTGTGTTTGCTGATGAAAGCAACACATGGATCTTTCAAGGTGAAAGAAAGATTCTGCCCACCTGTCTTGTATCAGCTATGGTTGCTGATAAGCTGTTGAGGCAAGGATGTTATGCATTCTTAGCCCATGTGGTAGATGTTACCAAGGAAAGGACCAATCCTGCCGAAGTTCCCATAGTCAGGGAATTCGAAGATGTGTTTCCTGAAGAACTTCCTGGTATACCACCACCTCGGGAGATTGACTTTGAAATCAATCTGATTCCAGATACGAAACCCATAGCTCAAACTCCGTATAGAATGGCTCCTGCCGAGATGGCAGAACTCAAGAAACAGCTTCAAGAGTTACTTGAGAGAGGTTTTATCCGACCGAGTACTTCACCTTGGGGTGCTCCAGTCTTATTTGTTAAAAAGAAAGATGGGTCAATGCAGTTATGCATCGACTACAGACAACTTAATAAAGTGACAATAAAGAATAAGTATCCTCTGCCGAGGATTGATGATCTCTTTGACCAGTTGCGTGGTGCAACAGTCTTTTCAAAGATAGACTTGAGGTCTGGATATCACCAACTTCGTATTAAGGATAGTGACATATCCAAGTCTGCCTTTAGGACAAGATATGGTCACTATGAGTTCACGGTTATGTCGTTTGGATTAACCAATGCACCAGCTGCATTTATGGAACTCATGAATAGAGTTTTTCGACCTTTCCTTGATCAGTGTGTTGTCGTCTTCATAGATGACATACTGATTTATAGTAAAGATGCTCAGCAGCATGAGCAGCATCTTCGCCAAGCTTTGACCTTGCTAAGAGAACATAAGTTGTATGCTAAGTTTAGCAAGTGTGAGTTCTGGCTGCCGGAGGTATCTTTTCTTGGACATGTAATATCCGCCTCGGGAATTCGTGTTGACCCTACAAAGGTAGAATCTGTTCTACAATGGGAACAACCGAAAACACCGACGGAGATTCGAAGTTTCTTGGGGTTAGCTGGCTATTATCGAAGGTTCATAAAGAACTTTAGTTCCATAGCTTTACCCTTGACCAAGTTAACCCAGAAAGATGTTCCTTTTTCTTGGAGTGATAAGTGTCAACAATCTTTCCAGTTGCTGAAGGAGAGGTTGACAAGTGCACCTGTATTAGTGCTACCTGAACAAGGAAAAGGATATGTAGTTTTCTGTGATGCTTCCAAAAATGGACTAGGATGTGTGTTGATGCAGGATAGACAAGTGATTTCTTTTGCTTCCCGACAGCTTAAGAAACACGAAGAGAATTATCCAACACATGATCTGGAGTTAGCAGCTGTGGTTCATGCTTTGAAGATCTGGAGACATTATCTCTACGGAGAGACATTCCAGATTTTCACATACCACAAAAACCTTAAGTATATCTTCTCTCAGCATGAGCTCAACATGAGGCAACGTCGCTGGATGGAGTTAATCAAGGACTACGACTGTACAATTGATTACCATCCAGGTAAGGCCAATGTTGTTGCAGATGCCTTGAGTAGGAAATCAGCAACATCAACCATGAATAGAGCACAACTAAACTCTTTAGTATGCTCTAGAAGAGATATGCTTATCTCTTTAAGGCAAGACAATGTACAGTTGAAGGTGTCATTGCTAGCCGGTTTATTAGCTGAGATGCATATTAAACCTACCCTAAGAGAGAAGATTAAAGAAGCACAGCTAGATGATGCTGCAGTTCAACATATAAGATCTGAGTATAGAAATGAGAAGCAAGATGGGTTTCATGACTCAAAAGATCAAGTAGCTTGTTATAATGGAAGAATGATAGTGCCGGATGTGGACAACTTAAGGAAGTTAGTCCTGGAAGAAGCCCATTCTTCCATGTATGCTATGCATCCAGGGAGCACCAAGATGTATCGGAATTTGAAGGATCTGTATTGGTGGCCTGGGATGAAGAAGGACGTTGCAGAGTTTGTTCTGAGGTGTCCTGTGTGTCAGCAAGTTAAAGCTGAACACCAGAAGCCTGCAGGGACAATGCAACCTTTACCCATATCACAGTGGAAGTGGGACCATGTGACCATGGACTTTGTTGTTGGCCTACCCAGGACAAGCAAAGGACATGATTCCATTTGGGTAATTGTTGATAGGTTGACTAAAACAGCACATTTCTTACCTGTCAAAACAACCTATTCTGCTGAAAGGTTATCAGAGTTGTATGTTCAAGAGATAGTGCGGTTGCACGGAGTTCCTGTCACAATAGTTTCAGACAGAGGTCCTCAGTTTACAAGTCGTTTTTGGGAACAGTTGCACAGTGCCTTAGGCACTAAGCTAAGATTTAGTACGGCCTTTCATCCACAGACTGATGGACAGTCGGAAAGGACCATACAAACCTTAGAAGACTTGTTGCGAGCATGTGTTCTCCAGTTCACCGGAAGTTGGGATCTACACCTAAGCTTAATAGAGTTTGCCTATAATAATAGCTATCAGCATAGTATTGATATGGCACCTTATGAAGCCTTATATGGTAGACGTTGTAGATCACCCTTGTGTTGGTTTGAGACTGGTGACCACCAGTTGTTAGGTCCCGACCTGGTGCAGCAAACCACAGAAAAGATTAAAGTAATACAACATAAGATTAAGACTGCTCAAGATAGGCAGAAATCTTATGCTGATAAACGTCGTAGACCTTTAGAGTTCCAGGTTGGAGACAAAGTGTATCTTAAGGTCTCACCTTGGAAAGGGGTCCTTCGTTTTGGAAGGAAGGGGAAGTTAGCTCCTAGATATATGGGGCCTTATCCAATCATTGAACGGATTGGAAAGGTAGCATATAAACTAGAGCTTCCCCCAGAATTACAGAGGTTACATCCTGTGTTTCACCTTTCTATGTTGAAGAAATGTCACCCAGACACCGAGTCAGTTCTACAACCTATGGAAGTAGAATTGAATGATGACATATCCTATGAGGAGGGACCAGTGTCAATCCTTGATAAACGAATTAAAAAGTTAAAGAAGAAAGATATAAGTCTTGTGAAAGTCCTCTGGAACCATCGTGGTATTGAAGAAGCCACTTGGGAGTTAGAGGATGAGATGATAAGGAAGTATCCTGCCCTTTTCTCGTAATATGTTTTATCGATTTCGGGGACGAAATCCTTGTAAGGGGTGGATAATTTGTAACATCCCTGACATGGGTTATGAGTTAACCCTAGGTGTTTTGCCTAAATATGTAATTAAATCTTTGTGATTAACTCCGAGCATGTAATTAAGCTTCTCAGAAACGTATATTTCAGTATTTGCCCCTTTTTATTTAAAGTTGTAGCATTGTTTTGATATACAGGGACCTATGTGCAATTCACCCAGTTAAAAGGGTTAGCTTGCAATTTGCACATGATGAGATGTTCCTCTGATGTTGAGACATCATGAGAATCTCTTTGGCAAAGTTTGAGGGATTTCCCAAGCTAGAGCACCAAGGTGCAGCTGTGGAAGCAATCCCAGGGCTTGAAACCCTAATTTGGGGTAAAATGCAATTTACCCAAATGATGGGATGCAATTTGTAAAGAATGTCATCTAAAGTATCTTTTTAGACTCTTGCCATCATTTAGAGAAGAAATGATGAGGAATTCACCTCGATTGAGTTATCAAGTTAAGAAATAGGCTTTGTGATCGAATAATCAGGGTATATGTGTAATATCCCTTTAAGTATGAACTTTAGTATTAGATTGTTCTTCCTTGCCTTCTTTTCTATAACATTAAGATAAGGTTTGTCCTTAGAATAAAGAGGAAGGGACGAGCAAGTAATAAAGGAAGGACTTAGTTGGAATTAAGGGAAACTTATGAACTAATGTTGAAATCCTACCCCATGTATATAAGCCTCCTTCCCTTAGTTGCAAGGGAACTCACCCTTCTTTCCTTTACTGTTTCATTTCACCAAAGACGACCAAGGACTGCCTTGGAGCTAAGGAGGACGAACAAGGGGTGCAAGGTAGGTTTAAACCCCTCTTCTTGCCTAATTCCATGGTTAGAATTCGAATTCAAGGTCATCTTCATGGCTAATTCTCGAAACCCTATCTTTCTAGCCGTCTCTTTTCATCCTTCCTTGGAGTTTTCACCTTGGCCAACCTGTGGGAACTCAAGGACGCCATTAGAGCTTGGAGCTTGAAAGCTTGGATCTCAAGAAGCAAGCTTTAGGCGGGTTTTATAACTCTAAACCCATGCTTTACTATGTGCATCCTTATATGCGTTTTAATGATAGCTCTTAGTATTTCCCTACTTTTCCCTGCTATTTTGCAAGCAAACCCGTGGGATATCTGTACTGTTCTTGAGCTAGAAGATGAAGGCGTGATTTCCAAGGAAAACCCACCGCTTTTCTTTTCCTTAAATGGTCCTAACAGGTTGCTCTCACGGACTCAAGACCGCGAGGTGAGCAAACGGTCTCGAGACCGTGAGAGGGATCGCGGTCTCAAGACCGTTTGGCCCCGTTGACCGAGTGTGGACCGTATAAGAAACCTGTTCCTAATTATATAGGCTAATTACCCTCAAAATTTGGGAGTCTAACTCCAAAGGAATCGGGAGATATGACCTTTTTAAGTCACAACTTTAAATGCATTAATTGCTGATTTTCAAACGGTCTGAAATTGCCTTTTTGGGAAAACGGTCTCAAGACCGTGTAAGGTCGTTGACTAAGCGTTGACCGTATGAGATTACTGTTCAAAATTATGTTAATTAACAACTCACCAAGTTTGATGGTCTAATTCCAAACGGGCTAAGAGTTGAAGGGTGAATACTAGGGCTAACCCTAGATAAAATCAGTACTGAAATTATGGTGACCTAATTAGGGTTTTTAGGGTTGATTGACCTAAACGGTCTCAAGACCGTTTGGGGGTCACCAAACGGTCTCAAGACCGTGAGGGCAATCAACCAAGACCGTTTGGAGGTCTGGGGTCAAGATTTGTTGACCATTTGAAGGTACAATTACACCAAATTACATTGCAATTAATTATTGACATGATCATCAACTCAATGGGTCAGACCTTGATGAATTTGCACTAGAATCCAAAATTTTTGGATGGGCAAACGGTCTCAAGACCGTTTGGAACTCATCCAAACGGTCTCAAGACCGTGAGGACAATCAACCAAGACCGTTTGAAGGTCTAGGGTTGAGTAATTTGACCAATTGAGCACCCAATTGCAAATAAGTTAGTAATTTAATCAAAAACTCTGTTTTGTGGTTCAATCATGGTTCAACCCCTATCAAATCACCTTAGACTTTGATAAAATCTTGGGCAAACGGTCTCAAGACCATGTGGGGTCCACCCACATGACCTCAAGACCATTTGGGCCAAGTTTGGGCCCAATTGGAGCTCAATTGAAGGGTTCAACTTTGTGTTGATGCACACTGTTGAGTGTTGATGGGTGAACATTGATAGACCCTAATTGAATCGATTTCAACCATAATTGGTTAACTATTATGGGTCAATTGAATGACCAAGTGATCAAGCATAACCTTAATTGACTAAATCTATAAGTGGTCAACATAGCTTTGACCATTTGAGGGCTTTAACATGGGTTGACATTATCGGTTGCACCTTTGAGCCTTGTTGAAGAACCAAGCGGCTGAGACCATGAGAGCCTCGCGGTCTCAAGACTGTGAGAGGGCTCGCGGTCTCAAGACCGTGAGAGAGCTCGCGGTCTCAAGACCGTGAGGGGGCTCACGGTCTCAAGACCGAGAGGAGGCTCGCGGTCTCAAGACCGCGAAGGGCCTCGCGGTCCTGAGGTCAAATTAGCTAAACGGTCAACACCTCTTCGCGGACTCAACTCAAATTAGTCTTCGCGGTCTCGACTTTAATTTGAACCAATGGGAGGCTTCGCGGTCTTGGACCCCTGAAGAGGCTCGCGGTCTTGAAGCCTAAGGGGGCTCGCGGTCTTGGAGCTAGAAAGAGGCTCGCGGTCTTGGAGGGTCAAAGTGGGCAAACGGTCAACACTTTCAACCAATCTCAACCCAATTGATGATTAATGATTGAAATCAATCAATGTGACTCAAGGTTGACCACATTCAATCATTTGATGATGTAAATGGTTCAATGTTACCCAAATCAAACCCTAATGATAATCTAGGATAGTAAGGGGTTATTTGACCAAGGTTTTTGACTATGATAATGATCAATGGGGTGAATTACCAAATTACCCCTGAAGGGTCAATTGAGTTATACCTTGCTCATTTCAAACCCTAATTACATGAGAATGATGTTTTTAGTCATAATGACTCTATCTAACCTGATCTAGTCTAATGTTATCATCAACCATTAGTATGATGAAAGAGAGAGTACTCTAGAGAGAGAAAGTACCCTAGAGAGAGAAAGTAACTCTAATCACTTAATGGTGATGTTTTTGGCTATGTAAGCCTATGATGTCTCAACCCAACTTGTTTTAGAGTGATGTTGACATCACCTAACCTTATGATGAGAGAGAAAGTACTTCTAGAGAGAGAAAGTACTTCTAGAGAGAGAAAGTACCCTTTTTAAATGGAAACTCAATTGAAGCATCCCCAATACACAGAAATGAGCATAATTAGGGTATGATCCACCTGTGTGAGATCATAGAAACCCTAATTATGATAAATGATGAACCTTTAACTAATCCAAGAGCATCAATGAAGATGTTACTCATACATGATGATGTTATGAGTTTAATTCACCTTGATGTGAATAGTAAACCCTAATTCAAGGGTAATGGCATGCTTTTGAGCAATAAACTCTATTTGAATAGAATTAAAGATTTAACTCTTATGACAAAAGTAGGAAGTACATTCCTTATTGTTGCATTACCTTTATCAGATGTATTAACCATGCAGGTTCTGATATCAAGGTAATCATATCCAGGTATGGATGTTGATGTTATATTCATTGAAGGCATGTTGTTAGCCTTATGAATAAGTAAAGTAATCTGATGCCTTGCCAGTGGCATCCTATGCTGATATTGGGCTATGAGAGCCATGAATACCATCAAGGTCATGCCTTAGAGATGACTTGTGATGAGGATAATGAGAAATGATGATTGATATAAGTTAGGCATGTTACATTTAGTATTCTTCTTTTATAGCTGCTATGCTACTGTTATTGTTTGAAGAACAATGTATGCTGTTAAAGAATACTGAATGTACCTAACTAATCAAGTATAACGTAGAGCCCTGATCATAGATCCATCATTGTCAGAAATTAAGTGATGGTGAAACAGGTTTTCCTCAGGGAACTCCTGGAGCACATACTTTTGAGTATGTGGGGTACATGGATGTGTAGAACCTTACATCCTAGTGTAGGAAAGTGATGTAGATGTGTAATCCATCCATCCTTCACTATAGTTTCATACCGTATCAGTGGTAGGTAAACATGAAACCTCCTGATGACGAAGAAAGCACAGATATCCGTATCAGTGGTAGGTAAATATGAAACCTCCTGATGACAAAGAGAGTACAGAACGCCACTGTGACTCTAGAATAGCGAAGGACCAGTTTACCCTGGTGAGCTATAATAGTAGAGACACGAGATGTCCTACAAGTGATCCTCTTACTGACTGAGGAAGGTGAAGGTCATGAGAATCCGGCTCTCTTAATGACCTATGTATGATACTGATGCGGCTTCTCAGCGATCAGTTGGAGTTTGAGTGGTAAGCCTCATCTCCACAGGGCATAATGTTGTTTGTAAAACATAATCAACCAGGTAGTATAACTTGTTAGAGATGACTCCAAGTTAGTTGGTTGATGTTACATTGCAATAATGTTGATATTCTCCATATCTCCTAAATTGTAGAGATCTTGTTATATTTGCAACTGTTATAGAATGCTTTGAAGGCTTTACTGTTTAAAATAATCTTTGATGTTATAATAAAGCTTCTGGCGAAGAGTTATAACTCTCGCTGGGACAATTATGTATAATTGTCTCACCCCGTAGACTTCAACTTTTTAGGTGGACGTCGGAGACGAAGAAACCAGCCTACAGGTGATCAGTCTCAGCAGCAGCAGCACCAGGGGCAGCAGTAATCTCAGGTGGAGATTTGTCCTGCCATGTGGTGTAGTTAGAGTCAGTCCTATGTGTCCTCTGTACTCTCAGGTCTTGGAGTCTTGTGTTATGTGATCTTGAGATTTTGTATCTTGATGTATATAATTACTCAAGAAGTAATTATCCTGAGATGTAAACAGTTACCTCTCTTTATGAAAGGAGTTTTTATGGATACAAGTTCTTATCTCGAAAAGTTTTAATTTCCCGTGATTTTTGTCTTCCGCTGATTACCGATTCGCTTCCGCTAAGTTTTAATCGTGTTTATGTCATGGTTTGGAGATCAGAGCCCACAGTAATAGAATCATAACCAAATGGAATACATTTCAAATTATAGTTACACAACCAATACAAATTTCAGATTCAAATTTGGAAGTACGAGGGAGTTTCATTGAAAACATTGTTGTACATAAAAATGCCACTTCCATGCATAGATGAATAACCTTGGGATTTTAAATCTAATTCAAACGAACTTCCAGAAGAATAATAGTTATATTAATGCCTTCTAAACATTTTACATAAACTCCCAATCACTAAGAATAACATTCATACCTTTTCCTTTCATATGATACAAATTCACCACGAGGATAACATATTTAGTAACAATTACACTTATATTTTGAAATTCAACAAGTACATGATTATGTAATGATATAAATGCCATCAACAAGTAACTCCATAAGGTTAGTAATCACATAAATATATTTTTTAATAAAGTTTACTATCCAAAATAGTTCTTGTATCATTATATTTAGTACATTCAAATGCCATAAAATAAGATTTAGAACAAAATAAACTATCAATGCAAAATTTTGCATTTTAGACCTTTAACCAAAGAGATTAGATCCATTTCATCAGATATTCATGAATAATATATATGAAAATATATCCAAGTTTGAAATCATATCACATGGCAGCAAGGAATCCACAAAGATTCAATCTTTAGCCATGTTAATCAAATTTAGAACAAATGTTAGGAATTTGCATGAACTTGTAGGAAAAATTTCTAACAATATTATATCACTTTCCTATTATGGTGATAATCATTAGTTCCATTCAACTAGGCCATGAAAATGCTTCCAAATCCTATATTAATCCTCCATAAGCCCCAAAATATATGCTCCAAGTAAGATCTAGCTCCCCTGAGATCAAAAAGAGGAAAAAGGGTGGGTCTTTAGATAGATGGAGTAGGTTTCACCACGAAAGTTTTGAGGAACGACAAAGGAAGGAAGATTGGGTGAGGATAAGTAAGAAAATAGTCCTTTTAAGATGAGTCTTACATGATTAGGGTTGGAAACAAACTTGCTAAGCTTGTGAGCTTCTTCAAGAAGCGAGATCTACGACATGTATCCACATGCAAGGCTCCATCCATGCTCATCCATTCCTTGGAGATTGATTCGGCCTACATGGATCCCTTTATGATTCTAATAGCTTATGGGGTGCTAAAAGCTTCCTCCAATTCAAAGGGGTGGGTTTTGTAAAGTGGGGATAGAAACAAAAGTCCAAATTTTTCATAGCTAGTGTTTATAATATCCTTGGTCAAAGAATGTCATCAATTGTAAAATAAACATTCTCATAAACCCTATTTAGTATCTTTATGTGTTTATAGATTATTTTCATCGGCCTATATAATGGTTGCATTGGTCTATGACTACCATACGCCAAAAAGTCCATTGGTAGAGCACATGGAGGTCCATCATCCATTAACAACACCACCACCATACTATCTAGGGTTGAAGCCATAATCAAGGTAAGGTCAAAAGAGTAAACACAAATAAATCTATCAAAAATACCAAATACAATAATAAATTGTATATCATGTTCTTAACCTTCCACTTTGGTTCTCAATTTAGGTGAAATTCCACAATAGTCCACAATCATACATGAAATTACATTTCAAGATAGATAAAGTACAATGAAGTCTAGATTAGAGTCATTTCTTAACCAATTGAGTCTAAGTCTCAAACAAGTAAGAGTAGGAAGAAAATTAGAAGGTTATTAATTTTTCAAAAATGTGCAATTTGGTCCTCATGTTGTACTGAATTAACAATTAAGCCCACAATTTATACAAAAATTGAAGCCAAGGCATCCAAAGTGCAAATTTACTTCAAATAGGGGTTCAACTAATTCAATTGAGGACCAATTATTTTGAACTCATATAACTAAGCTAATAAAATAATATTAGAGAGAAAGTAAAGATTAATCTAGGTTCACTGTATCACACTAGATGTGATAAAGAAAGAGTTAAAATGGAAATTTTGTATTAATTGGACTAAAAGAAGGGTAATACATTATTTTAGTCATAGAAGAGATTCACCTAAAAGTAAATGATTAATATATATGTAAGAATACCACACTATAAATTGACATAAAAGTTAGATTTCTTGCCTCTCAATTGGCATATATGTTAAATTTGATGATGATCAAATATTAAATGCTCATCCAATAGCACAAGGAAATAAAAAGGGGAAACGTTTAAATCAAAGCTTATTAATATAAATTATTTTTTGATAATTTTAGGATTATGATTTCCATGCTTGTATATCCCATTTTTTAGCCAATGTAGCCTCAATATATAATGTCTAGTATAGATCTGATGGGTCGGTCTCATTTTCTACCTTTGGTAGGAGACCATGAGCCACATACAATACCTGAATTTCCCCCATCTTTTCCTTGTATTCTCTCTCTATTACTTAATCTTTTCACCTGATTCTTTCCTGACATTTCCCAATCTTGATTCCACACCTTTAAGTCCCTTTGGTGGTGGCTTGGTGATATATCAAAGTTTTTCCTGTCTACTTGATGCTATTGAGTTGGTGCAAAGCTTCCAAACCTTGAAACCTAATCCCCAAGACTATTTAAACCCAAACCCACCACCATGAGATTCTTTAGAGTCTCCTATAGAATCCAAATGCATGCAAATCCCCTATAAGTATTGTGCCTTAGAACTTCTTTGTTGTGATGTCTCTCACCTCACATGGCTATATCACACCACCAAAACAAAATTCACACCTTAGTAAATATTCTTGTACCTACCTCTTCCATTTTGTTTTCTTTTTCCCCTGTGCTTTACACCCTACCATCCTCCCCTTACATTCTTCCTAATTCTCTCATGGTGGATGCACCTTTCTCTAGCTAACAACAGTCATATGATTTGTGCCTCGGATCCCTGAGTCCATTACAGCATTATAAAGCTACTTGGATGGGTTTCTAGTTGTGTGGGTACATGAGGCTAGGGTTGGAACATAATCCTATGATCTATAGCATTCCATGGTGTGAGATGATAAGGGATATGATTCCTTTCTATGATTTTCATAATCTGTCCTTCTCATTTTCCTTTGTTTCCCAATTTTCTTATAGGTACATAACTATATTTTCACATATTTGAATGTTCTTAGACACCCTATTTAGTGCATGCATCTTTTTTGCATATGCCAATCATACAGTCTCACTTTAATTCACATGTGGGGATATATTAGTCATTCATCCATGGTTTTATCTTAAGAAATATGTAAATGATTTGTCGATAAAATGCATAAATAACTACGAGAACATCAAAAATATACAAATAAGTAGGTTTTTGAAATTAGAAAAACAATATATTTCCATGTAGACAAATTCCATGTTTGATTTGTAGGTTTCTAAATATTCAATTCTAGGATTTCTTATTTAATAAATACATGAACCCTAATTTGTGAAATAATGTGTATATGTATTTAATAATCCATATTCATCTATTTTTATTTCATCTTGTAGATTGTTATTTAGGAATGTTTTGTTGTTATTTCCCAATTTTAGGATTTAATTGATTTATTTTTGCTTTTGTCTCACAAACTAGAGTTTTAATTAGATGTTCTCATTTATTGCAGGAAAATAGCTTAATTGTGCCCATTCACTCCAAAGATAAAGAACCCCAAAAAATACTCTAGGAATTAGAAGACCAAGGTGGATTCAAGTGCATATCTCAACCTCCCAATTATCTAAACAATTGACTGACATACCAAATCGGCCAACTCACAAGCAATATTTTACATAGATCCATGCTTGCCAATTGGTTGACTGGGCACCATTTGAATGACTCAACATGAACAAGTGGGGAATTCTATTTCAGTCAAAACGGTCGATTCACCTCAAACCAATCAAATGAACTACCTATGAACTTGAGCCTCGACTTATCCAGTCAACCAACTAGACTATTTTATTACTATCATTTGGAGTGTATCCCCACATCCCATCCCTTGTATTAATTGATTTTATCTCTAATAATTTTCTTGTTAGATGTGTTTCTTTCAATATATTCACTTGTTCTATGGTTTGATCAATTATATTCTTGTTGTTATAATATTGGGTGAAGAGATCATGGATCCTAAGTTTATAATGTTGAATGAATACATAGAACTCCAAATAAGATCCTGGATGGAGTTCTATGATTTAATCAATCACATGTCTTGCTAGTTATAGTCCTTGGTGATTAGATTTTTTTTTGCATCAACCATCACATTTTATTCATGATACAACAATGTTTGGGTTTGACCCCTTACAATTACATTACTCATATCAGCTTCATACTTCCTTCTTGCTTCCCTCGGGAATTGATGCCACTAAAGCTGGTCCTCGGGTATTTTTAGAAACCACTTAGCCAGTTTATCGGCTGTCTTGTTCCCATTTCTTCTGGTGTGCTCAATCGACACTTGTTGAAGCATTGGTATAATGCCCTTTATTTTCTTGACCAACGTCTTGTATTTCGGGGGGATAGGTTTCTTGTTCAGGATGAACTCAACCGTAGTGTTGGAGTCTATCTTGAGCTTGAGTTTATTGACGACCAACTGTCGATCCTGGTTTAGCCCCATCATAATCGCCTAAAATTCTCCCTGCAAAGGGTCAATACTGCAGGTCTTCTTGGCTCCTCCATAGATCTAGTGGCCCATGCTTTCTTTGAATACATAGCTGCAACTAGTTGTGTTATGATGTTGGTTCACAACAGCATCCACGCATACCTATGTTATACCATTAGGAAGGGGTGACCAGAGAACCTCCACTCCTTGATGGGCATTCCGATATGTAGTCCCTTTTCTCAGAGTATCCTCCACCTCTTTTGTAAGTGCCTTGATATCGGCGTATATAATCTCTATCAATTTAGTAGAGCTTTTAAACATAACCTCATTTCTTTGCTTCCAAATTTTCCATACTACAATAGCAAAAAACATAGCCCCCGAAGGGTTAGTCAGATTGTCCCACAACCATGCTCTGTGGTTTTCATATTGAAAGAAGGTTCCAGAGGCATGAAATTGAGTCTTATGCCAAATGGACTTCGCTCGAGGGTAGTCCCTTACTACATGAAGGACATTTTCTGGACCCCCCCTTTCATATTTCACAAATATCAGACGTCGTCATGCCCCTATGGTTCCTCTCGCATTGAGTCAGGAGTTTTCCATGGCCTAGAGTTCATAAGAAGTATCTTACCCTGTGTGGGATTCCACAGGACCAGATCCAAGCCCATGGTTCCTAGGGACCTAAATCCTGATGATTTGTTAGTTCTCTATAAGCATGCTTCACCATAAAGTTGCCTTGGGGTGCATCATCCCAATAGATGTTGTCCTCTCTCATACCCTCACTTGGAGGGTCCATAAATTGTGTGATGTAGGCTGACTGGTCATCAAAGTAGTGTTGAACAAACTCCATGTCCCATCCCCCTTGGTGATTAGATTTTAGATCCTAGGATTAGAACACTGAATGAAATGAGTAGAACTTTGGAAGAGATCTTGGATGGATTTCTACTGGACTATTGGACAAAAACCATAAGCGTTGCGATTCTAGGTTTGTAGAGAGTTAGATCCTAGTGAGATTTGTGTTCTGTAAAAAAAATCCACTTGGTCCTAATCAAACATACTTAACTCAAGGAGTTGAGTCAGTTAGAATAACTAGAAGAGATATGGTGGTGTACCCTTGACCCTCAATATACTTTATTAATTGAATTAAATATTTCATTTAATCAATTCTACTTCTAAAATCTATCTTCTAGTTTTACTTATAATATATGTCAAACAACTAGACTTAATATTAGTCTTAGTAATAGATTTGAAATAATTCTTAACCATGTTGTCTACTACAATTGACATGTTATCTTGTAGGTGAGTTGATTACTATGTTAATGCTAAATTATACGGATTCCTTTCCTTAGTAAATTTGTGTGTGCAAATGACTCACATCAAAATTTTGCACTATTTCCTAGGACAATAGAGTTTCTTTTTAAACCCCATTGCTTTTTCAATCACTCTTATTTGCTCAAACTTATCTTTCCTCGATTCCTAACATTTTCCGATCTCCTTTTAGGTACTAACAATATATGCAACATTCACAAAGTGTCAATTTTAGACCGTCTTTATTCGATCCAAAGACTGATAGAACCATTCATCACCAGAATCAGACCCATCAGAATAGGATGGACGAGGAAGAAGTCAACCATCAAGTGGAATTGGCCCTCGCCGCACAAAAAGAGGCCATAAGGACTGAGACAAGGGCAGTCGTGGCTACCAAGAAAGAAGCATGAGATGCTACAACACAAGAATCAGGGCAGCATAAACAACTTAAGGACTTATTAGTCCCTAAGGTCGTCGATGCACTACATGCCATCATGCCTCCTTCTATCACCACTCTACAATTTGAGATCTGCATGTAGTGGATCACCATGCTTCAAAGTGGTGCATTTACCAAAATAATAGGCAATGATTTTCAAGACCATCTCCATTGCTTCTCCAACCTTTGTGCCCAAGATACCATGTGTTTTTAGGACACCGTGAAACTATGGTGTTTAAATATCCATTGACTAATCAAGACAACTGTTGATATAATGCTATGGAGGGAGACCACATCACTGTCTGGGAGGGTTTCCTATCCAAGTTTCTTGAGAAGTATCATCCCCATCCCTCACCCATCAGAGTAGGGGACAAATCATGCAGTTTGCCATGGTTCCAGGCATAATCTTGACTAAAGCTTGAGAATGATTTACTGAGCTCCTATTTCATTCCCCACATCACAATTTCTCCCAAATCAAGTTGATCTAAACATTCTACTAGGGTGTTTATGAAAACACCAAGACCTTCTTTAACACTTCATTCGGAGGCAACTTCATGTTCTAGAACTTTGACAATGTCTCAAAGATTTCCAAGAGAGTTCAAAAACACAAGTTCAGTCCAAACGAGGCCATGGTGGCATACTCAAAGTAGACATGGCCAGAGATAGTTACAAGATTAGATCGATTGTTCAATCCCTCAAGAAGCTCGCCTTGAAACAATACCACCTAGAGTTCTCATTCAATGCCTATGAAAGAAGAGGACAACCTGAGCATTTACAACAAGTAAAATCTTCAGATGTCTTCTGCCAGGCTTCGAAAGTCCATGACCATTCTACTATGGAATGTCAACACCTTTTTAATATGATGGTGAACAACAGTTATGTACAATATGAAATCAGATCACAAATGGAGGGTCTCAACTCCATCTATACACAAGCCTACTTCAACCACAACCAAAGTTGTGGTCCTCCAGGGTTCCAACACAATAACCAACAAAGCTTTAGGGACCAAGGCAACTACTGGGAACAACAGTTTTAAAATCAAAATCCAGTCCCACAATTGTGACAACTTGGTGCTCTTCTGTCCAATTATGAGATTTTTTCTACCATAGAGAAATCCTATAGTGCCAACAATCTATGATTTCCATTCAATAAATTTATCAAAAATCCATTGATTCCCAACTGGCTCAATTGACTACATCGTTGCACCCTCTTGCAAGAGTTTTTGTAGGGAAAGTGGAACCTAACCCAAAGAACATGGAACAACTTAAAGCTATCACAACTCACTTTGGGATTACTCTTCTAGAGAAGGTGATCCTTTATATTAAGAGTAATCCAAGAAGATAAAGATGATGTAGTTATCGCCCAGAGCATGACAACAATTCAGATAGAAATTTCCATGCCACAATAAAATGTTCCCATATACAATCCACAATACCATACAAGGTTGGTTAAATCAAACCTGATTGTATTCAAGTTTCAATAAATTCAAATGAACTATTAAAAAATTGTAGGTCCATATTCCATTACCTGATGTCATGGTTGAAATGCCTCACTGGACTAAATTCTTCATCCGCTCTTTCTTAATCACAAATAAATAACTAAAGAAATTGAAACGATAAAATTGGAAAGAACTTCATCAGATATCATTATGAACAAGATAAGTGACTCTACTTGCCAAGTAGGTCTACCTAATCTTGGAGTTAGCATATCTATCATAACTCTTAGCTTATGAAGGGGACTTGACCTTACTGATGAACAACCTACTAGGATGGTTATCTAGATTGTTTATTCCTCCATGACAAAGCCATTCGACATCATTTAGGATATATTGGTAAAAGTTGGTGAGATTTACATTTCATCTGATTTGTAGAAATGGACATCAAGAAGGACCTTTGCTACCCTCTTATTTTTGGCGGGCCATTTATTGCCACTGTGGAGCTTTAATTGATGTCAAAGAAGGACTTCTGACCCAATGCATGGGAAACTAGTCTCTTGATTTTCAAGCACTTGGAGGTTCCACAAAGTACACCAGAGAAGAAGAAGTATACTTCCTCGACTGCATTGATCAATTTATACTGATGCAACAAAATTTCACCCCTCAAAATCCCCATCAACGACTGAGTTAAGGGTATCCCTAGAAGATGATTACGGTGCAAAGAAGATTGAGAGTGTACATGTCTACTCCATGCCAAAAGAAATATCACCAACCATAGAAGAGACACATCTTCCTCTTGTTGCCATTGTTTCAATGCAACCCCAAGTTCTCAACAACCATCTCATCCACAAGCATATGTTTACTTGCAGGCCCTAGTTGCATGCCAAATAGTTCTCTCTCTCTCTCTTTCCCCTCTCCTCACAAAGTTTCAATCTATGAGGACTACTATATACATCATGAGTTGACAATACCATATGCTAATCAGGAAGAATCAATTTGGGACATAGGCTGCAAATTTTCCAAGAACCAACCTCCAGATCTGATTCCCATAGATGCTAGTGACCAATATGATGGGATAACCATTCATACAGTGAACATTAATCCTATTCCACCTTAGTATTGTGTGGTTAATGATTCTCTCCTTTGTCAATATTCATCATCATGCATCGAATAGTGGTAACCGACCCGATACAACTCCAATTCTTTCCCTAGGTATTTTATATATGTCGCACCACTTTTGGTAGGTTATAGGAAGCAAAAATCCAAGCAAGAGTAAGGTAGTGTCTGAAATGTAAACAACCAAGACAATATAATACTCCAGATTGATCTCTAGTCACCACTCCTTCATGGTGGATAACACAGGCGACAGACCTTTGATGCCAAATAGGGCTCTTTTTGGGAGGCAACACAACACTTTTCTTCCCTCCATTCTAGAGTTAGGATGAGAAAAATTGGGGTGAAGGTTGGTGGTATTATTCCACCCACTATATCTTCCCTTATTTTAGCATTTTCAACATGTTATTTCAATTTTCATTTAGTTAGTTATACATTTTCATTTTTTCCTTTTCTTGGATATGCTATAGCTTATCTAGTCAGCCAAAATTTTCTTATATACATGTTTTGTCAATAATCCCATGGAATGAAGTGAATTCTCTTGGACAACTTCATGAAGAACAATTACTAGAACACATCATGTCACCTAGGACCTTAAGTAGCACTACTCTTTGGAAAATATGGTATGCCATAAGCACCATAAGCATCAATAGGAATCAAATGGAATGTGTCTTTTCTTGAATTTTGTAATAGCTTGTGAAACATATTGATTGTTTCATGTTGTAGAGAGAATTTAACTAATGTTATGATACTCCTAATATGCTAAATTTAAAATATGAAATGCACAAGTTTAGCTTGTTCTACATTCTTCCATCATCTTCTTACCCCACCATTCGTCCAAAAAAAAGGCAAATATTTTATCAAACTCCAAGTTTAGGGTGGCACACCCTTCCCCCTCTACTGATTCTTCCATACCCCTCCTATGTAATAGGGGTGTACCACCAATAAAGAAAAGATGTCAATGTGCACACACAAAAATGCAACCAATGTTAATGTGTAAAAAATAAATGATCTCAAGTCAAATAGAGGACATATCAACCTCTTCCATACATCCTTTCACTCCATTTCCTACCTAAATGAATCTACATACCCCCAATCTATTTAATCAATAAAACATGTTCTTGTGTGAAACTTGTAAAAATATGTGAGAATACCAAAAGAAAAAGGGATGTGAGATGTGTTTCTTTCTAGGCCTTGATATTGAACCAAGTTGTGAAACTATTTTGAGCAGAAAAAATGGAAAATTGAGTTTTTTTTTATTTTGAGACATTAGGGTAGATTAGCCATGAAAGGTGCTAAGGATGCAAGTGGTTTTATGAAAGAGAGGAGGATAGGTTGTTAGTGTTACTTGGTGATTGTTTGTGATTCTATGTTTCTTGAGGATAAGCAACGTTCAAGTTTTGGGTGATTTGAAGAATGTATATTCATCCATTTTTATTGCATATTGTAGATCATTCCTTAGGAACATTTTGATGTTATTTCCTAATTTAGGTTTAATTTCTTTAGTTTTTCTTTTGTCTTCCAAATTAGAGTTTTTTCTAAATTTACTCATTCATTGTAGGAAACCAGCTTAATTGTACCCACTCACTCCAAAGAGCAACAACCCTTAATAATAATCTAGGAATTATAAGATCAAGGAGGCTTCAAGTACATATCTCATCATAAAAATGGACAAAATAAACATCAACCACAGAAGAGGACAAAATTAGAGTTTCATCAAGAATAAAAGTTCAAGTCAGTGTCAAAAGGAATTCCAACAAAGTAGAATGATCAAAAGATTAGAACCAAGTAGAGTATTTCACATGGAATAAAATCTCAAAAGAGAGATATTCTGTAGGCTATCAAGAGAGAGATAATTTGGGTTAACTTTTCATTATATAAAAATAATAATGCAATCATACCTCAAGAAGTTTGTCAGCTTATCAAAATACAAATTTGAGATCCAAGTCATGGTTAGAAACGGTTCCAAGGTTTGTAATATCGATGTTTGAGAAAGGATCACCATGAGATTACAAGTCTTTGATAGCTTATACAAGGGACTTGAATAGGAGGATAAGTGAGAAGTTTAGGAGTCATATCCTATCGACTAAGTGATTTCTATGTGTATGAAGGCCATGGGGATGGGTCTATATATAGGACTATTTGGATTGGGTAGTAAGAAACTTATCTATTTTTGTTTGCTAGGGGAAATGTGTAACATAAATTGTAAAAGGAGAAAAGTTAAGAATTATTTAGGAAAATACAACCCAACTAATGTAGCAATGTTCTCTTATATACTAGTATTTTAATCCTTTGTTTTATATTTTATTTGAGGAAATAAACATTAATTAAACAAAGTAAATTTGACATATAGTCTAATTATGATGTGTACAATATAAAGTTAAAATATCTTTCTTGTTTTGAAACTATTTAATAATTCATTTAATTTATTTGTGTCCTTTTAGTATTATCATGATAATTTATTTACGGCAACTTAGACTTATCCAATTGATGTGGAATATCATAAATAAGGAAACTAATATAATAGAAATCCAAGTTTGACAATATTTCTAATTTTTATATGGTTTAGTGGAATATTTAATATATAAAGTTGTTTTGGTGTTTTTGTAAATAAATATTATCATAATGTATATTTTGTTGATGTATTTGGTTTACATGATCTTTTAAAAATTATCTACTCATGAGGGAAATATGTCCTTTTTTATTTCTTTAAATACATATTGTCATGCTACTTTTTTCCAATTAAGTATGTGTAATACAATTTCCTTCTAAGAAAAAGGTATCTATTTAATTAATTTAAAGTTAAATTCCAATTTTGAATTCCAATCCTTACAAAACTTACAAATTTGATTTTATCACTAGCTTATAAGAGGAAGCATGTGAAGATATTCATGGTACTTATAGTACATAATTTTTGTTAATTTTTCTTAAAACAAATAATGATGATGAGATTACCAAATTGAGGATTTTCCATTTTCAAAGAATTGCAGAGGGAAGTGGAAAATTGTTCTTAAGAAAACTGTACAAATAATATTGTTATAATTTTTCAGTTGGTATTCATTCATTTATTAGATGTGTTTTATGTTGCAAGATATTCTCAATGGAATGTAAACTTCATAATGGGAGTCAACTTCTGTTATGATAGACTAGGGATGATAATTTTACCTACATGCAATTCATATCTAAGAGAGACAGATACCAAATTAGAATTTTTGTGATATTCATATATTGTATTAAATGGGACAATGCCATTAATTTCCATATAATATCACCATATTTATAAATGAGAATTTTATCAGAATTCTTTTATGATGAAGAATTTCACATGTTTATTGCAAATGATGCACTAGTTTCTGTAAAGCCATTTGTTAGTTAAAGACAAGATAAATTGTCCCATTAATGTTTAATTGGATGTTTATGCATGTTTTTAACATTAATTCATATATATGTATATCATACCATATATTGCTACATGCCTTGTAAGTATTATTGGGTTTGTTTACTGAATCATGACATATTTGTATAAATATATTTTATAAAATAGAAACTAAGTTGACTTATATTGTTACATGTTACTTCACACCACAAAAATTCTTATATTGCTTTTTATTCAAATGCCTACTTAGACTTTCATTATAATTCTTCTAAGAAATAATGACTTAAGTTTCCCAACAAAGGTTAATTTTCTCATCAATAAGAAATCAACTTCTACGACCAATAAAAAGGAGAAAATTACTTTCCTTACTAGATTCCACTTTTGAAATCATTTATTGAATCATTTAATTCTTTTAGATTATATCACACATTTTACTTCCTTAATGAATTTGAGGCATCTAGAAACTCTAAAAAATATGAAACTTAGCCTATAAGTAAACTTAAATATGAGGATTATGATTTTACAATTAATTTTCCATTTTGGGGTTATTTAACATGTTATTTAATGTTTTGGTCTTTACTTTATGTTCTCTCTCCTAAACTACACTAGTATATATTAATTTGTCCAAACAAGATGAAAATTCACATATAAACTAATCTTGGTATGTAGATTTCGAATTTGAGTTTATTTTCTACTTTGAAGACTTCTAATCATTTATTTAATATTTTGACTCTTATTCATATTTTATTTTCCAAATATAATTAAGATAGTTATCATCAAATTATGTGAAACTATGCTCCCAAGGCAATTGGGACTCAACAAACACGTTTCTATCATTGTATCTGGGTTTCAGAATTTCCTTTTGTGAGTTACATCACCATTATGGTTTAGCCAATTTATCTATATATATGTTGATCATATTCAATTAGAGTCTCATTAATTTCACATTGTTACAAAAATGGTTACATATTATTATTATGCACTAAATTCCACATTTTACACATTTGACATATTAATCCATTGACATCGTATTTATTTAAATATAATAGAGCATAGTTAATATTTATGGACATGGAATTACCACTTGTTACTCCAAACCATATTATTCATTTTTATCTAGCCATTACGTATGTAATATATTTCATGATTTTGTTTACATTTTGCACATAATTAAGTCATTATGTAAATGTATTTAAATTTTTTATCCTTGTTTGGTAAAATATAAGAAACTGGTTGTGACAAAGTGGTTTTTCTAGCGTAATTCCGAGGACGGAATTTCTTTTAAGGTGTGTACGATGTGATGGGGTGGACTTTTAGAATCCTAAATGTCTAATGACATAAGTGAAATCATATGGTTGAGTTATATTAAGAGTTCCAAGCTTTTGACAAAGTAGGTGTGTTGATGTGAGGTTGACATCATGATTAAGATATCTCTTTTAATGCCTTCTTGAGGAATTTAATTGAATGGTCGAATAGATGTTTTGGGTCACCAAATTTGAGTAGAAGGTAGATCGAGAGATAAAGAAGCTATGGTTCAAATTTGGTGGCAATCGGATATTCCTAGAGGAAGTTATGGAGGTTTGATTTTGGTGAAATAACATGCATATTGATGTGTTTTGGACCTAAGTTGGTGATCTTTAATCTGTGTCACGTGCCCTATGTGTTGGTTGGGTCTGCAAGGCTAGTTCCCAGCCACATATCTGTGATCTAGTGGCCACACCCAAGAACATTTAGAAGCCACAATTTGGCTTAATTAGAGTCAGGCTATAGCCTTTGGATGTGAGATCAAAGGCAGGAGAGTTTGTCACCCTCCTTGCAGTTACAACCGAGCTGCCATGAAGACCACGCACACCATGGTACTCACTGGTCATGGTTTGAGAGTGGGAAAGACATCAATAGTTGTATCTGCCTCATCCAGAGGAGTTGAAAGACCCCTCATTCCAACCTGTTGGGGCGGAGACGAGACAGTTCCATCTCCCCGCCTCTACTACTTCCCCATCGTGTGAAGCAGGTTGTGCGATGAAGAGACATATGGATGTAGAGGTATAAGGTAGTTCGAAGGGAAATGAAGAGAGGGAAACAAAGAAGGAGGCTTGAGGATAAGTTTCCGCATAGAAAAGAGGACTCTGGTAGCGTCTTCATTAGGCGGTGAGCTCACCCACACCGTGGAACAAGACGGAGTTGGGGATGCCAATCCAGGGTGCTACAACTAAATGTGACGGTCCCTTCAGGTCTTGGAAGGTCCGAAGAAGCTTCTTAGTGCCTCATCCATGAGAATCGAGACGGAGAGCCTTTTTTCCCCTTTCTTTCTCTACGGCGGCGGATGGTACCAGTGACCACACAAGCAAGGAAGACGAAGCCTCCCCCAGTGGAGATCAGTGGCCGGCGGGGTAGAGAGAGGAAGGACGAAGCTCTTGGTCTTGTTTTGGCCTAAAGAGGAGTAGAAAATCATGACCAGGACCTCGCCAGAGAGGAGTTGGGTGGTGGGGCCTCGTGAAACAGAGCCCCGCGGGCTCTGTGTTTGCATCATACGCGATAAAGATGAGGGAGCGAGCGACTCAGCTTGGTTTGGTGACAAATTAGAGAAGAACCGGTCCAAATCTCAACTGAACCAGACGGTTCATTCAAGCTAGATTGTTCGGCTCACGCTCCCTGCCCAGCACCAGCTAATGAGCAGCTACAAGCCCTGGAGCCACGTGGCGGACTCCTATTGGCCAAAAAGGTATGAACTCCAAGAAATATGTATATCTTAGATAAATCACAGTAATTAGTGACATTATCAGAAAAATACAAATAAGGTACCAAATTGTTCAGAAAAATGTGTAGAACAAGATGGAAGTATAATATCAGGTTTTTGAGTAACTAATATAGTTGATATCATGTAAGATTTTTAATGCTTGTTTAATGGATACTAAATACCAAGCGATAGCCTAAAATTATGAGAAAATACCAGTAAATCATAAATCATGTTTAGAATCCATATGATGTTAGTAATTAAAATGTTGATGCACGCAATTATGTAATTTGCTTTATATGGCTAATTAGGGCTAATAAGACTAAATAAAATGCAATAAATGCACATGCTCAATAAATGATGAAATTTACAGAGTAAGCTCATATCAGTATATGGAACCTCATTTTTAATTATGAGATCGTGATGATTCACAAAATCCATGTTATATGAAGATGAACCTTGAAACGTGTGATGAAACCCCAATTTGAGTAATACATGTAACTTAGGGTTAATATGTATAAATAATGATATGGAACCTGATATTCAGATTATGTATCTTAATCTGGAACATAACATCAGTAACAAAAATCCCACATAAAGATGAAGATAAGACAAGTAATAATGTATATATCATAATGAGATAAGCAAACCCTAATATGAACACGATTAGGGTTAAGATGAGATGTGAGATGATGGGAACCTGATGATAGTATATGATCTTGTCTTGATCAGGTTTAGCAAAGATATAGATGGCATGGATATATGTGATTAGGTTATCTCTTTGGAAGGTACGCCATTACCTCTCACTTAGCTTATTATACAATATGCTTGTGTTATATGGTAGTAAAGACTTGGCATATGGTATTGATTGAAATGATTGTTCTTGTATGATATGTTGCATGATTTTCCATACTTATTGCTATGAACACATGAAATATAATATATTTGTTCCATTATATCTAAGCACTTCAACTCCTTGGTAGTAAAGTGCTGGAAATAAGTACTTCAACTCTTTGGTAGTAAAGTACTTGGAAGTGATCCAACTCTTTGGTAGTAGATCACATTGTGAAATGATCCAACTCTTTGGTAGTAGATCATAAAGGCCTTAATCAGTGAATTAAAAAGCGGATGAAGCGGCCGCTTAAGCGCCCAAGCACATATGCCGCTGTATTTTCATTGAAGCGGGCTGTGAGGCGTTTTGCACTGAAGCGGCCACTTTTTTCCGCTTCAGGACGCTTTTCTGGGTCTGCTTAAGTGGCCGCTTTAGGGCGCTTCACAACAGGTTTTCCTGGACTTGCCCAATTTCCTTCTAAATTTAAAAAGAATGAAAACTATGTATTGTAATAGGTGTAACAATCACTTTGGTAATTAGTATCTCTAATTAATTACTTCTGTTTGTACACTATGTACGTCTATATATAAACTATGTACTTCATCTACCATTTATAGAGTCTGTAATATAATATTAGTAATAGTTGCAGGATTTCTTTGATGTTTCATCCCTGTTCCTTCTATATTTTAATTTACATCATATAATATTAGTAATACATCATGTTTCAGTTGTGGTTGAATTTGCATGATTTTTTGGATATTGCACAATCTCATAAGGTAACCTCCTATAGGAAAGCACATCATCCCATTACATATATATGATTGCTTTTGCTATTGGTTGTTGTACAATTTCATCATGTCGGAAGAATTGATACATACCATCATGACACTTGTATATGATTGCATGATTCCATAATGAATAAAATATGCTGCAATGTCACATATTAATCACTATAAAAACTAATATTATGATTAATTTATTTATTGTAAATTCAGTAGTAATTGTTGCAATGTATCATTCATCAAGACTTAAACTACATTGTTATATTTAAATTTTAATTGTATGCATTATGATTCTATGACTCTAAAATATACTTACTCAATTTGGAAATTAATCTACTAATTATTCTATTTTATATCACAATTAGTATGGACAAGGGTGAATAAAGTTTGGCTAAAACAAGTGATCCAAGGTAGAAGTAATGCACTATTCCAGATCCAGCGTGAAGGGAGAAAGTGAAATGCAAATTTGTCTAAATTTTGCTAAGTTCTTTAAAACAATGTGGACCGCTTTTTCAAAAAGCGCCCGCTTTAGTCCGCTTCAAAACCCGCTTCCCTCTTCCCGCTTCATGGGGGGCATTCTGCACGCTTTGCGCTTCGCGCTTTCCAAAACCTTGGCCTTAATGCATTCAACTCCTTGTTAGTAAATGCATGGATGATATAATGGAAATTATGCTTAAAATATGTGTTCTCTTTTGTTAATGAACATCTTCGTGCAAGTATATGATTTTCTTATATTTCTTTATAACTGCCAAGTATTAGTTTTATCTTATTGCCAAGATATGATGATAAGTATATAAAAGACACGTAGGTGTACTCAGTACAATATTCTTGAATATTGTGCTGACGTGTACCGCATGTAATCTTTTGTTTAGGTTGGGGTTATGCTCTTGAAGATCCAGGTTAGTTGAGAGTTGGGTGGCGAGCTGATGTACACGTGGACCTGTTGTCTTAAGATCCTGTTGTTTAGATGTAGTACATGTGTATGTATAGGTTTGCTGTTCAATATGTAATATCAAATGTTGTAATAATTCATGTTGTAATTATATGTTGAATGGTGAACATGTGTTGTGGTTTTATTATTGTTCATGTACATGTGTTACTGATTGTTTCCTTTTGACTCCCTTGATTTTCTTCTTCTTAGCCTAGTGTGTGGTGTTTAAATTGGAATTCTCGCTGAGGTGAGGTTTCAATTTGGACGTCACACATTCAGATTAAGTTTTAGAAAATCTGGGGACATCACAGGTGGTATTAGAGCATGAACAATAGAAAAACCTGACATTTGCTCATTATGCAACTCAAAACTAAAGAACTTTGAACTTAATAATCTTTAGGGTTAGATTAGTTGTCTTTTAGAGAGTGGATCTGACCTAGCCTCTAGGTTAGCACCTAGATGTCCGAGAACTAGGTCTAGACTGGTGCTTGTTGAGTAGCAAGTCCTTAGATGTCGTTCTTTCCTTGTAGTGCAACGGTATGGGACGTTGCACTATTTGGAAATGACGTGCATCAAGGAAAGAGAAACCTTTGACATATGATGCATCTATGTTTTGGGTAGCTACACCAGTCTACATCATGTTCTCACCCTTTTCACTAGTTTTCATGACACTGGACTCTCTACTATGTGTGGGACACTCGTTTTCTGGATTTGGTTTTTGATTCCAAACGGATCGAACTTCGATAGTTTTCTCTGACACTTGTTTTATCGGAGAAAAAAACTATATAATATTATATTATGTATATGTATTACAAAAATGTGTCCCCACACATGTACGAGTAGGAGGTGGTCATGCAACCTAAGTGAAAGTGAATGACATCAGTCTAGAAGAGAGAGTAGTTCTAGATTAGATGTCTAGAACCTTGTTAGAATATATGATAGATGGAATAGATGAAATAAGCTATGATGTAAGCCTTACATAGATGACATAAGATGGTTATGATGATCTATGTTTGTCTTCGAGAACCTAAATTCAGTTTGAGGATGCAAGATGAGTTTTAATGATGCAAGTAACTAGACTTTATGAGATAAGATATGTTAAGACAAGGTTGTGAGTCAGCATGAGCCTCAAGCTCTTTTACAAAGGAGGACCTCTAGTGTTAGGACTAGTTTCGGGGTTAACTCCAGAGAGAGTGAGACCCATTGGAAGAAGGTTACAGAACCTAAACTCCAAGATATGAGAATTCTGAGATATGTGATATGATATGTCCTAAACTAGACTACTCCTGAGTGATTGAGTTGAGTTGCTTTATGCATGATTCCTATAGTCCTTTTGAACCCTAGATGTCCTTGAGAGGACCAAACCCTAGAGACAGAGAGAGGCTGGTTTTATGTGTATATGTGAACATGGATATGAGTACCTACCATCTAGGTGAGGGAGAGAGCCCAGACCCTGGAGGAGGTCATTGTGTTAGTTTCTAGACAGCCTCATGCTCGGGTTGGTGGTTCCATGTAGGACTCTAGAGGTGTATGTATAAGAGAGTTTTGGGTAAGCATGTATCATGGATGGGGAACCTATGAATAGTATGTCATAGCATGTTTGGTTTGTTCTTATGTTGCTAGAGCTTGTAAAGCAATCACTAGTGCCATTGAGGTAATCCGAGAACCCTAGACTAAGAGAGGAAAGGTAAAGTATGTGCATATGAGATACTCAAAGAGTTGAGTGAGCTCATAAAGACTGAGCATGGAACTGCCCTCATGATATGGGTCATGGGAACCTCAATTGGGCTAGATACAGTTTTGATATATGTTTGATTATCCACTCACATTAGTTTGTTTAGCACAACCATGATAGAATATATGTAAGGATGTAATCTAATCTTGATATGTGATATAAGTAGACATAACCTGATGTAAACCTAGTGATGGTTTGATAGATCTCTATGCATAAATGGTTAACCATATACACGAATAATAATGATAATGTGATATTGTGGGTTAATCTTGTGATGAAATCACTAGTAAATGTTGTAATTGATTATGAACAATGAAATAAGATCATATGAATGAAATATGTTACATGAGGTGTTAATCTTAATGCTTAATAAAGATGAAAAATATAGTTTGATAGTTAGCACAACATAATGTTTATGACACCTTGATGTATGAGTTAATCTGAGTTAACTCCTTTAGAACATGGAATATGATGTGAGAACCCTAATGCATGGCTAAAGATAAGGAAGCAAATCTAACATATGAAAAATGTAATGACATAACCTAAGCTTCTAAACCCTTGTTTGAGCCTTCTACGGAGTAAGGTTTCACCCTTGATGCTTTTAAAACCTCCTAATAGTGCTTTGGATACATGGTTCTAGGTAACTTTTGTGGATCTGTTACACATAGAATAGTACCTACATGTGGATGAAGTCATGGTAGTTTTCCTTGGAGTACGAGTATCGTTGACTTTCAAGGACGAAAGTTCTTTTAAGATGTATATGATGTGATAAAGTGTTTTTTCTGGCATAATTCCGAGGATGGAATTTATTTTAAGGTGTATAGGATGTGATGGAGTGGACTTTTAGAATCCTAAATGTCTAATGACATAAATGAAATCGTATGGTTGAGTTATATTAAGAGTTCTAAGCTTTTGACAAAGTAGGTGTGTTGATGTGAGGTTGACATCATGATTAAGATATATCTTTTAATGCCTTCTTGAGGAATTTAATTGAATGGCCTAATAGATGTTTTTGGTCACCAAAATTTAGTAGAAGGTAGATCGAGAGATAAAGAAGCTATGGTTAAATATTGGTGGCAATCAGATATTCCTAGAGGAAGTTATGGAGGTTTGATTTTGGTGAAATAACATGCATATTGATGTGTTTTGGACCTAAGTTGGTGATCTTTAATCTGTGTCACGTGCCCTGTGTGTTGGTTGGGTCTGTGAGGCTAATTCCCAGCCATAGATCTGTGATCTAGTGGCCACACCCAAAACCTTTAGAAGCCACGGTTTGGGTTAATTATAATCAGGCTATAGCCTTTGGATGCGAGATCAAAGGCAGGAGAGTTTGTCACCCTCCTTGCAGTTACAACCGAGCTGTCATGAAGACCACGCACACCATGGTACTTGCTGGTTGTGGTTTGAGAGCGGGAAATACATTAATAGTTGTATCCGCCTCATCCATAGGAGTTGAAAGACCCCTCATTCCAACCTGTTGGGGTGGAGACGAGACAGTTCCATCTCCCTGCCTCTACTACTTCCCCATCGTGTGAAGCAGGTTGTGCGATGAAGAAACATATGGATGTAGAGGTAGAAGGTAGTTCGAAGGGAAATGAAGAGAGGGAAACAAAGAAGGAGGCCTGAGGAGAAATTTCCGCATAGAAAAGAGGACTCTGATAGCATCTTCATTAGGCGGCGAGCTCACCCACACCGTGGAACAAGACGGAGTTGGGGATGCCGATCCAGGGTGCTACAACTAAATGTGACGGTCCCTTCAGGTCTTGGAAGGTCTGAAGAAGCTTCTTAGTGCCTCATCCATGAGAATCAAGATGGAGAGCCTTCTTCCCCCTTTCTTTCTCTACGGCGGCGGCTGGTACCAGTGACCACACAAGCAAGGAAGACGAAGCCTCCCCCAGCGGAGATCAGTGGCCGACGGGGTAGAGAGAGGAAGGATGAAGCTCTTGGTCTTGTTTTGGCCTGAAGAGGAGTAGCAAATCATGACCAGGACCTTGCCAGAGAGGATTTGGGTGGCGCCGCCTCGTGAAACAGAGCCCCACGGGCTCTGTGTTTGCGTCGTACGCGAGAAAGATGAGGGAGCAGGAGACTCAGCTTGGTTCAGTGACAAATTAGAGAAGAACCGGCCCAAAACCCAACTAAACCAGACGGTTCATTCAAGCTAGACCGTCCGGCTCACGCTCCCTGCCCAGCACCAACTAATGAGCAGTTGCAAGCCCTGGAGCCACGTGGCAGACTCCTATTGGCCAAAAAGGTATGAACTCCCAGAAATATGTATATCTTAGATAAATCACAGTAATTAGTGAGATTATCAGAAAAATACAAATAAGGTACCAAAATGTTCAAAAAAATGTGTAGAACAAGATGGATGTATAATATCAGGTTTTTGAGTAACTAATATAGTTGATATCATGTAAGATTTGTAATGCTTGTTTAATGGATACTAAATACCAAATGGTGGCCTAAAATTATGAGAAAATACCAGTAAATCATAAATCATGTTTAGAATCCATATGATGTCAGTAATTGTAATGTTGATGCACGGAATTATGTAATTTGCTTTATATGGCTAATTAGGGCTAATAAGACTAAATAAAATGCAATAAATGAACACATGCTCAATAAATGATGAAATTTACAGAGTAAGCTCATATCAGTATATGGAACGTCAATTTTAATTATGAGATCATGATGATTCACAAAATCCATGTTATATGAAGATAAACCTTGAAACATGTGATGAAACCCTAATTTGAGTAATACATGTAACTTAGGGTTAATATGTATAAATAATGATATGGAACCTGATATTCAGATTATGTATCCTAATCTGGAACATAACATCAGTAACATAAATCCCACATAATGATGAAGATAAGACAAGTAATAATGGATATATCATAATGAGATAAGCAAACCCTAATATGAACACGATTAGGGTTAAGATGAGATGTGAGATGATGGGAACCTGATGATAGTATATGATCTTGTCTTGATCAGGTTTAGCAAAGATATAGATGGCATGGATACATGTGATTAGGTTATCTCTTTGGAAGGTATGCCATTACCTATCACTTGGCTTATTATACAATATGCTTGTGTTATATGGTAGTAAAGAGTTGGAATATGGTATTGATTGTAATGATTGTTCTTGTATGATATGTTGCATGATTTTCCATACTTATTGCTATGAACACATGAAATATAATATATTTGTTCCATTATATCTAAGCACTTCAACTCCTTGGTAGTAAAGTGCTAAAAATAAGTACTTCAACTCTTTAGTAGTAAAGTACTTGGAAGTGATCCAACTCTTTGGTAGTAGATGACATTGTGAAATGATCCAACTCTTTGGTAGTAGATCATAAAGGCCTTAATGCATTCAACTCCTTGGTAGTAAATGCATGGATGATATGATGGAAATTATGCTTAAAATATGTGTTCTCTTTTGTTAATGAACATCTTCGTGCAAGTATATGATTTTCTTATATTTCTTTATAACTGCCAAGTATTAGTTTTATCTTATTGCCAAGATATGATGAGAAGTATATAAAAGACATGTAGGCGTACTCAGTACAATATTCTTGAATATTGTGCTGATGTGTACCGCATGTAATCTTTTGTTTAGGTTGGGGTTATGCTCTTGAAGATCCAGGTTAGTTGAGAGTTGGGTGGCGAGCTGATGTACATGTGGACATGTTGTCTTAAGATCCTGTTGTTTAGATGTAGTACATGTGTATGTATAGGTTTGCTATTCAATATGCAATATCAAATGTTGTAATAATTCATGTTATAATTATATGTTGAATGGTGAACATGTGTTGTGGTTTTATTATTGTTCATGTACATGTGCTACTGATTGTTTCCTTCTGACTCCCTTGATTTTCTTCTTCTTAGCCTAGTGTGTTGTGTTTAAATTGGAATTATCACTGAGGTGAGGTTTCAATTTGGACGTCACACATTCAGATTAAGTTTTAGAAAATCCGGGGACGTCACACTGATCTCACAATCTCTCTAGTTATGGAATAAGGTAAGAATCTAAGTTTTGATTCGTTAAACCTACTGGTAGAGATCTCAAAAGTGACTTTACATAACTAGGTCCACCCAAGGAACTCAAGACATGACACCTCATAACATTGAGTATCAAACCATGTAATCATCATTTCACATATCACATGCCATTTACTATATGGCCTCTATACATATCCACAAAAGATGACAAAGAAAACAATATCCAATCAATGCATATACTCAACGATATATGAGTCAAATTACATTCTCATAATCAAAGATTTCTATAAGAATATTCATTTAGATACCCTAAATCCAAACACTAGGATAGATCCCTCAATCACCAAATTTTGCATGATTAGGGTTACACTTGATTAATTAGATCAATTTACTCCTCTCATTTTGAATCAACCAAGGGTGCATACAAAACATAAAGACGTATTGTAACATTAATCAATTATAAGTAACTTAGGAAGATATAAAATGCCTCATATTACACATCAAACACTCATACATGGTAAAAACCACCATTTTAAGAAATAACAAGGCCATACCTCTATAAATGCTCCAACTTTACCTCCAAGGGTACATTTCCCTTTTTCGCTAACCCAATGTGCCTCTTTCTATTGCCATCTTAAAAATGTGTACATGCTTATAGAGAGACCTAAAAAGGAAAAAGATAGTATAGAATGAACACAAAACTAACCATTCATCAAGTGGAATTATTAATAACATGTACCAGATATTAGTAATCTTCCTACTATCACTAAGGACGATCCTATTATTCCTCTCCATCCAAATATTATAGAGAAGAGTGTCGACGACCTACTTTTCTTTTCCCTTGATCTTCAAGGGATCGTCCTTATTCCTGGGACTATGATAGAACTCCAGGACATGCTCCTTCTAGAACTGAGAAGTGAAGGAGCATTAAAAGAAAAGGTCATTACAACTTTTCACATCATTAATACATAAAGAGCATTTCAGCACCAAACAAAAGATAAACATCTGAAGAGTATCCAAAATGGTCAATCTATCTATAAAAATCTTCCAAACATTTGAAGGGTACATTTCTCTTGACTTTACATCCATGACACACCGTAAAAACTTCATGGGAAAACTCAAAGTATGAAAAATTATGACTAATACACAATTGTGCATCAAAATGTCATTCTAAGGTATATATGAGCTATATTTAAGTATGGAATATATGTTACATGAAATTTCATAATCCCACAGTTAGTAAAAGGAATTTTTTCACCATAAGAGTTTATGAGTCATCAAGGAGACTTCCTCTCCCTGACCCCTCATTGACATATGGAGGCCTGACACAAGAGGAGTATGGTAAACCTAGTGTGCAACCCATTAGTTTCGGCACAAACCATGTCAGACATAAATCCCAATTTATTTGTCCTCAAGAGGATTTGAACATGAGACCTCTGCATGTGTTCACGGTCCAATCACCAGTGAGCGAAACCCTTGCGGGAACCATAAGAGTTTATGCAAACATTAGAGAAGACTATAATTTTGTATAATACCCAATATGGTATCAAACAAACCTTAAAACTCCATTTTAAGGTTAAAACAAGTTTATTTTTGAATTATCAGCCTTATGATCACAAGAATTCTTACCATTATCACCATGGATCATCATTATAAAATAGGCCAAATCAAGAAATTTCTTAACCAGATCATAAAATTAAAAAGTAGACTACAAAGGTTCCCCTTTTAGGCATATAGAGCAAGATTTACACATATTATGATTCTTTCAAGTAGTTTGTAGGAAAAGGATGCTATAATAAGTTATGTAGCTCACCTTAGAGATGGAGAAAATGTTCTCCATCAAGAATACCATGAGAAAGACACCATGACACCAAGACACCTCCAAATATTCCATAAAATCTCCAAGAAAGCACCTCCAAGCAAGATCTATGGCAAACTAGGAAAAAATAAAGAAAGGAGGGTTGTTTAGATCTGGGAAGCTAAAAACACCATGTAGGACCATGGAGATAGGACAAAGGAAGAATATGGGAGAAAAACTCTAAGATCCTCAAATTTTGTAAAAATTGGATTCTATGATATGAATTCAACAAATAGATTGAGATTCACTTTAAGACAATCAGAGTAATATTATAATGATGTGATTAACAATATGTCTTTCATTGTTTTGGGATGATAAATATAAGAACTAGACTTAGAATGAGTCTTCAATTTTATTAAATAATGTAATGTAGAGAAAATATATAAATATGAGCCTTCAGTTGATTTATTGTAATAAAAAGACTTAGTTTCATAATTAAGAGTTAGTAACTCTTATGAGCCCTTTGGAAGACCAGGGAATGGGCCATAGGCCTTAGAACCTAATTCAATCTCAAATGAATAATTAGTTATACATATGGGTCCTTAATGAGAACATTTGGGATTTTGGTATCATGTGATCATAGTAAGTATCCGCGATAATTTTTATTGATGGATAATCTGAATATTAGATAATGGAAGAAATTCTAGAGAGCTTCAAGTTAATGTGTACTCTTTGTATATAATTAAGTGATTATCTAGGAATTACTTGAATATCAAGTTTGGAATAACTATTAGATGGTTTCGGACCTAATTCCCGGTCTAACAGAAGGTGATAGACAAGGAAAGATAATCCAAAATCTGGGATAAATAGGAGCTACTATGTGGCTTGGGTGATTAGTATGAGGTAATGGGTTTTTATCCAAAAGAAACAAAAATGAAAAAAAGGATAGTAATAAGCGAGGAGTCCACCTGAACCTGGTAGGTGGATTCGGGTAGAGCCCCAGGCTGGGACATCTCCATCCTCACTTGGACTCTACATTGTCCGCACCAGAACAAGAGTTCATATCCAATTGACTCCTCTCACCCTCATTGTCCTTTCCTACCGCATGATATATGTGGAGTTACTTTAGGATAACAAGACAAACTCTCAAGACATTGACTTTGTCGTTATATTCATAAATTAAGGAAATTCCCAATTTCCATATAGCATTGGTTCTAGGTAAGATTACCACCACCTCTCTCCTATATCCCTTTGCTTATATATGACCTCAGGGATGTATTACATCACTCCCTATAAGATATATTCCTTCATGTGCAATGGTGTAATGTTGACTCATGCTTTTGTACTCTGGTGGTACTCAGACAACTTGAAGAAGGAGTCTCTCTTCAGCCTAGAGTTTCAGGGCACCACACGCTTAGGTAAGATGAGGAACACATTTGAATGTGGCATGAACATGACCAAGCTTGTCACAAAGGCCCACATGAGGTAATCCCCTTCCATATGTCTCCTATTTTCGCAGTTCCTCTAATAGATACTCGGCCTTAGGAACCACCTCCTCCAACCCTAGGTGGGTAAGCCAAAGGGCGTGCCAAGTTCGACAAGTTCCCACAGAGCTTCTTGGACCCTCGCCTGCATCTTCCAAACTGACAAGGTGAAAGTCAAATCTATGATTCATTCATACATAGTAGGAGGGAACAAACCCCACAAGGAAGACGGTTGAGGCACGTTTGACAACTTCATCCCTAACTGTGTGACCTCCCTATTCACATTGCAATCAACCTCTTAGTCTTTTTACCCCAGATCAAAGGGTCAGTCATGCTAGATCTTTGGGACGATGTAGTGTTGGCACATTGGCTGGGTCCTGGCTCCACGACCTATATTTGCATGTTTTAATTACTTATGGGTTAGCACAAGGTTGTCTCGTTGATGTTTAGTTTGGAATAAATATAGAAAATAATTTGTAGATTGGAATATGTTATATATCAAATTGATTAGAAAAATGAGTACAACCCAAATAAAATAGTTTCATGGCCTAAATCTGATCCTAGTTCTACGAGTATAATTAATTCATGGTTATAAGGTGATTAATTCCTACAAACCTTAGCTTTGATAACTATAACTAAACATGTTTAATATGCTTAATTTGAGATATAGCATGATAATGTTGAATAATAATCAGATTATAATGTCATAAATCATATTACTATAATAATAATTATCCTTAGGTTTTCTAAGTCATAAACAAGATAATTAGGGTTTGAAACTAAGTTATCTTTCCATTATAACATTAGCCCACATGTGTTAATCTATTTAATTTATAATGGAGTAATAAGCCTAAAATGGAATTAGGGTTTCACTATAGGCTCTATTAGGGTTTATAACCCTTAGAACCAACACATACAGGAACTAGGGTTTTATGCCCTTATTCCTTATCCAGATCTAAGATAACCATGAACCTTAGTTGGGATCTAATCTAGACCAAACTAGTATCTTGTGAATGTTTGGTGATGCTTTAGGGTTATACATACATATAGATAATGTTGATTGATTATGGATTACTTGAATGTACCTTGATTATTGGATTGTGTGGACATAATTGCATGGTTCTACATTGAGGTACATCGTTACTTATGAGTACCCACATTGTCAACCGTCGATGGTTTTGTGGATGATTTCCAAAGTATTGATTCAATGAAACAAACAGTTGGATGTGTATTTACTCTTTGTTCAACTATAATGCCAATATGTGTATGAATAATGAAATTAGAATAATCTAAACCTTGAGATACATATATCATAGGGTAATAACATAATCCCAAGGATGCACAATGATTACAACTGAGATAACGTACCTAGAATGGGTTAATGAAAATACTAGTTCACATTGCAAGTATTTGATTGATGGAATATATGTTGTTATTTTACTTGCACACATTTTGGCTGCACCATGTACATAATATAGTGATATAGTGATATACTTATTTGTTTATTGGTGTTTAAGATAACTTCCATGCATATAAAGATATGAAGATCGGGAGATTCGGATGAAATCAATTGAAAATATTGAAGCTAAGTCATAAGGAGAATCAACTAGATGGTCTTAGAACTTTTCATGTATATGTTAGTTTTCCTTGGATAAAAATCATTTAATTCCTAAGAGGAGTCTCATTATACATCTAGTAAACAAACTTTATTCAATTAATGAAAATTATTTATTATTTATTGAATTTGGATCCTGGAGATTTTAGGTAATGACTCTCGACTTTAAGGTCTACCTTGATTGGAGGACACTCAAAAGTGGGTATTGTTACATTTGATAGCAGATCCCAAAATTTTAAATAATATTTAATAGTTGATAATTTCAAATAATTTTTAGAATTATAAAGAATATTATTAGGCATAAATTATGGGTAATGGTGTCAACAAAGGATCACGACTTCGGGGGCTGGAAATATGTTCTTCAACACCATTAAGCTGGTATATATGGACTTCCTTAGCCAATGTGATACCTGCCTGGACAAATACTAGGGTTTTGTAAAATAATATTTTCCTAAGTCTTCTCATCTCTAATTTTGTCCATTTTTCATCTCCTTGATTAATAAACCCTAAAATTCACTTCGCTTATGATCTTGAATTAGAGTTTTAGGAAGAAATACCTCCGCCATTTAAAGTACACATAAAATGTTGATTAGAGAAATAGATGACAAAAGTCAGGGAGGTCGTAGCTTAGTGGAGAAGGAATGGAATCCCTAGAGTAGGGACCTAGGTTTGAATCCTCAGTTGTGCACCTTAACACTCCTTGGTCCTGTCATGCAGCCTATCCTCTGTGTGAGTTTAGATGCTCCCCCAATGTGCGGGTAGTTGAGGAGGGGTATGCACTGTAAGGGGGGTCACAATCATGACCCAACTTCAGGGGTGGTTCCTACTTCGTAAAAAATAGATGAGAAAGATGTGGCATGTAGTGTATGTCCCTCTAGTCAGGATAAACCCTAGAAGAACCTAGAGATGGGTTGGAATACCCCATCCATCTAGGAAGGACTTGGGTTGGGATAACCTAGCAGATCTAAACTTGGATGGGTTAAAGGAGAAATAAAACCCTAAGATGAAGTGGTTAACACTGAACCCTTATCAGAAACCCTAAGTTTGGTTATACATAAAGAATGAATAATAACTCTACCCAAACAAACCCTTAGTTAGGGAAAAAAGAAAGAGAAAATGCATAGGGGTTGGTAATCCAATCTGGGTGCCACAAATTTAGATACCCTAGTTCTCATTAATACAAGTACGTAGAGTACAAGTAGTATGCATGCATGGTACACATGAAGGGTTTGGTATATGAAAATGAAACATATGAAACCATTAATTACATAATGAAAAATATTATACCCTCATTTCACCACTTAGAGATGGTGTCCCAATATGGTGGGTCAACCAAAGAATGAGAAAAAATCTATGGGGGATGCATAACCCTAAACCTATGGGGTCAGGTTGTGGCTAGAAAGCCTAACCTCCTATTGTGAGCCAAGAAGGCACCCTAGGTTAGGACCTTCCCTAGAGAGATGAATGACCAACCTCACTCTAAAATTTGAGGTAACCTTGGACGTCCTAAAAGGACCTAAAATGTATTATGAGGGATGATATGGGTACAAGACATGGGAGCCCTTACCCTTGCCTAATCAAAAGTTATCCTTAATAAATGTTAAATGTACTTCCAACATATATTTTATGTGAAAACCTTGGTTGGAGAAATAACAAGGTAAATATGTGAAGGGAAGTAGGTAGATTGAAAAAAAAACATAATAACAATTGTTCATCTAAGGTATATAAGCCCTATTGCTGCCAATTCTAAAAAAGAAGGTGTGCATTTGGCTTAATGCTCTGAATGCATAAATGTACAAGCATTAAAACTTTGGTTAGAGAAATCTCAAGTAAAATGTATAATGAAAAATAACACATTGAAAGAAATTCTATGAAAGACATATAAGTTATCCACTCTCTATGGGCAAGATGAATCATGGGATATAGAAATAAAATGATGTTGGAGACCCTTGTCCTAAGACAACATGTAAATAATAAAAGAAACCAAAATGAAATTATGACATCTCAATCAACCCTAGGAATGGTAGAGACCTAAGTAAACCCTAGGGTCAAGTAGCGGTGTGTAAGTGTAAATAAGACTCAAGGGGTCAGGAGGTGATCATGCCCTGATTACATAAGGCATGTGGGGTCTGGAGAAAGACATTCATGTTTACTCAAGGCCCACGAGTTAATTCGCCACCTCCATGATTACATAAGGCCCAAGGGGTCAATGTGCAAGGCACTCCATAAGTACATGAGACAGGTTGGGTAGAGAGGATATCACTCTATAGGTACCTATACCCCTACAGATCTTAAGGGAATGGCTAAGGATAATGATACATGAGATGCAAAATTAAGAATAGAAGAATTTACATAATAATAGTCGAAGTAGAACCTTAGAGGGAGTTGTGCACAAACTCGAGAGTTGAGAAAAGCACTATCTCTTGAGTAAAGAAATTTAAGGAAAATTTGTGGATTTAAGATATGTTCATGGCTTGTAGTCATTGTTAAGAATGATTCAACCTAGAAATAAAAATTTATAAGATAATGTATGTATACTCCATATATATACATGTAATATGACGAAATTTGTATTTAGACTGTATCCAAATATTTATTTCATCTTATTATGAGTGTAGAGATTTGATAGTCACATATGATACATGAAATTGACAGACGAACATGAATACTCTAAGTTGAGAATTGATGAACTCAACTATGGTTTTGAGGTGTTACCTCACCTTTACATGAATATAGTTGAATAATGATTAGTAGATTTGAAACCTAGGTGAAAATGAAACCTCTCAGTGAAAATAAAACCACCAAGTGAAAATGCAATCACAAAGTGAAATCTAATCACCCAGTGATAAAGTCATGCAAAAAATGAGGACATGGAGATATCCATGAAATAATTCAGGTTCCAACCTCATAATATAGATAAATGTTCACCTTAATGAAATTTATTATAAGATGATCTAGCTAAAACCAATCCAATAAGGGTTGCTAGCCCTAATATTTGAAGCTAACATGAGTTACCATTCACCTTAACCTAAGTAAGTTTTAACCTTGGGGGACAAAATTCCTTTTAAGGAGGGGTGAATGTGAGATCCTCAAATTTTGTAAATTTGGATTCTATAATATGAATTCATTAATAATACATTGAGATCCACTTTAAGACAACCATAGTAATACTAGAATGATGTAACCAATGGTATGACTTTAAATGTTTTGGGATGATAACTCTAAGCCCTAAATTTAGAGCGAGTCTTCAATTTTAGTAAATAATGCAAAGTTGAGAAAATATATTAATATTAGGATTCAATTGGGTTATTATAATAAGAAAAGATTTAGTTTTGTAATTAAGAGTTTAATAAATCTTATGGACCCTTTGGAAGACCAGGGAGGCCATGGGCTCTGGAACCTAATTCAAGCCCAACTGGACTAATTAGGGTTTACATACGGGTCCTTGAAGAGAACAGTTGGGGTTTTGGTATCATTTGATCATAATTAGTATCCACAATAATTTTAGTTGTTGGATAATCCTAATATTAGATAATGGGAGAAATTCTAGAGAATATAGTGTTACTATGTAATCTGGGTAATTAATTGAGTGATTATATAGGAATTACTAGAATAGTAAGTTTGGAATAACTATCAGATTGTTTTAAACCCAATTCCTGGTCTAAGAGAGGATGATAGAATAGGTAAGATAATCCCAAATTTGGGATAGTTAGGTGCTAGTACGTGACTTGGATAATTATTATGAGGTTTAGGGTTTAATCCAAAAGAAATATAAAAAAATAGTAATAAGCGAGGAGTCCACTCGGACCTAGTAGGTGGATCTGGGAAAACCACATGCTAGGACATCTCTCTCCTCACCTAGATTCTATGTTATCCTCACAAGAACATGAGTCCTAGATCTCATTGACTCATTTATATCGGTGTCCCTTCACACTGCATGATATTCATGAAGTTAGCTTCAAAATAACAAGATGAACTCTCTTGACCTTGACTTTGTTGTTATCTTCACAGATTTAAGGAAATCCCCGAATTCTAGATAACACTAGTTCTAAGGAAAATTACTGCCACCTCTCTCTTATATTCCCTTGCTTATATATGACCCCATGTATGTATTTTGTCACTTCCTCATAAGAGCTTTGCCTTCGTATGAGATGGGAGAACGCTAAACTGTGCCCTCATACTCTGATGATACTCAGGAAACATGAGGCAGGGATAACTCATCAGACTGGTGTTTTAGGACACAAAACCTTAGGTGAGATGCAAAACACATCTCTGAAGGCAACGCCAACATGACCAAGCTTGCCGTAAAGACCCACCTAAAGTAATCCCCTTCCATCCATCTCCCATTTTCTAGTTCCTCCAATAGATACTCGAGCTTAGGAACCACCTCGTACGACCCCAAATGGGTGAGCCAAAGGGATTTTCATGTTTGATGGGTTCCCAAAGAGCTTCTTGGACCCTTGTCTGCATCTTAGAACTCGATAGGTGAAAGTTAACTCTATGGTTGACTCCTCCATTAAGGGAAGAAACAAGTCTCTGATGCATGGGTTTTTAGTCATTTTCATATGCATATTTTCCCTAATTTTATGGATTGTTTTGTCATTTATTGATTAAGAATGCATGAAATACTATTAATAGCATGTGCTATCTAAATGCATCAAATTATATGGTTATTACTTATTTAAGATGGTTTAATAAGTATCTCGAGCATTTATCCACGTTCTTGTGCATTTTCAGGTTCAATTAAACTTTACAGAGTCGATACTATAGACACCAAAAGTCGGTGGTACTGACTTCACATCAGTACTTGCCCAGAAAATACTCACACAGACTCAATACTACTGACACTCAAAGTCAGTAGTACCAAAACCACGTCAATAAAGCACAAGGATGAATAATGAAAAGTCGGTACTACCGAGTTCACAAACTCAATACTACTGAGATGGCATCAGTAAGGCATTGCTTGGGCGACTTAAAGACTCGGTTCTATCGAGACAAGTTAATAGTACCGACATTGTCATGAGTCATGGCTACCCTATGATCTTGGTACTATCGACTGCCAAGTCAGTATTATCTAGTGTGCCCAATTTGGCAAATCTGAAGATGGAAATCTAATCCAACGGTTAACGTTATTTCATACCATAAGTGACTCCTATGACCTAAGGGGATCTTAGCCAGATGAAGGGGGCAAACATTTTCCATTGCACGACATTGGAGAGAGAGAAGAGAGGAGAAAGGAACTGAAGGCTTCATCTGGGATGATCCGAGCACCTCCAGAAGGCGAATCGACAGCCAAAAGATAGCTGATTGCATGCATGACAAAGGGGATCATCTGGATCAGTTCTTCATCAGGGTTTACTTAGTTTTTCTAACGTTTCCCATGTTTTTCTCTTTCTCTAACATATATTCCTCAAAGAAAACTATGTGGGGCTAAACCCCTTGATTCCTTAGGACTTGGGAGTAGCCCGGGTATGCATTGTAATTGATTTCCATGCATTAATGTCATCTTTGTCCCTATTTTTTGGATATAAATCTATGAAGTTGCGTTGTTCTATTTATGCCTTATCAACATAGATAGATTATTAGACTCTTAGTCATTTTGGGAGAGAGGTTAAGGGTTGAAAAACATAGATTTACCTATTTATTGCACCACTTGATAAAGGTGGAGAATAAACGGGAGGAGAAACCCAGAGTTTAATCATAAAGCACCTAACTAATCAACCAACTGCTATGGAAATGGGGTTGGTACTAGAATAGGTAGTGAACTATGTTGTGGGAGTGGGTAGTTCTAACTATAGGCTCTTTATCCAGGGATAGGGGTAATAGATATTGGTGTGTGGAATAATTTGTAATGTTATCTGTGATGAAACCATAATCCTAAGGAATTCCCTAAATTTGAGTAATTTAAGTGTTAAGTTCATTTCGTTCTATTTTTTTCTATTCAATCAAACCAAATCAATTTCTCTGGCCTAGATGATTTGACCATAGTTAGTAGTAGTCTTTTGGAGAAAGTTTCCCTGTGTTCGACTCGGGCCTCAAAAGGGCCTGTATTACTTTGATACATTCACTTGTGTGTAACGCACGGTAAACACGTGTCAAGTTTTTGGAACCGTTTTGGCACCATTGTCAGGGATATGGAAACATACAAAACTAAGAGTGATGTGGTCGGCCACTCTAGGCTAACCTTTTTTTCCATATCACTTGGAGATGAATCATAAGATCATTATTGCTTCTATCTCTGCTACTATACTTTGACAATCAATTTGTTACTTTCAGGTACTAGTATATGGTGCATACTCAAGCCCACGACTATAGAGAGCCATCTTCACCAAGGTTTGGGCAAGAAGAACTCCTTCACAGAGAGACAGAAGTTGGAAGGTCTACAAATAGATTCAACTGAACTCCACCACCGACACCTTCGCCTAAAAGACCTATAACTCCAGAAGAACATGAGTCAGCAGAAATGGGGGATGGAGCAAAAGAATAGACGATATGGGAGAGGATCAGAGCATATGCCTCAATAGCTCAAAAAGGACCAATCAAAAGACAAGACATCAATGTGGGTAGCTACAAGATTGACCCAGGGTTGATCTCTTTAGTCAAATCCCAAGCTTCCCTTGGCCACAGTTCTGAAGACTCGATGGTTCCATTAGTAACTTTTTGGAGAACTGTGATATGGTCAAGATAGATAGAATATCGGTGACTGTAATATATCTGAAGTTTTTTCTGTCATCATTGGCAGACATCCCAAAGTCATGGTTTCATAATCTTGATGATGATTGAACATGGGATTAGATGATTGACGCCTTCTTCGAGCACTATTTACCCCCATAGAAGACCAATGACTTAGTAAAGAAGATCCATAATTTCAAATAACAAGCCAATGAGTCATATTCTAAAGCATGGGAGAGGTCCCAGAATATGCTGCGGAAAGTACCTCATCCTGGTATTGATCTTTTGGGACATACAAAGATCTTCTATTATGGTCTACACAAGGGAGAAAGGACTACACTTGACAGTGTGGGAGTAGGGTTCTTCCTCAACAACAAACTTGCCCGATGTTATGAGATATTAAAGAATATGTCCAAAAATCAATCATGGGGCAATGATAGAGAGCTTCCGACAACTGACAAAAGTGTCGGCAAGTCCAAGGTCATCTCTGCATTAAATGAGAAGTTGAACTTGATTGCTAAAAAGCTATGTGCCAATAATGGATCACCTTTAGAAGAAGAAGATGAAGAGTGTAAGTTCATGTGCCAACAATAGCAATATAGGAGCAATGACTACATATGGAGGAAGGAACCTAAGTTTTCATGGAAGGATCCTAACAATTTCCAATAGGACCCATCGCAGGCGCAGCAACCCAAGCCACAACAGTTCAGTGGCCAAGCACAATATCAACAAGAATAAAAGAAGATTGACCGTATTAAAGAAATGCTTGGAAAGCTGGTCAGTCAGAATGAATTGTTGATAGGAAAAACTCAAAGAGAACTCTAAAACCAAGGGGCAAGGATCTGTAGTATAGAAACTCAGATTTCCCAAATAGCGGCGAATGTAGGTACTTTGAAGCAGTCAAACCAACATGGGTTCCCAGCTAATACTAATGTGCCTTATGAAAATCAACATGTCAAGGCAGTCCTACTCCGCAGTGGTAAGACGCTATTGAATAAGGCACCAACAACCACAAATGCAGGTGAAGCCAAAGGAACAACAACTTAGACTGTGACAATAGAGGCAACTGAGCCAGATAATTTGGAATAGGAAAAAACAACTGAAGAGCACACTAATGAGGTGGAGGATACTAGATCAAAAGCATATGTCCCACCTCACCAGAGGACACCCGTGACTCCATTACCCTTTCCAAATAGCTTGAAGGCAACCAAAGCAGACTGCCAATTCTAGAAATTCTTAGAGGGTTTTAAAAAGTTATCTATAAATATTCCACTAATTGATGCAATTGAGCAGATACCATCATAAGGAAAGTTCTTGAAAGACATCATCAATAAGAAGAGACGGATACCTGAGGATGATGTGGCGGTGTTAAAGGAGTAGGTTAGTGCTTTTATTTTGGGAACACTACCTCCTAAAAGACAAGATCCTGGTTGTTTCAACATCACATGCTTCATAGGAAAGACCAAGTTCGATGAGGCTCTATGTGACTCAGGGGCCAGTATCAACCTCATGTCTTTGTTAGCCTTCAAGAAGCTAGGTCTTAAGGAGATGAGAAAAGGTGTTATGATTATTAAATTGTCTAAAAACTCTATGGTCACGTCGTATGGCATTTGTGAATATGTCCTAGTGAAAGTTGATAGATTTGTTTTCCCTACAGATTACATGGTGATGGAAATGCAGGAGGATAAAGGCAACAAACTTTTGCTAGGTAGGCCATTCCAAGCCACAGCTAACATGATTCTGGAAATGGGAAGAGGACGTCTGATAATGGGCACTTATGATGATCGGTTTGAAATAAAGATGCCTGAACACTGTAAAGAAAGAGGGGATACAAGACAGTGTAACATGTTGCAGCACATGGAGGGAAAGATTTCTCTGTGTCTGGGGAATCCATTTCTTGACATGGCTCATGTGATGACCAAGGAGGAAAAATATACTCTTGCAGTTGATATAATTAAAAACACTAAGATGATTTCGTTGAAAGAAGCACTATGTTACCTAGACGATAGAGAAGAAGACTATGATCTGAATACCATAAAGGAGGTCCCTACTGATTCCCTGATGCAAACATATCCATAGTTACCCTTGGAAGCATGTTTGATGAATAGAGTAGATGACATCACAAGCAACTACTCTCTGGAGGAGTGTGTATTGATGCTGAAGGTGGTACCCTGCTATTACACAAGATATTTTGAAGATTTGGGACGACCTCCCCCACCACTGATTCCGTCTCTTCTAAGTCCTCCTAAGTTGTAATTGAAGCCATTGCCACCACATCTGAAGTACATCTTCCTGGCTGTAGAAGAGAATCTCCCGGTGATCATATCATCGTCCTTGAGCAGTGAAGAAGAGGGACAGTTGCTTGCTGTGTTGAAGAACCATCAAGCTGCTTTTGGGTGGTCTATAGCGGGCATCAAAGGAATCTCCCTGAGTTTGTACCAATATAAGATCCGACTATAAGAAGGATCTAAAGAAATATCTCAACCTCAGCGTCAACTCAACCCAATCATGACTGAGGTAGTGAAGAAAGAAGTGGGCAAGCTCCTGTCAGTAGGTATCATTTATGCAATTTTAGATTCTATGCAATTTTAGATTCTATGTGGGTTAGTTCCTAAGAAAGGGGAATCACTATCACGGACAATGTAGCTAATGAGTTGATTCAACTACGTTGGTGACGGGGTGGCGTGTTTGCATAGTTCATCATCGTTTTAATGCTGTCACTTTAAAAGATCATTTTCTGCTACCTTTCATTGATCAGATTTTGGAACAACTCGTCGGTCGTTCACACTTTTGCTTCCTCGATGGGTATTTCGGTTATAATCATATCTCGATTGAGCCAAAAGATCAGGATAAATCTACTTTCACCTATCCTTATGGCACATTTACATATAGACGGATGCCATTCGGCCTTTGTAACGCCCTTGCCACCTTCCAACGTTGTATGCTTGCCATTTTCTCTAATATGGTAGAGTGGTGCTTGGAGGTGTTTATGGATGATTTTTCGATGTATGGGGAGTCATTTAGTGATTGTTTGTACAATTTGGATAAGGTGTTACAAAGGTGTGAGGAAACTCACTTAGTCTTGAATTGGGAGAAGTGACATATGATGGTGAGTGAGGGCATAGTACTTAGACACAAGGTGTGCAATAAGGGTATGGAAATAGACCCAGTCAATATAGAAGTCATCTCTAAGCTACCTCCACCGACATCGGTGAAAGGAGTAAGGAGCTTTCTGGGACATGTTAGGTTTTACCGTCATTTTATCAAAGATTTTTCAAAATTTGCTAAACCCTTGTCGAAACTTTTGGAACATGATGCTGAATTTTCTTTTGATGATCGATGTTTGAACGCTTTTGAAATATTAAAGGAGAAGCTAAGTTCTGTGCCTATTGTGCAGGATCCTGATTGGAGCCTACTGTTTGAGATGATGTGTGACGCATCAGACTATGTTGTGGGAGCTGTGTTGGGTCAACATAAAGATAAAGCTCCTATTATCATATATTATGCGTCAAAAACTTTGAATGATGTGCAACTTAATTATACAACCATAGATGAAGAACTCTTAGTGGTTGTTTTTTCTTTTGAGAAGTTCTGCCAGTACCTAATAAGGGTGAGGGTGATTGTTTGGACCGACCATGCTGCCATCAAATACCTATTCCAAAAGAAAGATGAAAAACCTAGATTGATTAGATGGATTTTATTGTTACAAGAATTTGAAATAGAAATTAAAGAAAAGGCAGTGTGGAAAATGTGGTAGCAGATCACCTATCTAGGCTGGAAATAGTGAATGAAAAAAGATGTAGACATTCCCATTTTTGAGGATTTTCTAGATGAAAAGCTTTTTGTTATCAAGGCTAAGGATATGTGGTTTGCAGATATTGTTAATTATTCAACCTGCAAAGAGATGCCTAGAGATTGGGGGTATCAAGAAAAGAAAAAAAATCCATTCATTGAGGTTTTACATTTGGGATGACCTGATTCTCCTTAAACAATGTAGGGATGGACTTTTGAGGAAGTGTGTACCTGGGTATGAGGTAGAGAGTACTTTTTCACACTGCCATTCGGGAGGGCATCATGCTAGCTCTAGAATAATGGCCAAAGTTTTAGAGAGTGGATTTTATTGGCCAACATTGTTTAAAGATGCATATAACTTTGTTCGTCGTTGTGAGCATGTCAACGTGTAGGTAACATTTCTAAGCGACGTGAGATGCCATTGAATGTGTTTCAAGAGGTTGAGGTTTTTTATCTTTGGGGCATTGATTTCATGGGTCCATTTGTGTCGTCTAATTCTAACCTTTATATTTTACTTGCAGTTGATTATGAATCTAAGTGGGTGGAAGCAATTCCAACCTGCACTAATGACGCTCAAGTGGTGTGTAGATTTGTGAAGGATAACATTTAATGCAAATTTGGTGCCCCCTGACCGATCATTAGTGATGGTGGATCACATTTCACCAATAGGAAATCCAAAGCCTTACTCAGCAAATATGGGGTGAAACAGAGAGTGGGTACTTCTTACCACCCACAGACACAAGGCCAAGTTGAGGTGTCTAATAGAGAAGTGAAGAAGATATTAGAAAAGACGGTCTCGACTAATAGGACAAATTGGAGTTATGTGCTTAATGATGCTCTTTGGGCATATAGGACGACCTATAAATCACCTATAGGGACGACACCTTTTAGATTGGTTTACAGACGGGCTTGTCATTTACCATAGAGCTTGAGCATAAGGTGAAATGAGCATTGAGAAAGTTAAACTTTGGATTGGATGAAGCATGTAGGAGAAGATTGTTAGAGCTGAATGAATTAGATGAGCTTAGGATGGATGCTTATGAAAGTTCTAGGATTTATAAGGACATGACGAAGAAGATTCATGATAGACACATTTTGAATAGGGTGTTTCTTCTAGGATAAAAGGTTCTCCTTTTTAATTCATGACTTAAGTTACATCCAGGCAAACTGAGGTCCAAATGGATTGGACCATTAGTGATGGCGCAGGTTTTTCCCCATGGTGTTGTGAAGATTTTAGTTGGGACTAGGTCATTACTTGTTAATGGCCAAAGATTGAAGCATTAATATGGTGGGGAAGTGGAGTAGAGAATAGAAGAGGTACAACTTTTAAAAATCCATTAGGTTCTTGCTCTTAGGAACATCTAGTCTAGGACGTTAAAAAATGTCTCTTGTTGGGAGGCAACCCAACCTTCATTTCCATTTATTCATGTTCATTTTAGCATTGTAGTTGTCTTTTTATTCCTACTTCTTGAAAAAAGGTACCTTGACTCATTTTTGGAGTGTGCAGATTTTTCCCAGGTTGGTACTACTGAGACACTCAGTCAGTAGTACTGAGATTACATCAGCAAGTCATCCGCACAAGCAAGACATACTCGGTACTATCGACTCTCCCCATCAGTAATGCCAAGTCTCTGAAGATTTTTGAGTGCTAACTGATAAGCACTCGGTAGTATCGAAATCCCAAGTCGGTACTAGCGAAATTTTTGGCACACCCAGAATCAGAACATTGCGACGAAAAATTCGAAAGTACCAAGCCATCACTACCAACTCGGTACTATTGAAATTCCAATCGATAGTACGATAGTACAGATACATTAAGCCAAAAATTTGTGGATGCTCGATTCAACGGCAGATGCAATCTTCATCACACGGTAGGTAGCATCGATCTGCAACTCAAGTCGATAGTCGGTACTACCGACTTGAACTCGGTACTACTGACTCTGAGCGATCCGTGCTTGGGACATCGTTAGTCGTCGATACAACCAAGCCATTGTTTTGTGCTTTCATCTCAGTACTACCGACATAAAAGTCAGTAGTACCGCCTCTGCCCGACTCAGTTATATAAGGGAGGATGGTGAATCCATTTTCTTCACACAACTTCCTCCACTCCTCCTGAAACTTAGATCAGAGTTGCACTGGGTGCCGACGATCTTCACCGAGCCGATGATATCCACCGAGCCAACGATCTTCACTGAGCTACTCTTCCCTCTTCCTCCTTCTTACATTAGCATCATGGCACCAAGGAGAGGCCCTTCTACGTCAGCAAAGCAAGGCGAGTTGGTCCCTCGACCAACACGCATCCAACATTCATCCCCAGAGATCAGAAAAGTCTATGAAGAGCTACAAACGAGACCGATGGTGTCGACGCGATATGGAGATTGCACATTGATTGAGCGAGTGGGATTCACTGAGAACACGTGATGGGTGTGTCAGAAGTAGCTCATGGAGGGAGACAATCCCTTCTTTAGCGACTGGAAGACTTACTCAAAACTTGTCCTTGAGTTCTTGGCATCACTAGATGTTCTTGTCACCCCCAAGTAGTAGTTAGGAGGCAAATGGCGGGAAGGCAGAGTCAGATTCCACCTCTTCAACAACAATTACTCCATCACTCTATAGGCCTTCAACCACATCTTCAACTGGGCCCACGTCCCAGAATGCTCGGCCCCTTCTGATTTCAACTTTGATTTGGCTTGGGAGTAGGTGACTGAGGTGCCAGAGGGCTTTATAAGCTGGCATGTCAACTCTGTTACTGACATAGAGCACCCCTTTTCTCGAATCATGCACCGCCTTTACACCAACACCATCTTTGCTCGTTCCGGTCAAGCTCAAGGAAAGGTTCAATAAGCGGACCTCTACTTCCTCTACAGGCTATTAGAGGGAGATACTGTCAACTTTAGAGCCTTCCTTCTTCTCCACATGATCTCTGTTCAGTGCAACATGATAAGGAAGGTGCTAATTGTATTTGGGGGTCTCATCACACCCATTACACTACACTTCTGCCTTGACTATTCTACCTCTTGCCAATGGAAAATACAAAGAAGCTGGACCTCCTACACTTCCGTAAGGCAACCGTCCTCAACTTCCACCAAAACATGTTGTATGTGACTTGCACACATCAAGGAAAGTTAAGGGAGTGGAGCCTCCTTGACCCCATCTTCAACCTATACAGAGTGAACCATATTCGGTGACCACTAGATGAGGTGGAGGCAGAAGATCCACCCAAGGCAGCAGCTCAGGACGACGACGAGGAGCAAGGAGATGATGACTCTGATGGTGTTGAGGAGGTCGTCATCCCCATCACTCGAAGAGCAGTCCCGCGCAAATGGGCCCGCACCTACGCTGCCTCAACTTCTTCTGCCCTACCCCATTCACAGGAGGAGCAAGACCCATACAACATGGTAGGTATGTATGGGATGTTGCAGGAGATCCAGACTGGACAACAGTAGCATCAGGTGACATTGGCTAGAGTGCAAGAGATACAAGGAAGGTTGTACCAAAACCAACAGGTGATATATGAGAATGAACGTCTTCTCTTGGCCAACCAAAAGAATGTTCACAAGCGCATGCAACAGATGAAGCAGTACTAGTAGTCCTTCTTCGACCACTATTGAAACCAAAGGTACTTTGGAGGGTACCTACAGCCACAACATATGCCACTGCCAGATCTATCTTTTCAGGGGATGTTTCCCCATCATGACCCCAACATGCCTCAACCACCGTAATTTTGGGCAATGTACCGATGTTCCACCTCTTGAGTGTGAGTATTGAGTGTGTGGACATAGTAATATTCAAGCTTGGGAGGGTGCTGGAACAACATTCTATCTTAGTTTTTATAGTTTTTCTTGCATTTTTATCTTAGTTTTTTTTTAGTTTTGTTAGGATCCACACCTATCTAGTGTAATTATGGAGCAGTAATGCATGGTTGCATATGCCGATTCATAGGTGTTATTGCAATGAAATGGTTGTGTCTTCATAGCTTAATTTGTGACATCTTTGTGCATCACCACTTAAGGAAGTGTTTGGTTAAGTCAGCTCTAGGATATAGGATATGAATGAACATCTAAATCAAAATGGAAAAGTGAATGAAGATGTTGTTGAGATTAAGTTGATTTAACCTTTAACTAGATCTTAAATGGAAATTTAAGAAAGAAACCTTAAGATTACCCTATGCATAGGTCATTAAAGAGGGACATATCATAATCCTATGAAAGGCATTGTCTCTTAGTTATGTGATTCCATCCACCTTTACCATCCAATTTTGAATCACCACCTCAAGATGAACGAGTGCTCTAACTTATTTCTTTTGATTGCATTGCATGGCATGATAGGTGACATGGTAGATTAGTTCTTATTCTTATGTGCATTTGAAAGAAGAAAAAAAAAACAAAAGTTGCATTTGTATGCACAAACAATCTTAGAGTATACCATCTTAGTTGCATTGAAATTACATGTAGATTACATACATTTCATCACATTCATTCCTTTTTGTCTTGTAGATTGTAGTCTCCAATTGTGAAAATTGAAGCAGGGGCATACCTCCACATCAAAAAAAAAGGAGAAATTTTTTTGAAGTAAAAGCCCAAGCATAACTCAATTATGGGCAAGAAAAAAATTCAATCTCAAGATTTCTTAAGGAGAAAGTATGCCCCTGAGTCTTCTTGAAGGGATGAAATAATTCACATGATGCATTTGTTTGTCTTTGACAGTCTCATTTTCTATTATGAGATAGCTTCATACATGCATCATGTGTCAAAAAAAGGAGAAAAAGTCAGTAGGCATTAGGTCTCATACATAACATTCTTTTCACTCATGTAGGTCATCATTCTTTTTGCATAAATAAGTTGGATATACTTGTGATTCTTCAATTGCCACCCATCTCAAATTATTAATTTCTCTCATTGGTAGGCCACTCAAATGATTTATCTCCTCATCTATTTTTATAAGGAGATCTACTTCCAAGTAGTTGGTAGATAGAAGAGAGCAATTTAGATTAGGGAATCACATAGTGCATCAAGTGAATGCCTGAATTATTATGATATTAACTACTTTCTTGATAGTGTTCATTGATCAAAAGGTAGATGTCTTTTGTGGAAATTTTTGGTCATTGTAGAGCAATTATTGGCTCAGTGGTCATTGGAGGTCGGTTCAGGGTTCGTCTGGTGGACATGATTAAGAAAAGAGTTCATGTGTTGTATCCTTTTGTTCACTTACATAAAACAGATCCAAGAGTAGTGTTGCTCGAGGACGAGCAACATTTAAACTTAGGGGAGTTTGATGCATGGGTTTTAGTCATTTTCACAGGCATATTTTCCTTGATTTTATGGGTTATTTTTTCATTTATTTGATTAATAATGCATGAAATGCTATTAATAGCATGTGCTATCTAAATGCATAAAATTATATAATTTTACTTTTTAAGATGGTTTAATAATTATCTCGAGCATTTATCCACGTTCTTGTGCATTTTCAGGTACAATTGAACTTTAAAGAGTCGATACTACTGACACCAAAAGTTGGTAGTACCAACTTCACATCAGTACTTATCCAGAAAAGACTCCCACATACTCGATACTACCGACACTCAAAGTCGGTAGTACCGAAACCATGTCAGAAAAGCACAAGGATGAATCACGAAAAGTCAGTACTACCAAGTTCACAAACTCGGTACTATAGAGATGGCGTCAGTAAGGCAATGCTCGGGTGACCTAAAGACTTGGTTCTATCGAGACAAGTTGATAGTACCGACATTGTCATGAGTCACGGCTACCCTAGGATCTCGGTACTACCGACTGCCCAGTCAGTACTACTGAGTCTTCTCGATTTGGCAAATCTGAAGATGGCAATCTAATCCAACGGTTGATGTTATTTTGTACCGTAAGTGACTCCTATGACCTAAGGAGAGTTTGTCCAGATGAAGGGAGGAAGCTATTTTCCATTGAATGACACCGAAAAGAGAGAAGAGAGGAGAAAGTAATTGAAGGCTTCATCCAGGACGATCTGAGCACCTCCAAAAGGAGAATCACCTATTGAAAGACAGCCGATTGCACACACAATGTAGGGGATCATCCAGATTGGTTCTTCATCAAGGGTTACTTAGTTTTTCTAATATTTCCCATGTTTTTCTCTTTCTCTACCATGTATTTGTCAATGAAAACCATGCAGGGCTAAACCCCTATTCCTTAGGACCCAGGAGTAGCCCGGGTATGCATTGTAACTGATTTTCGTGCATTAATGTCATCTTTGTCCCTATTTTCTAGATATAAATCTATGAAGTTGCTTGTTCTATTTATGCCTAATCAACATAGATAGATTGTTAGACTCTTAATCATTTCGGGAGATCATGTTAAGGGTTGGAAAGCATAGATTTACCCATTTCTTGTACCTCTAGGGAAAGGTGGAGAATATATGGGACGAGAAACCCAGAGTTTAATCATAAAGAACCTAACTAATCAACCGACTATTATGGAAATGGGGTTGCCATTAGAATAGGTAGTGAACTATGTTGCAGGAGTGGGTAGTTCTGACTACAGGATCTTTATCTAGGGATAGGGGTAATAGATATTGGTGTGTGGAATGAATTGTGATGTTATCTGTGGTGAAACTATAATCCTAAGGAATTCCTAAATTTGAGTAATTTAAGTGTTAAGTTTATTTTGTTTTGTTTTTATTTCTGTTCAATCAAACCAATTCAATTTCACCGGCCTAGCTGATTTGACCATAGTAAGTAGTAGTCTTCTGGAGAACATTTCCCTATGTTCGACTCGAGCCTCAAAAGGGCCTATATTACTTCGATATGTTCACTTACATATAACGCATGGTAAACATGTATCAGTCTCACAGGGAAGAAGATGGTCAAGGTACGTTTGACAATTTTACCTCCAAGCACGTGAATTCCCTATTCACACAACATGGGCCTCATGGTATTTTTGCCCCAGATCAAAGGGTTGACCGCGCTGGATCTCTGGGATGATTTGCGCTGGCTCATTGGCTCAGGAATGTCCCCATGACCTCTATTTGTGTGCTTTAGTTACTTATGTGTTAGCACAAGGTTGGTTCATTAATGTTTAGCTTGGAATGATTATAGAAAATTATTTGTAGATTGAAATATAATGATTTTATATAATAAATGATAAAAATGAGTACAATGTGAACAAAATAGTTTCATGGACTAAATTTGATCCTATTTCCATAAGTGTAGTTAATGCATGATGATAAGGTTATTAATGCTTACAAACCTTAGTTTTGATAACTATAATGCTAAACATGTTTAATATGCTTTATTTGAGATATAGTCTTATATTGTTGAATATAATGAGATCCTAATATCTTAGATCAAATTAGGATGATAATAATGATCTTTAGGATTTCTAAGTCATAAATGAGATAATTAGGGTAAAAAACTAAGTTATCTTGCCATTATTACCTTAACCCACATGCCTTAATCTATTTGTTTCATAATGGAGTAATAAGCCTAAAATAGAATTAAGGTTTCACCTAAGGCTCGATTAGGGTTTATAACCCTTAGAAACCATGTCATAGAGGAATTAGGGCTTGATGTCCTTATTCCTTATCCAAGCTAACCCTAAAACTTGGTTAGGATCTAATCCATACCTAATTAGTACCTTGTGAATGTTTGATGACACTTTAGGGTTATACATACATGCATATAATGTTATTGATTATGGATATGTTCAATGCACCTTGATGATTGGATTGAATGAATACAACTCCATGGTTCTACATTGAGATATGTGGTTACATATGAGTACCTATATTATCAATTGTTAATGGTTTTCCAGATGATTTTTGAAGTATTAATTTTATGGGGAAAAATTGTTGGATGTTTATTTACTTTTTGTTCAACTATAATGCCAATATGAGTATCACATTATGAAACTAGAATATTCTGAACCCTAGAAATGGAAGCTTACATAGTTTGGGGTTGGAAAAAAGCTATCTTTCTTTACAACCACCTATGGAAGCTTAATCTTCAACTTATATCCACATTCAAGATCCAATCCTTGTCTATCGAGGAACTAGAACTCCTCCTTGGCCAACTTCATTCTTACTTCATGTTTTAAGAGGTCTCTTGGTTGGGAAATAAAGTAAGTTCAATGAGTTGGGGATATATATTTTCAAGGATGGAGAAACATCTATAACAACCCCACCTAAGGGACACCACCAAATCCCATGTAAGGGAGGGATATTGAGGTTGTTCACCTTTCACCCACCGGGGGTGAACCCATCAAGTATCCCACAATCTAGGGTCCTCCCATCTTGATCCATTTAAGGTTTGTCTAAACAATACCTATCGAGTTCCAACACCACCAAGCTATTGAGGTACCTTTATCAACACCCATCCAAGCTCCTCAACCTAACCCTATCGAGGTGCATGTCTAACCTTATTAAGGTTCCCTCTATACCTAGTCCACTGAGGCACCCCCTACCCTACCTATTAAGACTGGTGAGAGTCTAAAGACATCAAGGCTCAAGGTGGTTAATCGAGGCTAGGCACCTCTACAACTAGACCAAACTAGGGTTAGGGTTAGGGTTAGAACCTAAGGATAACCCTAGATAACCAAAGTTTAAAGCATCCCAAGTACATAAAAGTAAGCACATATATGGATGGAGAGATGATCTTAGATATTTTTCATATAAATTGCAATTAGGTCCCCATAAATTCAAAAAATCACTAAAATATGGAAAACAAAGTGTAAATTGAACCAAATTAGGGTCTCCACTTATAAATTAATTTTGAAACTTAATAAGCATTTGATTATCATATATAATTAGAGGTTAAACTAGTTCAAGGACCACACACACACATATGTATATACATATATATGTATATATATTCCTTTCATTCATTACCCGTGTGATAACTAAGTTTAGTAACATGTAGATCCGTTTTGTAGTAGGAATGCACATAATTGCAATGAGAAAGATAAAATTATAATGAGATGATAAAGTTGTAATAGAAAAACTTATTTTATAATACAATGTAATTTTTTTACTATTATGTCATAAATATAATTTTTACTATTTTCTGTAAGACAAAAATGAATTCATGTTGTATTTACAAAATGAGTCTTTTTATAATAACTTTGGTTGTTCCATTACAAGTCTATGCTTTTTCTGATAAGATCCATGGTTAATCAAAGATAGTCACCCATGTGGACAATATATCCTCATATATATATACATATATATATATATATATATATATATATATATATATATATATATATATATATATATATATATATATATATGCCAGCACTGATTCTGGTAAAGCACAAATAGAACTCTATGATTTTACATGTTACTTCACCTCAATTTCAAATCCAATCGTAGGATCTTATTCATCACCTCATAAATAAACTACAAACTAATTTTCAACTCATTGAGACAGCTCAAGTTAATCTAATGTGTTTAAAAATTAATATTTTAACTAGGCCATCAATTTTGCTATATTATGATGAAGGATCATACTCTCTCTCTCTCTCTCTTTCTCTCTCTCTTTCTCTCTCTCTCTCTCTCTCTCTATATATATATATATATATATATATATATATACATATACATAGTCAGGCTAGAATACACTCGAGTATATTCCAAGCAGAATACACTCAAGTAGTTTTTCATGATGCAATATTTTTTTCAAAAATCTAATCCATTGATCTTCTTAAACATCTTGTGAATAGCTCATACACAAAATTTGAGCACATTTGGACATTTATAGGTCATTTTATAAAGACCGTAAAAATTATGTATTTCAAATTAGTTTTGCGCGTTGATTTTGTTACCCTTGGATGAGTGACTTAAACTCATCCAAATGGGCTCAAAATTTGTATGTAGCCTATTTATAGTATGTCGGTGAAGATCAATGGTTTACATTTTGCAAAAAATAGTCTTGATATGCAAACACACTTGAGTGTATTCGTGCGATCCGTACACCCGAGTGTATTCTAGCCTGACTCTCTCTCTCTCTCTCTCTCTATATATATATATATATATATATATATATATATAGAGAGAGAGAGAGAGAGAGAGAGAGAGAAAGAGAGAGAGAGAGAGTCAGGCTAGAATACACTCGGGTGTACGGATCGCACGAATACACTCAAGTGTGTTTGCATATCAAGACTATTTTTTGCAAAATGTAAACCATTGATCTTTACTGTCATACTATAACTAGGCTACATACAAATTTTGATCCCATTTGGATGAGTGTAAGTCACTCATCCAAGGGCAAAAAAATCGATGCGCGACACTAATTTGAAATGCATAATTTTTGCGCTCTTCATAGCATGAGCAATACATATCCAAATGTGCTAAAATTTTGCGTATGAGTTGTTCACAAGATGTTTAAGAAGATCAACAAATTAGATTTTCAAAAAAAATATTGCATCATGGAAAACTACTTGAGTGTATTCTGCTCCGGATACACTCGAGTGTATTCTAGCCTGACTCTCTCTCTCTCTCTCTCTCTCTATATATATATATATATATATAGAGAGAGAGAGAGAGAGAAAGAGAGAGAAAGAGAGAGATAGAGAGAGAGAGAGAGAGTAAACTAGAACAAAATCAATTCTGCATAGAATCTACTTCTTATATACCTATAATTATCAAAATGAAAACTTAATGAGAAAGTATATATATGCATATATATACATATATATCGGAATCAGTTAAGTATATTCTGACACCCCCTCTAAAAATATAGGGGGTCAAGTTTACATGTAGGCCCAACGCCATACACCCAGAGAAAAGCTACAACTCACACATCTAGCTAATGTGTAGTCTACTTCTAACACATTTACATATTTTTACAGCAATGCTTATGGCATTCGTGGACTTTCCTTGATGTCTTCTAACATTCCTCTCTTCCTAGATATGATAGCATAGGCCGGTAAGCAAGAGAGTCTTCTTTTCATCACCTCTGCATCTAGCAAGCATTCTTTTCAGACCAGCAGAAAGTTGAATTTGTAATCTAAATTCGCTGCATAAATACTCCCATATTTCCTTAGTGAAGATGCATTCTCCCAAAAGGTGGATGTGGCTTTCTTCTCCATCCCCACATAGCAAGCAAACAATAAAGATATCATAGTTCCAGCCCTTTATTCTATCTAGAGTAGCAAGAACGTTGTGTAGAAATTTATAGACGCACATGCTCCATTTGGGCACATACCTACCACCCCAAAGTTGGTCTCCCAAAAGGTCCTTTGCACCCTTTTCCCGGGTCACCTCCCATATACATGTATTTTTGTCTTTGAGCTGCCATCCCCCGAAATCATTTGCAACAAACAAGTATTTAATTTGTGGCCATGTTTCTCTCATGACGTTGATGGTTCTTGAATATCCTTCTCTTATTTTTAGTATAAACTCCAGCCATCTAGGATAGATGTCTCTCATCCACTTCCCCCACGTAGATGTGCCTTCTTGAAAAGTGATGAACCTTCTCATTGTTTTCCATCTAGCAATGTCTGTGGGTGTCTTTAAATTCAGCCCACCTTCATTTGTAGGAAAGGCCAATCTGAAATACTTCATAGGATGGTGTTCGCTTCCCCACTGAAAATTAGCCATCTTTATTTCAATTCTATCCAGAACAGATCCATGAATTTCACCTTGTTGTACCCAAAAGATAAAAAGTCCTTCTATGGCTGCCTTTATCAGTGTCCTGCATCCCTCCATGGATGTCTTTTGTGTTGGCCACCTGTTTATCATTTCCTCCACTTTATCAATGCACTCGGCGAAGTCTTTGACGTGTAGGTTGCCACTGACAAGAGGAAATCCCAGATATTTTGTTGGGAATTCACCTCTCTCTACTCCCATAGCCTGTGTGAGCCTGTCCTCCATCTAGTAGCAGTTCATAGACAAGAAGATATGGATTTTTCTTGCATTAATACACAGCCCCGTTTGCATCCCAAACTTTCCCAGAAGGCCACTAAGATTTTCCAGATATTGTTGCTTGGATCCAACAAACACCAAAACATCATATGCAAAAACTAAATGTGTCATTACCTTCATTCCATGGACTATGTAAGGCTTTATTTCCTTCCAATCTTAAGCTTGTTGCATCTTCCTTGTGGAGTACTCCATGACGATCACAAAAAGAAGAGGGGACAAGGGGTCACCTTGGCGCAGTCCATTGCTACCTTTGAAGAGACCTACTGATGTGCCATTAACCAGGATGGAGTATCTAGTTGTCCCAACACACTGCTTCATCCCGCCAATCCACTGATCATTGAATCACATCTGTTGCATGATCCACCATAGTTTCTCCCATCTTACGCTGTCATAAGCTTTGGAAACGTCAAGTTTTAGGCAAGCCTTCCTACTTCCTCTCATAACATTATAGTCCAGGAGAAATTCACCAGCCAGAAGGGCACAATCACTAATACTTCTACCTATCACAAAGGCTCCTTGATTTATAGAAATCAGATAAGGGAGGACCAACTTCAACCGGGCAACTAAGATTTTAAGCAATAATCTTATATTGTACCGAACAACAAGCAATAGGATGAAAATCTACAAGAGACGATGTGACTTTCTTCTTCGGAATAAGAACAAGGAATGAGTGATTAACCTGTCTCACCATGTTTCCTCCTTCCATAAACCAATTCGCATAAGTAAGCAAATCATCTTTGATAATATCCCACATCTTCTAATAAAAGAAAGCATTGAAACCATCAGACCCAGGCGACTTATTGCTGCCAATACTCCAAAGAGCTTCCTTCACCTCCTGTTCATTAGTTCTTCTTGTGAGAATGTTGTTATGAGTGCTTGTGAATCTGTATTTCCAATCAACTGCCTCCTCATCAATGTCATTAGGAAAGTTTTTGTTATACAACGACGTGTAGAAGTTTATAGCTTGTTCTTCAAGGTCCTCATGCTTATTAACCACCACCCCTTCAACATTAATGAGTTCAAAGATAATATTGCCTGCCTCTCTTCTCCTCACAGTAGTGTGGTAGAGCTTTGTGTTTCAGTCTCCATCTTCCATCCATTTTTCCTTACTTATTTGCCAGTAGAATTTTTCCTCTGCCTTTTTTAGATCTTCAAACATCATCTTTAACTCCCTATCTTTCTCTATCAGATTAGGATTCAGTGGATCAGCCAACAGTCTTTCTTTGATCTCTTTGCACTCCCTTTTTGTCTCTTTCAACAGATTTGGAATGTTTACCCCCTCATTTGCCCACTTTTTAAGAGCCATCTTGGTGTACATCAGCTTCTTGATAAACACATACATAGGATTTCTAGTCACCTGAGTATTCCAGCTTTTCTTTATGACATCATCAAAACCTTTCCATTCTGCCCAATAATTTAGAAATCTGAAAGGCCTCCTTTTCTACTTTTTCTTCGTGGTCTGAACTGAAATATGTGCATGATCACTAATATATGACCCGCCGACCTTTACCTGCACATTAGGAAGAATTTTCAGCCACTCATCATTCACCAAGGCTCTATCAACTTTGCTTGCTATCCTATACTCTGGAGCTCTTTCATTATTCCATGTGAATAGGTCGCCACCCACCATAGGTAATTCATATAATCCTGCCTTATCTGTGGCCTGATTAAAAGCATCCACTTCAGCTGTAGTAGAAAGTCTCTTTCCCCTTTTATCTGCCTGTAGTCGTACTGTGTTGAAATCACCAATAACCAGCCATGGAATCGTCACCTATTTGGAAAGAGTGACCAAATCTCTCCATAATTCAAGCCTTGATCTGTCGTCATTATGACCATAGACAACCATCATCCATATCTACAGTCCACCATTATTCCTGCATTCAACTGTGACATGCTGATCCGACATCTGTATCACTGACACCTGCCAAGCATTGGGCTTCCACGCCACATAGACTCTAGCAACATCACCACACTCCACGTCAGACATGTGGTGCCAACCTTGTGGGAAGAGATATTTTATGCTATTACTATTTTGAGCCTTTATTTTTGTTTCCACCAAAGCAACTAATGAGTGGCCACTAGCAGCAATCTACTCACGAACCTCCTTCTTATTCGTGTCGCACCCACCCTTTATATTCCATAGAAGCATGGACATATCAAGGATTTTTTGTGGACCTTGTTTGCCTGCTTGGCTCCTTCTTACTGTCCTTCTTTTTTCCCCTTTATCTTTCACAATCTCCCCTTCTTCTTTATCTAAGTCAGAGAATGCCCCAAAACTGTTCGTAGTGTCGAGGATCGACCCCACTCCTTAGGATATTGGGATACATGTTCGTCGTGACCCATACTTATTTGATGCAGGTGTAAACCCACCTTCAGCTTCTCTAGACTGATTCTTATTTGTTGCGTTAAGTGCCTTTCCCCTATCACTAGTTGGGTTGGGAGCGACCGGTCCTCCATCATCTTCCTTTGCTATTTATTCTTCGTGCTGTGTGCTTGGGGCCGCATCTGTAGCATCAGATTCGCCTTCCTTGCTCATATACGCCCTCTCCTTAGCTTGTAGTTGAGGTTTAACCCACCATATCTTCTTCTCCTCCTCCGCCCGGGGCTCCTTCCTACACTGCCCATCACCATGGCCAAAGGCACATCAGCTCAAGCACCTTGGGGGAATGAAATCATGGCTAATGTGCACCGAGATTGGCTCTTTGCCTCCAACGTTCAGCCAAACTGAATCATGCTCCTTGCCATCAGCCTGCAGCTCGACGATCACCCTAGCATTGTCATTCTCAAGGGAGCAGTTGTCAATATGCACGACTCTCCCCACGCCAGCCACAATGGTGCCAGTGGCCTTCCTCGTCTAAGATCTCTCGATCGAGTGGAGAGTGATCCACGTCGGAACCGAAGAGAACAAGTCCCTCTTCCTCTCATCGCCATATGTATAATCCTTCACGACGACTAGTTGCGCATCAAAGAACCTAGGGCCAAGGTCCAAGGTAGTTTTCTTATTAGCCGCCGTCACGAAGCACACTAGGAATATGCCTTCTTCCTTCGAGATCAGTTCAAACGACCCCTTGGGTCTCCAAGTCCGTTGAATCCACGCCAGTAGATGGGAGTAGAAGAGCCTCTTGCCTAGGGTGTATAGGAGCACGGTGTGCTCCCACACGTTCTTCATCTGTTCGAATTCCTCTGCCTTAAGATCAACATGAACCGCTCCATCAACAACCCTCAGTTTGGCAAACTCTAGGTCCTCCTCGGCCGCCAGTGACGGTTGCTTCAAGACCTGAGTCCACACCTTCTTTGCTTCTCGCCCAACAGCAGTGGCACTGCCATCACCCATGGTCTGCTCCGCACTAGTCTCCATTGGTGCCTACTGTTTGTCTTTCCCATCCACACGACCGTTAGGTTTTGCTACGGCTGATGCCTTGCTGCCTCCCGATTTCCCGATGGTTTGGGTGGTTGTGGTCGGTGGTGGTGTGCGCGGAAGTGGTGGAGGGTTTGTGTGGGAGTGGATGCCAGTAGCCAGAGTGGTTGGTGGCGTGGGCGCCATAGCCCCAGGGATCTCTGACGATCACCCTAGCAATTGCCCAAAGCGCTACCCTAGGAGACACGCCACTTTGTATGTATGTATGCTTTATATATATATGTATGAATGTATGTACACACAAACACACACACACACACACATATATATATATGTATGTATGTATGTATGTATGTATGTATGTATGTATGTACACACACACACACACACACACACACACACACACACACACACACACACACACACACACATATATATATATATATATATATATATATATATATATATATATATATATATATATATATATATATATATATATATATATATATATATATATAGTCAGGCTAGAATACACTCGAGTGTACAAATTACGTCGTACACCTCAATGGTGTTTGCCTATCTAGACCTTGTCTTTCTAAAATCCAATCCATTGATCTTCATGGTTACAATAATAATAGGCCACATACAAAATTTAAGCTCATTTAGATCAGTGTAAGTCACTCATCTAAAGACAACAAAATCGACGCACATAACTAATTTGAAATGCATGATTCTTGCCTCCTTTAGATGCATGACCTATAAGTATCAAAATGAGCTAAAATTTATTATATAATATGTTCTTAAGATATTTAAGAAGATCAATAGTTTAGAATTTTAAAAAAATTACTGCATCTTTAAAAATGACTGAGGTGTATGGTGCCTCCGGTACATTCGAGTGTACACTAGCTGACTCTATATATTTATATATCTTTAGTACCTGCATGGTAACCTAGAATTCTCTACCCCTGCCATCCAAAAAATAACTATTTGGTTACAAAAGTACTCAAAAAGTAAAACTGGGCAAAATACACAGTAAAAATTCTAAAATAAATATGTAATTGTATATTTGTTACGGCTATTACAAATGTAATTGTTTATGCATGAACAGTAACATTTTACAATATAAAGTAACCCTCTACGTGTATAAAGTAAAAAACTCGAAAAAAGTAAGTAAATTTGAAACTGGTAGCTACCTGCGCCGGAAATGAATGAACGGATATATATATATATATATATATATATATATATATATATATATATATATGTATGTGTGTGTGTGTGTGTGTGTGTGTGTGTGATAAAGAGAGACATTTTCTCCCCTCTCCTACGCCCGTGGCGAAGGCCAAATGCCATATATATATATATATATATATATAGAGAGAGAGAGAGAGAGAGAGAGAGAGAGAGAGAGAGAGAGAGCAGGCTAGAATACACTCGAGTGTATTCAGAGCAGAATATACTCAAATAATTTTTCATGATGCAATATTTTTTTTAAATCTAATCCATTGATCTTCTTAAACATCTTGTGAATAGCTCATATACAAAATTCCAGAACATTTGGACATTTATAGGTCATGTTTTAAAGACAAAAAAATTATGCTTTTCAAATTAGTTTTGTGTGTGGATTTTGTTGCCCTCGGATGAGTAACTTACACTCATCCAAATGGGCTCAAAATTTGTATATAGCCTAATTATAGTATGACAATGAAGATTAATGGTTTACATTTTGCAAAAAACTAGTGTTGATATACAAACACACTTGAGTGTATTCATGCGATCTGTAAACTTGAGTGTATTCTAGCCTGACTATATATATATATATATATATATATATATATAGAGAGAGAGAGAGAGAGAGAGAGAGAGAGATAGAGAGAGAGAGAGATAGAGAGAGAGGGAGTCAAGCTAGAATACACTCGAGTGTACATATTGCACGGATACACTCAAGTGTGTTTGCATATCAAGACTACTATTTGCAAGATGTAAGCCATTGATCTTCATTGTCATACTATAATTAGGCTGCATACAAATTTTGAGCCCATTTGGATGAGTGTAAGTCACTCATCCAAGGGCAACAAAATCAACACACAAAACTAATTTGAAATTTATAATTTTTGCGGTCTTTATGACATGATCTATAAATGTCCAAATGTGCTCAAATTTTTTATATGAGTTATTCACAAGATGATTAAGAAGATCAACGGATTAGATTTTTGAAAAAAAATTAAATCATGAAAAACTATTTGAGTGTATTCTGATCTGAATACACTCGAGTGTATTTTAGCCTGACTCACTCACACTCTCTCTCTCTCACTCTTTCTCTCTCTCTCTCTCTATATATATATACATATATATACATATGTATATATACATATGTATATATATATTATATACATATATACATACATATATATACATATATATATATATATATATATATATATATATATATGGGATTCATTTATCAACGGATTTTTTTCTTCCATTTGAACTAATTTTGATAATTCTTTTAGTTGCTTTGATAGGCGCAATTAGTATGGCTCGTCAATAAAATACTAAGTACAATTTCTTAGAATTAGGAATTATCCTAAATAAAAAATGTCTTGTTTTATTTTATCATGTGTTATTATTATAACATAACACTCTTTTTTCATATACATTATTTTTCATATATATATATTATAACATATTTAAGTATAATATAAAAAATAGTAGAATCTCGAACTTAGTGGTTAAACTCTATTACGGTGACGATACTGTAGGGGAGGTCCTGCGGAAAAATAGCTCGACTCCAGAATGATAAAAAGCTTAACACCTCTTATTTGACTTTGATTTTTAAAAAAGGTCATCTTATTCTTATTCCAATTCAAAAGCCCAATTATGACATCTCTTCTCTCCCACTTCACACCTCAGAACGTGCTGTTCTTCTAGAGAGAATCACACTTTCACATCTTCTTAACCCGAAATGGCTGAGGAGAGGAAAGGTTCCTTTTTTGAAATCAGTATTGATAGTTATATTTCAGGAGGTACTTTTAAATTACAATGCCTCTGACCAATCAATTGAATATTGATTAATACAGAATCGATCGAACACTACTTGAAAATGGTTCTTCTGTTCAGAAACGAAATGTTCCAAATGTTCCTGGAAATTCTTGCTCCCATTGGACCATTTGTATCTATATGCATCAGGATCCCGATTCATGGATCTCTCGGTTCGAGAAATAGGAGGATCAAACCATTTCTTCTAACTCTTTTTCTATATATATATATATGTATAATATATATATATGTATATATATATGTATATATATATACATATATATAAATGTATATATATGTAGATACATATATATATGTATATATATACATACATATATATATATGTATATATATACATATATACATATATACATACATATATATACATATATATACATACACACACACACACACACACACACACACACACATATATATATATATATATATGTGTGTGTGTGTGTGTGTGTGTGTGTGTGTAGGTATATATATGTATGTATATATATGTATGTATATATATATCTATATATATATGTATATATATGTATATGTATATATATATATATATATATATATATATATATATATAGAGAGAGAGAGAGAGAGAGAGAGAGAGAGAGAGTCAGGCTAGAATACACTCGAGTGTATCTGGAGCGGAATACACTCAAGTAGTTTTTCATGATGTAATATTTTTTTTGAAAATCTAATCCATTGATCTTCTTAAACATCTCGTGAACAACTCATACGCAAAATTTGAGCACATTTGGATATGTATAGCTCATGTTATGAAGATCGCAAAAATTATGCATTTCAATTTAGTTTCACGCGTTGATTTTGTTGCCCTTGGATGAGTGACTTACACTCATCCAAATGGGTTCAAAATTTGTATGTAGCCTAGTTATAGTATGACAGTGAAGATCAACGGTTTACATTTTGCAAAAAATAGTCTTGATATGCAAACACACTTGAGTGTATTCGTGCGATCCGTACACTCGAGTGTATTCTAGCCTGACTCTCTCTCTCTCTCTCTATATATATATATATATATATATATATATATATATATATATATATATATATATATATATATATATGGGCCCATCTTTATTGTCCGGGTAACTACCTGCCCTCCATTCGGGTTGTCTTTTTTCAAGTTGGTTACTTTTGACATGTAGAGGGTTACTTTACCTTGCAAACTGTTGAGTTTCATGCATAGATAGTTACGTTTGTAACAACAGATTTTAAAACACGGTTACATATATATGTGTTATGTATTTTGTATGAGATTACTTTTTTAGTCGTATAGTTACTTTTTTTGATAGGAGAATTACTTTTTTGGTCAGAACAATTACTTTTTTGGCTGTTGGGTAGCGAAATCTAGGCTATCCGCGTGGGTATTAATATATATATATATATATATATATATATATATATATATGCTAGAATATACTCGAGTGTACAGATCGCATGAATACACTCAAGTGTGTTTGCATATCAAAACTATTTTTTTGCAAAATGTATCTTCACTGTCATACTATACCTAGTCTACATACAAATTTTGAGCCGATTTGGATGAGTTTAAGTCACTCATCCAAGGACAATAAAATTGACGCGCAAAACTAATTTGAAATGCATAATTTTGCGGTCTATTTAACATGACCGATAAATGTCCAAATGTGCTCAAATTTTGTATATGAGCTATTCACAAGATGTTTAAGAAGATCAATGGATTAGATTTTTGAAAAAAATATTGCATCATGAAAAACTATTTGAGCGTATTCTGTTTCGAATACACTCGAGTGTATTCTAATTTGACTATATATATATATATATATATATATATATATATATATATATATATATATATATATATATATATATATATATGCTAAAAGAATTGTGTACCTGAGTACATATATCTGATATGTACCCATCTTCATCTGTGATGGTTGCATAACTCTACACAATTATGAACGTTGGATTATATTGTTCGGTTCGGTTTAGATAAACTATATTGTTGCCAAAGTAGCAGTAATTTAATGGCTTAAAATTTATGAAACCAAATTGAATCATTCACTTTTATAAAATCAAACCAAACTGGTTAATTTGATGAAGTCTCGTCAAGTTTGATAGTCCGGCTCAATTTTTTGGCTGTCCCTAAATAAAATGTAATTTGAAAGGTTGCACAAAATATATCTTATAAAAGAAATATAATTATAAAATGTGTGGTTAAATATACATGTATATGAAATGAATCTATAGATTTACCTCCCTTGTCTTGTCTATGTAAAACATGGATCAAAATTTCTTGCCCAGCCTTTTCATGTAAAAAATATAAACCTATTCTCCAATGAAGTATGGTTCGGATCGGGCTGATCCGACCCAATGCTCATTCTTATTTGAAAGCGGAGGGTGCGCAGCTGATCGTGGAAAGCGGAGGAACCGAATCCTAGCTATGATATTGAAAACAGTAGCCCAAAAGTTTTTCTGAAAATAAACATTTTAGCACTAAAAGCCGTTTTCGCCCCAGTGGCCCTTGAGCACAACCACATGCAGCACTTGTGGCCGTCGTTAGGTTCGTTGGATAAGCTTCCTGGCTCCCACAGAAACATAAATATTATTCCAAAAATGAAGGAAGAACCGTTTGCTCCCATACCGGGAAATGGCTTCCACTATAGGCTACATCGGCGGCGCCACTGCCACGGTGACCATCACGTCAGCTCATGTACCAACGACGAGCTACTGTGGCGCCATCGGCTTCCTGCAGCTCCGTGGCGGAGATGCAGGCTCTGCCTCTGACCTACATTTGAGGAGGAAAAGAATTATCCATTCAGCGGATGTAGCAGCAGTAGCTCCTATTGGGGCTTCTCGGAAGAGTGGCATGGTGGTCTGCTCCTCCAATTCACCGTCATCCTCGGGTTCTCCTATCCCCGCCGCTCTTCTGTTTGATTGCGACGGAGTGTTGGTGGACACAGAAAAGGATGGTCATCGTAAATCATTCAATGAAACTTTTGCCGAGGTAAAGTATTCTAATTTCTTCGTACTGGACTACTCTTTACCTATCACTGTGCAACTGCATTTGGGATTTTCGAGATGTTCTACAAAGAAGCTGTATGTCGCTACTTATTGCGGGTTGGATTTCCGTAAATTGATCATCATTATAATGTTGTTAGTTCTTGAAGTAGTTTACTTAAGGTTGTTACCTCTAGGAACGTTGTACCATGCATCTATTTCTAGCATAGCAATCAGTCAAAATTCTGGTTTAACGGCTGTCCAATCTTTTTAATAGAAAGACAATAATCTAAGGTGTTTGTATTTTTGTCATAGAAAGAACTGGGTGTTACCTGGGACGTGGATCTGTATGGCGAACTGCTTAAGATTGGTGGAGGAAAGGAAAGGTAAAGCATCTGTTTCGTACCTTTTTTATGATTTAATTAATGTTATTTCTTGTGTTACTATATTAAACATGTAAAATATTTAGTTATTTGCATGACATTTTATATATGTCAATATTAGAATGACCGCTTACTTTAACAAAACCGGATGGCCTGCAAATGCTCCTAAGACTAATGAGGAAAGAAAGCAGTTTGTGGCCTCCCTTCACAAAAGGAAGACCGATTTGTTCATGGCTCTCATTGAAAAGAAGTTGCTTCCACTTCGACCAGGAGTTGCGAGGTGTGTTTCTGTTTCATCCGTGTCCGTCTTTTTTATATCATTAAGCTACGTATAGGTAGCTGGTAATTTTTTCCTACTTTATCTCACTATTAGATCAAAAACTGGCAATTATAACATAATAATGTAGTCAGCTATCTCGAAAAATGGATCAATTAATGGGAGACATAATCAAGAAACATTGATCACAATCACATTAATTCTGCACTGTCCTTAAGGATCAAGAGATCTCATGGTTTGGCATGTGCCATGAAATATGCTACATCATCATCATCATGTAAGCCTCAATCCCAACCATGTTGGGGTCGGCTACATGAACATTTTTTGCCAATCAGCTCCGTTATGGTTATATTCCGATCAAGATGTAAAGATTCAAAATATCTCTTTATAACCGTTTCCTAGGATAATTTATGCCTACCTTTTCTTCTTTTAATTGTGCTTGACTTGATAGCATTGCTTCATATAGGCGCGTTAGTTGGTCTGCGTTGCATATGTCCATACCATCTCAGTTGTCTCTCTTGCAACTTGTCCTTATGCTCGCCACCCTACTTTGTTCCGGATATAGTCACTTCTCAAGCGATCTTTTCTTATCTCCCCACACATCCATCTCAGCATACACATTTCGATCACATTCATCTTGTTGATACATTGTTTCTTCACCACCCAACATTCAATCCCATAAAGTATGGTTGGCCATATAACTGTTCGATAATTTATTTTTTAATCTGAGAGGAATCTTCTGGTCACATAATACTCGAATTACACTCCATTTCAACCATCCAACAGTGATCCTGTGACAAAATCATCTTGAACATCCCCATCTTTATGAATAATAAACCACAAGTAACGAAATTTATAACATTTTGGTACATCCACTGCGTCCAATTTGGCCCCACCATTCACAATTATAGATTGGCTGAAATTGTTGTACATATACTCAATTTTTCTCTAAATAATGATCAATGCATTTCATTTCAATACATTTCTCCAAAGTTCAACTCTATCATTCATTCATCTTTAGTTTCATCAATCAACACAATATCATTAGTAAATTAATAAAAAAGGCATCTTGAGCATATGTTGTTTGATTACTCCTTTTTTATTGAGAAGAAAAGTGTGGATTCTATCCATCTCGTTCCCTGAAGGATCCTAAATCATAATCACCCCATTAAAGCCCAATACGTTAACAAACTGATTCTTAGCTAATTCTGTTAGACTTTGACTCTTAGTTAATGTTTTAAATTTTGAATGTAAGTATTACTAATTGCCCATCCATTAATAATTAAATTTGTTAGAAAATATTAAACTATTTAGTTAATTGATTAATTAGTCTATTATGTACATGAGCCTTTTGCCTTGGCCCATTAGGGTTTAGTCCGCTTCCTTGTAATTGTCTCCTCTCCTATATATATAGGACAGGGGTGTACATATCTATATAACAACGATTTCAGTATCCCACACACTTGGCAACATGTTATTGGAGCGTGCCTCTGGCTTTGGGGATCTAAACCTAGCCGCCGATTCCACTTCCCTCTCCTCTATATGCTCAATGTTGCCCTAGCCGCCGCCTCTCCTTCCTAGAGAGAGCAACAGAGAGAGCCATGGCTTAGGCCGACCGCTCGCCAAACACTTCCCGACCTCCATAGTCACATCTCTTCCCTTTCACATAGATCTTCATCTATGCGTCGGCCATCCTTCCCAGCCATCTATGCTTTTCGATCACAGTCAAGTCTCCCTCGTGGCTGTCATCGTCAGGTCATCAATTTTTCCGAGTTCTTCGTACGTAGCCGCCGCCATTGAAGCACCCACACCAACTCAGATCCGCCTTCTGTTCTAGCAATTTTCTCCAACAACTGCCACCATGTTCACCGCCTTTTGCCCAACCGACGTCCGCTCATCACTCCACCACTACACTTTTTGGGACCTTAGACAACGCTAATTCCTATCCAGTTTGGGTCGTGGTCAAGCAAGGAGCTTCTACGTTTCATGCTCACATGATCTACATGAGTACAAAAGACGATGCTAATTCCCGTCAACCCATGGTGCTAATTCCCGGGGTTCTTTGTCTCCCTGACGACGCTATTTTCCGTCAGATAGTGATCCAAAACGACATCCTACAAGGCATGTTGGCCAACCAACACAGCGTGTAGCAGTCCATAATTCAATCGGCGGTGCAAAGGTTCGTCTAGATCGCAAGTCATAGGGCGTGTTGAAGACCAAGACGGTGTGTCGGCGAGAGTCTGTCATCTTTGAGTTCGCCCAGATCATAAGTTACATGACGTGTTGACATCCAACACGACATGTCATCAGGAGTCTGTCTCACCCTCGACAATCTATACGGCGTGTCCACACCCTACACGACGTGTTGCAGACCGACTGTTTCAATACAAGTTATGACGTCCTTCAAAGGTCTATCTCTTATCCAATACCTAATCATTATTGAGTCCTATTATTTTTTTGACCTAGCTTTTCGGGTCAAGAAAAGATCTATTTAATTTCTCTATCCGGATCTTACAAACGGGTTTTTTTGCATGTCGACTTTGGTTATCATTTTTCCTACCGAGATCCATTCAAGTAGTGCCACTCCTTTTTCTACCGTGTTCCATTTTGGTAGTGCTCCTCTTTCTACCGAGTTTCCGTTCCAATAGAATTTTTATTTTACATTTTTCCTTTCCCACTCTCCCATCCATCATGTGTGCGCTTTCCATGTGCGGGAGGGGGGTCACATGTCCCTTTCCACACCATCTACTTGCTTTCGTGGTATTTGGTGTGTTGGGGGGATATAGAGGAGAGGAAGAGTATGAGAGAGAGGAGAATATGAGGAGAACATGAGAGAGAGCATATGAGGAGAGAGACAGAGAGATGAGAATGATATATTCCAGGCTATCTTCATGGAGCTTCGTATTCTTCAACACATCTGCTTTATTAATGTTTTTGTGGCGCGTCATTCCCACTTAGCATCACTTTACATGCGATACAGCGTTGAAGGATCTCACGGTTAAAACATTGACACCAAGCCTTTCACGTTCGTACCACATTATGTACGTCAGGACAAGAGCTGTTGTGGTTAATTTTGGCCTCTATATCCCTTTTGTGTTGATGACTTTTCTATCGATCATTCTCACTGCATTCCCATGAGATAGATGGTGCTTCTTCACATCAACGACTCATCTTCGTCCAGTCTATGCATTATGTATCTGCAAGGATTTTTCATCAAAATTTGTCTTCACTGAGCTACTTCGTCACGTCTTGTTGCATCTTCTATTGATCTTCTTGGGCTTCTCCTTGATGGTACCTTCATTCTTATCAAGCCCCCAAGGTTCGTGCGCCAGACTTATGGAACCAATATGCCAGCTGCCAGCACCTCGTCCAGCTTGTGTGCACGTCTGTGATCTTCAACGCTAATTCCAGTTGACTACACTCCTCAGATGATTTGAAGACACTACTACTGCTACATCGACATTGTGCCTTCGCCTTCATGCGACGTTAAGTACGTGGGTTGTGATGATTATGTGCTTATTCCACTTACACATTCCTCTCCAGTGAAGATGGTGTAGTCGTGGTTCTTCTGATCATTTGTTCTAGTTTAATTGAAGCGAGATTTTTTGCTGTGGCGTTCAGATTCCATATATCAAATGTTCTTCATTCCAGATGCACTTCAAGAGACATTCTCCAAAGCTCGAGCATTTCCAGCCTGCAGAACACATCTCAAAGAGGCCTCATCAAATGTTTTTAGTTAGGAAATATTGTTTAAGGGGGAGTAACAATTTTGTATGGGGAGTGACATTTCTATCTTCCATTTATCATTTATTTCTTATCGTTTAATTGAGTCATGTAACTCCAAGCTTGGACATGTGTTCACCCATGCTCCAGCTTGAGAGGGTGTGTTAAAAAGTATTAGCCTAGTTAGTTAATAGGTTAATGATTCTATTATGTACATGGGCCTGTTTGCCTTGGCCCATTAGGGTTTAGTCTGCTTCCTTGTAATTGCCTTTTCTCCTATATATATAGGACATGGGTGTACATATCTATATAACAACGATTACAGTGTCCCATACACTTCTCAATAAAATTGATCTAAAATCAAGTGCAACATGTTATGCATCTAGAAATACTAAGACATCCACCCAAACAAAACCGAGATATCAATGTCGTATAGGCATACTTACCCATTTTAACTGTCTCTTCTAAGAATCACAAATATGTAATGTTTAAAACTCATTTGAACTTATATTGTGATATAGTTGAATAGATTCAACGGCACAATCTAATTTAAATAAATTAAAGTGAGTGATCTCATAAATACTTATCGTAGGCCTCTGATTGCTCGGTTCCCTCATTTCTGTATTATACATTGACGAGATACATTTTCCACTCTTTTCTTTTCCATTTTGGAATCCGTGTCAGATGGGTCATCGCTCTAATGAATAGATTCCCATTCAACTTGTCTGAGACTACTGGAGAGCCAAATTCTTGTTTCATCAAGTCATATTTTCAAAACCTCAGACTTGAACATGTTGTCATTTATGTCATAACACTGGTTTCACCGTAAGAAACACTTATCGTCATCATCATCACAAAAACCTCAATTAAAACCATGTCGACATTGGCTACATGGATCCTTATGTCCTACTCAACGATGATTTGTATAATATTCTCACTGAGATGTAATGAAGACATATCTCTAATTAATATTGTCCAATAAGAAAAGACGGCTAATCGTTGTATTAGATAAGAGAAACGCTGCTCCTATAAATAGGAGAACAGGGAAGCGTACATGACATAAGACAACCCTAATGGGCCAAGACGTACTTGGGCCCATAATACAAAACACTTAACAACATAGATAAACTGGCTCTCTAACACTCCCCCTCAAGCTGAAGTTGGGAGAATCCCAAATCAACTTGCAAATAGAGAGTCAAACACAGAAACAAAATAAAAAAAAGATAAACCAAGCCCATACACAATTTTTCTCCCCCTCAATATTACATTAAAACACTCAAACACTCCCCCTCAAGTAGATACTCCAAGCAAGCAGGTAGGTCGCAGAAGCTTCTCGATCATCTGGAGCAGAAATAAGCAGCATCACAATCATCTGGAGTAAAAGATGGAATAGCTAATAGGCACCAAGGTCTTCATCAAAGTCGTCGTCGTAGTAGCCAGAGAGTGCTGGATCACAGTAGCAGAGCCTAGAGAGTGCTGGATCACAGTAGCAGAAAGTCGACGTGCCAAAACACGGACATGCCAGAGAGTGCTGGCGCACAACAGTAGAGAGTCGACGACGTAGGCAGATAGAAGATCGGTAAGCAGAGTAGCAAGCAAATAAATAACTCCAGTAGACGAAGCTCCATGTAAAGTCAGCAACAAATGTCTTCATCTTCCCTCTTTACACAATATCCATCACAATAGCAGACGTCAAGGTCCAGAGAGTGCTGGTCCACAGTAGAAAGTCAACGTGCAAATAAAGCACGAACAGTAGAAAGTGCTAAAGCACAAAGCAGCAAACAAAATGTGCTAATCATAGCACAAGTAGTAAGAAAGACGTCTGAATATGTAACTTCATAGCAGCAGTCGAGGTAGATGATGAATAAGCAATAATAGCAGCAAAAGACTCCATATATCAACAATAAATGTAGCATGAAGATCCATTGAACATCAGAATGAAATTCTTCTTCTTCATCTCATCTCTTCTCCATTTCTCCCCCTCACACCAACCACGGAAAGAATTAAGAGTGGTTGGGGTGGATAATGATAAAGGAACACCCCAGAAAGAAATATAGGCCGTAGCACTACCGGGGGGTTTGGGGGGCGCGGCCCCCCAATTAGGTCTACAAAGATTTTTGAAGAAAAATAACGTACAAATCTTCATAAAGATTAATAATATTACAGATAAAATCCATCAAAATTTGCTCTAGCCAGTCCAAGAAATTTGCAGCGGGAAGTAGTGGTGGGGCGCGTATGGAGCAGGAGCGGCGGAGGGGCAGGCGGCGGCGCAAGGATAGCATCAAGTAGGGCGGCAGCATGCAGCAACAGACTCAGAGAGCGACGCAATGCATGGGCAGCGGCGGCATGAGGGGGGAACTAGCAGTGTTGGCGGCAAAATGACAGCAAGGCTGCTTGGCGCCGACAAGGGGCTATCATGCAGCAGCAACATGGGGTGGCGGTGCCTGGCGCAAGGGGTGAAGCAGGCGGGTAGTAACAATGTGTCGCAGAGGGGCAGTCGCGGCGGCAGCTGTTGCGGAGGACCGCTGGCAGGGCGGCCGACAGGGTAGCATAGAGCGGCAGTGACACAATGGCGGGGCACGAGGCGCACGAGTGCAACAATAGCGGCGGCGCATAGAATCGAGAAGGAATGCCGGCGGCTATGCTTTACGCAGCTAGCGACGCACAAGCAACAACGGCGGGCCTTGAACAGTACATCGGGTGCAGGTTGGGCGCAGGGCGCACGTCATAGTGGCGCAATGTAGAGTAGGAATAGATAGGAGTAGTAGAAATAGAAGATTGGAGAAAGAAGAGCTATAGACATGGAACAGCCTTGCGGGCAACCAATCTCCGCCAAGGGCGGCGGCCGCCCGCAGGGGGGGGGCGCTCCTCCTTTTCTTGCTCTCTCTCACGTAGGGTTTTGGTCCCTAAGACGGCTGCTCTGATACCACGTCCAATAAGAAAAGACGGCTAATCGTTGTATTAGATAAGAGAAACCCTGCTCCTATAAATAGGAGAACAAGGAAGCGTACATGACATAAGACAACCCTAATGGGCTAAGACGTACTTGGGCCCATAATACAAAACACTTAACAACATAGATAAACGCGCTCTCTAACAAATATAAACCCAAAGTTAACTTAGGTGTACCCCTTTCCCTATTACCGTTATCCAAAATTTCAATGTGGCACACTTGTCAACTTATGCGCATGTTTAAAACACTAGTAGTTTGTCTCGATACTAGAAAAATAGGATAATAGGTTATTATATATAAAGGATCCATATGCTTGTTTCCATTCCTATGCACTCAAGTTTTTTTTTCTTCCAAAACTTATATACCCCCATGCTCAAATTATTATTGGTAATTGATAACGTCTGCATCTCGAGCTCTCATATGGACATTGATTTCAACCTGATCGGGATGAATTCCTTGACGGTAATTACAATGTCTTTGACATTGGAACTAGAGCCCATGATGAACATAGAGGCTCCAACATGGGTGTTGGTGGTATTATATGCTATTCATTATCTCTGTAATAATAGCTAAATAGGTCGCCTCTACATAAGCCTATTAGCATTACTTTAGTTTTTGTTATGATGTTCTCTGGTAGCCGGTCCCAAGCCCGGGTAAAGGAGGAGGGTTGGTGGTAGGTTGACAGCCAGCCTATAAAAACTGTCACTCTTATCAAATGGATTTATGATTAGCAGGAGCAAAACTGAGTATATGCATTGCAATTTCAGCCAATCTCGCAGTGTGAATGATGGAGCCAAGTTGGACGGAGTAGACAGGGCCGGCCCATTGGGGTGGCCAACCTGGGTGACGGCCAGGGGCCCAACAAAGACGGGGGCCCACAATTTTATTTTTGTAAACATCTCTATCTCTTGTTGTAGGGTAGTGTTATTTGGCATTATATTGTATATATTGTTAATACAGTAAGAAGTTGCAATCTAAATCTGTTTGCATTGATGCTACTATTTTTTTTATATGACAGTTTGACAATTATAACTAAACTTGTATTTATTTAAATTTGTTAAATAAGAGTATACCGAGGGCCCATTTTTTATCTTCGTCCCGGGGACTCTAAAATGTTTGCAACGGTCCTAGGAGTAGATATACCAAAATGTGACAAATTTCGTTACTTAGGTTCTATTATTCAAAGAGACGGGGATGTCCAAAATGATGTTTGTCACCGGATCACTGCAGGATGGTTGAAATGGAGGAGTGCAACTGGAGTTTTATGCGATCGGAAGATCCCTCTCAGGTTAAAAAGTAAGTTTTATAGAACAGCTATACGACCAACCATGCTCTATGGGAGTGAATGTTGGGCGGTGAAGAAACAAGGTCTCAACAAGATGAACGTGGCTGAAATGCGTATGCTGAGATGGATGTGTGGGAAGACAAGAAAAGATCGTTTGAGAAATGACTATATCAGGAATAAAGTGGGGGTGGCGAGCATTGAGGACAAGTTGCGTGAGGGCCGACTCAGATGGTATGGACATGTGCAACGCAGACCTACTAGTGCGCCTATACGAAGCAATGCTATTGAGCCAAACACTATAAATAGAAGAAGAGGAAGGCCTAAATTAACATGGGATGAGCTTATAAAGAGAGATTTTGAATCTCTACATCTCAATCAGAATATGGCCCATGATAGAGCTGAATGGAAACGAAGGATCCATGTAGCCGACCCCAACATAGTTGGGATTGAGGCTTAGATGATGATGATGTTCTCTGGTACACCATACCTTGAGACAAAGCTATATATATGACTATGTAATCCTCTCTTATTCATAATAAGAAATTCTCTTCACATGGTTACAAGAGCAATTCTTTAACCCTTAGGGTTTCAAGAGCAGCCCCCATCCCCCTTTCTATGTGCCTCTATCCTTCTTCTTCCTCTCTCTCTCTCTCCGCCCCTTACGCCCTCCTCTCGGCGGCTGCACTCGGCTACAACTCGCTACTGCCAGCGAGCCGAGCGGCTAGCAGCAGCCCTGTAGCGCGTCGCCAAGCCATCATTGGGCGGGTGACAAGGTAGACAATGGCTGCCTTACCTCTAGCTGGGTGTTGATCCACAACAGTTTGCCTCCTTTGCGTCTCTCTCACCAGGGATTCCCACTCCAGTCTGTCTGGTTTCTTAGAAGGAGAGTCGTAAGTCACTATCCCTTAGGAGTTGTACCGGTTGCATTGGTATTTCTGAAGTAGCAACCTCCATGAGAATTCGAATGGTACTATCCTAAGTACATGGGTGAGCGCTATTAATGGTTAGGGATTAATTATATTTTTCTATCACAATAGCTTATTTATGTGATAGTGCTTCAACCACGTTTCCTTCCGGCTATCTATTTCCTCTCACTGTACATCTTACCCGTGCTTGACTATCTCCACTATTGTTCTACCAGTGTGAATGATATGTCACCATCCATCTCTACCATTGTCCTGCTGGTGTGATTATTTCGTCATCATGTCTGAAAGTAAGGTTGAAGGCAAAGACTCATCTCAGACCAGTTTCTATAATGAAAATGTTCCTATATCTATCATCAAATAAAATGGAGATAATATCCTTCTCTAAATGAATTCTATCCAAACAATTCTGGAATCCAGAGACAAGGTGAAGTTCATAGAAAGCCCGCCGAGGATATCCCTGAATGGAAATAGAGAAATAGTCAAGTCGAAAGCTGGTTTTGGAACTATATGAAGCCGTCTATTGCCTCTAAATATGTTGTTCTAAAAAATTGTGAAAGAGTTGTGGGACGCTGCTCGCCATCACTACACAAGAAAAGAATGCGTGCGACTCTATAAAATTTGAGATAAACTATTTGGTGAAAATAAGGAAGATAGCACTCTTAATGCTATTTCATTGTTAGCCTGTTCGAACAACTTGATTACTTTCAGTTTGTCTTTTCTGAAGATCAAACTAAAGAGCGTGCCAACTTCGTCACTGCGAAAAAACTTTAATCTGGCCTATGCTCTACTCCGCAACATCATCCCGACAGGTGACAACTTCCCAACTCTAGAAGATGTCTTCTCTCGTCTTCAACAATCTAGCGTTCGGTTCCTGTCTTCCACTCCACCAAATTTGTAACTAGTGATTACAACCATTTTGTGGATGTCGTCCGAGGCTCAAATGTACTTTTTGTAATAACTTGAGACACCTGGAGAAGTAGTACTAGAAGCATGGTCATCGCTATGGGCACAGTCGTGGTATTGGTATTGCTCATGTTGTCCAAGGAATAAACAACCCATCTGTCACCATTTCGTCATTCGAATATGAGTAAATTCTATAAGCCTCTCAACATACTCCTCAACAACCTACAAGATCTTGGAACTTTGTGACCATGCAACTTGCTACAACATCTTCGACGCATATGGGCTCCAATCAAGGTAATGTCAAGATCTTCATGCTAGCATCCCATCTTCCTGGATTGTCGACTCTAAAGCCACCCAACATACGACCATAGCCACAAATTTAGTATCGGGGACACGTTTGGTTGAGCTCAAAAATTCGAAATTCGATTATTATGCAGGAATTTCGGGTAAAAAAGGTCAACATAGGGTAAAAATACAGTCAATGATTCGGGATAAAGTCGGGAAAAGAGGATATATACATATATTGCATGCATATGTTTTGCACATATATGTATATATATAGATATTGCATTCGTATTTCTATAACTATTACAAACATGTACATACACACACACACTCACACATATATATATATATATATATATAATGTATGTACATAGATATTGATTTCATATATTTATAGCTATTACAAACATATACATATACATATGCATAATGTATGTACATAGATATTCATTTCATATATTTATAACTATCACACACACACATACGCACACGCACACGCGCGTGCGCACACACACACACACACACACACCGTGAATAATAATACATGAATAAAATGTAATATTCGGGAATTGGGAGTTTATTCGTCCGTTTTATGTCTAGGGAAAAATTCACGCTTAGAACATGACTTTTTTAGGTCGGAGTATGTTGTAACTATGCATATGAAGGGTATGAGACATCTTCTCTCCAATGAGCCCTATATTCCTACCTGATTTGTCACTTTGGAAGATGGGCCTATCAATGTGGGAGTGGTAGCCTCTCACAATCTTAGATTTAAACCTGTCTACTATATTCTATATTTTCTGTTTAACTTAAATGTCCGTTGCTATTAGTTGATGCTTGTACTTGCAATGTCACTCTCGGTAGCTGGTTTTGTGATGTAGGATTCTCAGACTCTAGGACGATTGGTTAGGGTTCTAGAGTCGGTGACTTATACTACTTTGGTGATGGCTTCTCTTTATCTTCCTTTCTTGTGTGGACACCTCTTCTACTTCATCAACACTACAATCATCCTTCTCTTGAAAAGCTGAAGCACTTGGAACCTTCTTTGTTAGTTTAAAAAATCTTTTTTGTGACTCTTGCGAGTTTGGAAAATATTATAGGAGTTATTTTCCCCAAAAAGTTAGTTTGTGTTCTAAAGCTAATTTTGATGTTATTCCCAATGACATTTGTAGTCCTTTTCAAACCACTAACTTTATATTCATCACTTCTGTTGACAATTTCTCTGGCATGACTTGGTTATACTTGTTGAACTCCTGTGATGAGATGATTGCGTTTTTCAGTCCTTCCATAAAATGATCTCAATACAATTTGAAAATCCATTAAAATCTTTCGAATCAAAAATGCTTTAAAATATGTTTCAGGTCAGGTATCCTTGTTTTACTCTAGCACTGGAATCGTCCATCCATCAACGTTCTTGCGCTCACACCCCACAACAAAATGGGGTTGTGAAACATAAAAATCGTCATTTACTTGACATTTCTTGCAATTTTATCTTTCAAGCCAAATTGCTTAAGTCCTATTGGTCTGAATCTGTTCTCACTGCCTACTACCTTATCAATCGACGACCATCATCTTTTCTACAGAATAACACCCTTTTTAGTTGTTTTTTCCACTCAAGGTTTTTCACCCCCCTCTACGTGTTTTTAGGCATACTACTATTGTTCATACTTATCTAAACCTAGATAAACTTGATCCCCGTTCTATCAAAATGATTTTTCTTGCCTATTCTACCTTTCAGAAAGGTTATCGCTGTTATAGTCCAAGCAGCCTTCGTATGTACGTCTCTGTCGATGTTACTTTTCATGAATAAGATGTGTTCTTTGATTTTCCTTAGTCATCCTCTCCAACTCAACCTCAATCCGAGTTCGTTGACCTTGATCTTTTTGACCTAGTGGATCATGGACCTGACACCCATACTCCCTTGACTCTAGTCACCCTGTCAGTGTTTTTTGAAAAAAAGGGTTCACATGGCCGCATATGTAGTTCGGACCCTTAACCAAACCGCGTATGGGAAACTGTGCCTAAAATGGACCATGGCCACATATAAGGCTGATTAATCCTCGATTTTTGAATGGTCAAACTGCTAAGCTGGCAATTTTTAACGTCACCCCCTATTCTTCATGTAACTAAGATCACTACCTGCATACAACCTACCTTCTGCTTCCATTTCCTCCTTTTTTACATCACATTCGTCTATGGTTGTTATGCTTTTAGCTCATTATGGCATATTTATATATATATTTAAGTTGTGTTTGATTGCATATTTGCACGATTGCATCTAAATTATATAATTCTAAAAATTAAATATGTAATTATATGATTATTGTGTATTTATATAGATATAATAATTAAAAAAAAATCTAGAAACACACATACTCCCACATATTGCATATACTTTATTCAGTGACCTTTCGGAACGTACAACATACCCTTGTCATTCCTCCATCACCAATACGAGACCTAGAACCATCGTTCACTTTAAAGGATCTAGCACGCCCCATGGTTCTCCGAAAAGGTATACACTCTTGCACTCTCTGTCATCCGATATCTCATACTTCCCTTATCGTTAAATCCATCGTCCAACAACTTGATTCTATCCATATGTTGAAAAAAATATTGTGAGGCCTTCAACACCCTAGTTGGAAAGCTGCGATGCTCGAGGAAATGGTAGTGTTGCATGAGAATGAAACTGGGATCTTGTTCCCCCTTTCTAGACAAAAATATTATCGGCTGCCGATGAGTCTTCTCTATTAAATTTAATTCAGATAGATCGGTGGTACGACTCAAAGCTTGTCTTGTTGCCGAAGGGTTTACCAAATGTATGGTGTAGATTTCTTTAAGACCTTCTCATCGGCCACTCACATTGCTTCTGTCAGGATCATAATCTCTCTCTTGCCACTCACATGGACTGGCCTCTGTTCCAACTTGATATCAAAAATACTTTCCTATGTGGTAATTTAGAGGAAGTCTATATGCAGCAGACTCTGGAATTTTGTGCTCAGGAGAAGCCTTCACAAAAAGTCTTCCATCTAAAACACTCTTTGTATGGCCTCAAGAAATCAGTACGGGTTTTCTTCATAGATTTTATTGACTTACTAGTCTGAGTTTTACCAGATCTTCCACTGATCACAACCTCTTCTTTTCTGCATCCCAAGCTGGAACCATTATATTTGTCGTCTATGTTGATGATATGTTATCACTGGTAGTGATGCTCATGGGATTTCAACTTTGAAGCAGGCACTCCATCAACATTTTTATACCAAGGATTTGGAAAACTTCGCTACTTCTTGGAAATTGAAGTGCTTACTTTCGTCATGGCAATTATTTATCTCAATGGAAGTATGCGCTCGACCTCTTGAAGAATTCCGGAATACTGAATTCTAAGCATGTTTCTTCACATATGGACTATAACAACAAAGTTCTGTTTGAGGGGGAGTCCTTTTCCTATCCTGAGCAATATAGTATGGTTGGAAAACTCATATATCTTATGATTACCCGACCAGACATAGCCTTTGTTGTTAGTCAACATATGGCCAAACCCCTTGTATGTCACTGGAGTCAGGTGCCACATATTCTATGATATTTGAAAAATGCACCTGGTCGGGGTCCCTTGTATAAGAAACCACCTTCTCCAGATATCCATTTAACCTGCTGTGCTGATGCCAATAACGTCGGAGATGTGAGTCATGGGAGATCTATTTCTGACTTTTGTGTTTTATTGGGAGGCCATAGCATCAGTTGGCGAAGTAAGAAACAGTCTGTTAATGGTTCGTTCCAGCACTGGAGCAGAATATCACATCATGGCATACACTTGTTGTGAAATTCAATGAGTGACATCCATTCTTCGAGAACTATGTCTCCCTCTCTATTCCCTAACAACTCGCAAATGTAAAATCAGTCAACTATTCATATAGCTATAATTCATTTTCCCATGAACGGACCAAGCACATTGAGGTTGACTAC